>OY720187.1:16045569-16510569 GCA_963082885.1 Parascotia fuliginaria
ATAGTTATTCTTATCGGCTTATATTGTCTATTGGAGATAAAGTGTATAATTTACAACAGTAAAGGTAATTAATTGTTTTAACCATTTATTGAGGATGCGTCCGATTAGCAACCTACATAATAGACTATAGTATGAACGTACTTAGGTGACAGTGATTGTGCCTCAAATTAGCCTTTTTAACTAAATCAACCTCTCATACGTAAAAATTAAAAATTAGAAATGAAAATTTGTGTAAACGATTTATTTGTGTATTAACAGCTGCAAGTGATCGATATTAGTATAGATATTTTATATTTTTTAATCCTATTTAATTTTTAATTTTGCCTGAATTTAGTATTTCTGTTTACCTTTTGTTTGTGGCGTAAACATATTTATCGAATTTAGAAATTTGACCCTGCCAGATTCTTGCCATGTCTTCCCGTTATGTTTAAATATGGAGTGAGTTCTATTTTACTATTATGTACTAAAATTATTAAGAAATATATTTGTGGCACATTTATATTACAACTTTTTTGTTAAGGACCTACTTATTTATTATCCTTTTCTCGGCCGTGTGTTATCCACCCTACTCTTTCAGTAGGCGTCTGTGATTCCATGATCCTAGTACCTAGGTAGTCGACGGAATCAGCACTGAGTGTTTAACACCCAGCTTTGATGCGGATCCGTTCGTAGGGGGCTTGCAGAGCATCATACCAGTCCTTTCTATACCTACCATTTTTTTATTTTTTTAAGTGCTTTTTTTTGTTAATTTATATATATATTTTGCTGTTTCTGTAAGCCGTAATAAACGTATGTTTTAAATGAGAAACAGCGTTACTTGCGTTTTTGGTGTGCCTTTTTAGAGGGGAAATGCGTTTACGTACCTACGTAACGAGGCAGCTATGTCGCTGGCCTGAGATGGTAAGCGGCCAAAATATCGACTAAAACCTTCGTATGCACCTACTTTCACCTTAACGGATGGGCCGCTGGAACTTGATACTACATCAGCGGCCCACACAGCGTTTGAATGTGCCTAGCTGGCAGATTGGTGTACAACTTGCTAGCAGGCATGGTATATTTAGAAAACTTCTTCATTCATGACAAACTGTTTGTTCTTCAGCCCACAACTAAATGAGCGATGTATCTCACGAGACGAAAGGTCGTAGTATCCGTCGACAGAGGTCGATATACCAGGTCCACTACGGCATCAAGCGGCGGGACGACGAGGTGATGGCCAAGCCGTTCGTATTGCCCACTGCGTCGCTGGAGATACATGCGTATTCCAAGCAAGTGGCCGGACATAGAAATACAGAGGATACCAAGTTTTTGGGTTAGTTTTGATGTAATTTTTTGGATCGACATAATGTGCCAAGAATTCGTTTTTACATTAAATCTAGAATATGTGCTTTAAGAGGCGGCTCAGGAAATATCAGGGGTAGGTAGGTATAAACGGGCTGTTTTCCGCAACTCCACGACTGTGCGCGTATTTTGCGTGTGGAATATCAGGGGTAACGGTGGACATATATCTGCTAAGGGCTACCAGCGGTCCAGCTGTGGACATCTTGATGATGAACCCAACATCCTAGGATAAGCGCGGATACTTGGTATCATTGGCCAAAAGTCGACCACAGGAAACCAATTTTTGTTTTTTAAAAACCAATTTTCCTAGGTCTTCTCCAATGCAACAATGGAACAATCCTTAAGCCTATAATCAAAGAAGCCCAAAAACGGGAAGTGGACTTTTACTCGCGCATCTCCCGGTCGAACGAGGCCGATTTAGTGGAGGTCAGGGGCAGCGTGCCTAAATACTTCGGATGCAAGAAGTTCACATACAACGGGTTCGAACAGGAGTACATCATATTAGAAGATTTGACTGAAAGAATGCTTGAGCCCTGTATTATGGATGTTAAGATAGGTAAGTAAATAAAAGCCAATTTCAACACTGCCAATTTGCTGTACATAAAGTCATAAAAAGCTGGCTGTTACTATCAGGTCTGAGTTTCATTTCTAGTGAAATTATTATAAAAAAAAATTGTCGTTTTGAAAACGCGTGAGTATCAATGGACAGGTTGACCGACGACCTGATAAAGGGCGGGCAACCGATAGATGAAGGCAGGATGCTCACGAACTCTTAAGGTGGCGAAACTTGGGGAGGCCTATGTCTAGCAGTGGACGTCTTTTGGTTGATATGAGTATTAGTAAATTAATTAATAATTTTAAATAATAAATATATTTTATATTTTTATATTTTATATAATTAAATTCATAATATTTTTAATTAAGGTACTGCTATCTATTTATAAAAACTATTATTTAATTTACTACTATCTACTTATTGAAAAATATTATTCAATTTATTATCTATCTCTATTGATCTCTACTATGTAGAACAGTCATGCCCATACCCACAGTTACTACTTTCAGGGCAAGCCTCATAACGTCGTTGCGCCTGCAAAAGTCGCTATGTGATTTTTTAAGTATTTTGGTTTTTGATGCCATTTTAATCATTATTCAAATGCAAATAAGGATTAAAATGGCATCAAAAACCAAAATACGTCAAAAATCACATAGCGACTTTTACAGGCGCAACGACGATAATTTGTCTTCAAAATTGTCTAAAAACCTACAAATCCAAATTACGGCCATTGTGCTAAAATAAATAAAAAAATATTAGACTTTTTATTAATTTTTGAGTTGGTTTAATTGATGAAATTGATAAATTACAGGAAAAAGAACATGGGATCCTTTAGCCACAAAGGAAAAGATTAAAAACGAGCAATCAAAGTACACGCAATGTAAGCAGCAGTATGGGTTCTGTATCCCCGGGTTCCAAGTGTATAAGGTGGCGTCGGGCAAGCTGCACAAGTACGGCAAGGATTATGGCAAAAAGCTTCATGGACAGGCTGTTGTGGAAGGTGAGCTTTTGTGGAAATATTTCTATTGTTTAAAATATTAGATAGAAAGCTGTAAGTAATTTATTAAGTATTAATAGTGTGCTTGACTCAGAACTTGAAAACATCTTCATATACAGGACGCTCAGTTCGGTTTTCGAGCCGGACTTTCTACGGAAAGCGCAATTCTGAGCCTTAAGCGCACTGTGCACTACTACACGGAGAGAAGTACACCTGTGTATGCATGCTTCCTAGATCTGTCCAGAGCATTTGACTTGGTGTCTTATGATGTACTGTGGGATAAACTTAAGAGGACAGGTGTTCATACACAGGTGCAACGGCTTTTCCATTTCTGGTATGCTAACCAGTCTAATAGAGTAAGGTGGGCTGACAGTTTCTCGGACGCGTACAGGTTGGAATGCGGAGTAAGACAAGGCGGGTTAAGTTCTCCAAAGCTATTTAACCTGTACGTAAATGAGCTCATAGTTGGTCTCAGCAACACACGAATTGGTTGCTCAATTGATAACATACCTATGAATAATTTTAGTTACGCGGACGATATGGTGTTACTGACTCCAACTGTGAACGCAATGAGAGTACTGTTATCTATTTGCGAAAAATATAGTAACACACATGGGCTCATGTACAATTGTGTGAAAAGCGAGTACATGGTCTTCGGGGCCCACGGTAAGTGTCCCATGAGTATACCTGCCATTAAATTGAATGATATAGAACTAAAACGGGTAAAGAAGTTCAGGTACCTGGGGCACTACGTTGTCGAGGGCCTTGATGATCAAGTTGATATAGAGAGGGAACGCAGGGCATTGGCGATCAGGAGTAACATGTTGACCCGCAGGTTTGCACGTTGTAGTTCTCAAGTCAAACTTACTCTATTTAGAGCTTATTGTCAGACGTTCTACACGTGCGGCCTGTGGTTCAATTATACTCAGAGATCGTTTAATGCTCTGCGTGTCCAATATAATAATGGGTTCAGGATGTTATTAGGGCTGACTCGTTTTTGTAGTGCCTCTAGTATGTTTGCTGAAGCAAGAGTTGACGGATTTCATGCCATCATACGAAAGAGGTTAGCGTCAATGATAAGCAGGGTGCGAGGCAGCACTAATAGCATCCTGAAAGTCATTGCGGATAAGCAGGATTCCAATATCCTAAATGCATATATTCGTGCTCAGAAACGATAATGTAAATTGTATATGTTTTTATGTGTAAACACCGTGTTGTAATATTTTTCACTCTTTTATATGGACTTAGTCTGAAATAAAGATTTATTATTATTATTATTATTATTATTATCTATAGAGTTAAGTGTATAGCCTGCGTCACTTTACATGCTACTTAAAACTGTAACTTACAAAAATTGTAATAACCTGGCGATTAAAAAGAGTGGCCTGAGTTTCTTGCCAGTTCTTCTCATGGCTCTACTTCGCCAGCGAACTGGCTCTAGGTTAATTTGCTGACATTTTGTAAACTTTGACGTTCATATGTGTTAATTTAATTAACCTATATGAATAAACATATTTTCATTTTCATGGCTGGGAATTGACTGCCTCCGTGCCTTTAGTCTCTGAGTACCTAAAACGCAGTCTGCCAATTTCGCGTTTTGCCTAAATGTCATTTAAAATCTGCATCAGACTAAATATGTTTTTGTCCATCTCGTAGTAAACCTACTTCTCTTAGTGACCATTTAGTGATACAACTATGTCGCAATAAACCTATTTCTCATAATGGGCATTTAGCGATATGACTATGTAGCATTAGGTCTACTTCTCTAAGTGTCAATTTAGCGATACTACTAAAGATCTTAGACGTTTGCGAAGAACCGAATATTCAAAACAAACTCCTTTGTTATCATTCTAGGTAACATTTATCTTGTATATAGGTACTTACTGGCCACTTAAACTGAAGTGTCAAATTATCTATTTATTCTTCTTAATGACATAAATTACAATGTGCTACTCTCTCGTTATTCTCACGCAGTTCGAGTTGCACTTTCAATATATTAAATATATTCCTTAACTTTGTGAGTTGTTACAATGGACGGTAAAGAAAATATGGATATTATTAAAAATAAAAAAGGAAATTACAATGTATTGCTAAATGGTTTTACATATACGAAAAATAAATCAAATGAAGATGGTTCTTCGCTCTGGCGATGTGCTAACAGAAAAACATGCAATGCTTCTTTAAAACTGAGTAGTGAAAATCTGGTTTTAAGAGTAAATGACCATGTATGTCGAGCAAATTATGCTAAGAACAAAATATCAATTATAATTGACAAATGTAAGCAAGCGGTTTGCCAGACATTTGGATCTATTCCAAAAATTATTGAGGATGTCATATTAAATGAACCAGATAATAATAAAAATGAAGACATAAATGAGGCTGCCCTTTTTAAAACAAAAATGGATTCTTTATATCGTGCGAGGAATACATTTTTAGAGGTACAAAAAACAAATTGCTCAATTAGCGAAATACAAATACCAAATATAATTGCTCAGAATTTTCTTGCCTGCACCGAAGGAACTGGCGAAAAGAAAATATTGATATTTTCAAGTCTTTTAGCACGAAAAACTTTGAAATCTTTAGAAAACAGCGACACTTACTTTTATGGTGATGGAACGTTTAAAAGTGTACCGTTATTTTATCAACTTTACACTATACATGTCAATTTAAACACTAACAACAGTGATTCTGTAAATATAGTACCTGTTATATTTTGTTTGTTGCCGGACAAGACCCAAGATACGTACATAAGGGTTTTTCAATTAATAAAAAACGAATTGCAGATTGAGTTAAAAAAATTTAAAACTGATTACGAAATTGCGCAAATTCAGGCATTAAAAGCTGTATTCCCGGATATACTCGTTACTGGATGCTATTATCACTTTTCACGAGCTATATGGAAAAAAGGAGAAAAATTGGGCGTTTTAAACACAACCGGAGGAGGTAAAATTACTGAATATTGTGCCAACCTGCCACTTGTACCGTCCAACTATATTCCTGAAGTTTGGCAAAATATTAAGCAATTACAGCCTGATGAACGTTCGGAAGCCATGACTAAATTTGAAAATTATATAGACAAGCAGTGGATGGGAAAACTACATGAAATAATTAGTTGTGCCAATGAAACCCATCGAACTAATAACAGCTTGGAAGGTTGGCACAGGCGTTTAAATCATCGTATGAAGGGCAAGCAGTCACTCATAAATTTTTTGTATAAATTGAAAAAAGAGACACAGTGGCAGAGCTTAAAGTTGAAGCAAGAGATATTTGAGGGTAATGCGAGAAGAAAGATTGACGTAGTTTTTAATTCGAGATACAAGAAAGAGCTGCAAACATTAGAAGAAGGCGACATTTCTGCATTCTATTTCTTGAAAAGCATAATTAAAATAAAAAAACAACTTCTGTGTCTATACAGTGAGTAAATTTATGAAGTGAAGTGAAATAAAAAGAGTATTTTGGGTTTAAAAGAATTTTTTTTACAACTTTTGTGGCAAATATGCATATACTAACCTGATATTAAGTGATGATAACCGTAATCAATGGAAATGATTATGTTTTCTAAACATTGCAGTAATAATGCTGAAAAATACAACCAAGCCATTGCCGTTGCATGCGTAGGGAGAAGTGAATAAAGAAGGAAAAGTAAGACTATCGAGGGGGTAATCGGGCTGTCGGCACTCTCATTCACCGAGCGATACCCATTAAGATGAAAACTACTATTGTTATGTTGATATTCTATGAGAGAGTTAGTATTACCCGGGTCGATCCGGCCCATTCATGCTGAAACCTATCTATTCTACTACCGTAAGATGTAATGAAGTAATTATTTTTTGTTCCTTATTACTGTTGTTTAAGTATTAAATAATATTTAATGATAGGTTGATTTATTATTTTACAAAACAACACGCGCGCGTGCGCGTATCACCGTACACACACATGCACGCACACACACATGCACACACATATGCACACACATATGCACACACACACACACGCACTCACACGCACTCGCACTCGCACACGCACACACACGCACTCGCACTCGCACACGCACACGCACACACACACGCACATGTGCGTGAAAATACGTGCGTGTAAAACTCATATACGATAAATAAAAAATGTAATTTTTTAATTACTGTATATGAGTAAATATATTTCCATTATATACCAAATGTCGGCCAATTAACCTACAGCCAGTTTGCTGACAAAGTAGAGCCATGAGAAGAACTTGCAAGAAAGTAGGACCACTCTTTTTAATCGCCAGGTTATTACAATTTTTGAAGTTGCAATTTCAAGTAGCATGCAAAGTGACACAGGCAATAACTCTCTATGTAATTAATTACAGCTTTCATTATTGTAAACAAAAAATAAAAAGTATAATGTGCGCTTTACAGGCTGCTTCAATTTGCATATTGCTACAAAAAAGTAAAGGCAACATGTGAACTGTGGTAAAGTCAAAGTCAAAGCATTTATTTGAATTTGATCATAAAGTATGATGCTTATGAAAAGTCAACATTACATTTTGTCAGCCAATTGACCTAGAGCCAGTTCGCTGACGAGGTAGAGCTGTGAGAAGAACTGGCAAGAAACTCACGCCACTCTTTTCAATCGCCAGATAATTACAGTTATTTGAATGAGTTACAATTTAAACACTCAACGCAACCAAAGAACCATACAAATAAACCAATTAATATAATACTAAGATTAAAGAAAGAAAAGAGAGGATTTCAATTATTTAGTTTCATCTAGTATGGTAATTTGACTACGTATTTTAATTAAACTGGTAAATGCACCTCCTGGTCCTGGTGGTAAATGTTTCTATGTAGGTATTATATAAACTCATCAACATCTACAGCCTTTAGGTACACACTGCTGGGTGTAGGCCTCCCTAAGTGAATCCCGCTTACGCTGATGTTGAGCTGCGCCAAGCCAGGAGACCCGCGACTTGGCGAATGTCGTCGACCCTTCGCGCAATCGGACAACTCAGAGCACGTTTTCTTTTACCGGTCTTCGGCAACCATTCGATCAGGGTTTTGCTCCACCTGCCGGCACCACGTCTGGCAAAGTGCCCCATCCAACATTGTCTTCTTTAATACACTTTCTTCTGTTCCTTCTTCTACGCAGCTTACAAATAATAAGAAGACCTAAATGAAGAGCACGGCGCCGGCATATCTCGGATATGCAGGCGCATATGCTCATAGGGCAACGCGAACACTAAGTAATTGTAGGCTTGTCTAATTATCAGGCGCTGCCGCCTGAAAAAATTAGAAAATCCTGGGACTTACGCGTATTGTGCTCACTGTGTTTGGAAGGACACATTTTTATTGTACCCTTTCCATGTCGGGTATCAATAATCAAATCTTGATTTGCCTATCTCGCTCTTGAGCTACCTCGCTTATAAACTAAATCTCAATTAGTTCGCCACGCTCTTGATCTAATACGCACTAAGTCTAAATCTTAGTTTTCCTTCTTCGCTCATGAACTAATACGCAGTATTTCCAAATATCAATAGACCTATTTCTCGTTAGGTCTAGGCATAACGAGAAATTGGCAGACTGCGTTTTAGGTACTCAGAGACTAAAGGGATTCATAAATATTTGTTTCGAGTCGGGTGTAGGTACTATCGAACCAACTGAATCATGACCCGTTTTGCTGATATTTTGCTTAAAACTGTTACACTTGTAAGATCTATCGTGTATAATTCACTTAAGACGTTTTTATTACTAACATAGTGTACTCAGTAAATGTCAGTGTCTAATAAAATGATACTCATAGTTGACACTAACAAAAAATAAAAATCGGTAAAATATCATTTAAAAAAAGTGACACCGCTATAGAATGATGAATCTTTATTTCTGAAGTCGACTCAGATTCTGAAGGAAATTTTAAAACAGATCAGATTCTAGAACAGAGTGTGTGCGATGCCTCCTAAAACGTCACTTAGGTACCTACTTTGTGGCCGTTAATTGTACATTCGTCAAAAATGTGGTCTACCTACCTATTTTAACAAAAGTTTCGGTGACATCTAATTATCGCTAAGGTTGACTTTTCTAACGGCGTGATAAGAGAAATCGACCTTGTTGTTTCATGACGTTCAAATGAAGCTTAACCCTAGGGTAGTACTTAACCACATGTGATCGACTGTACGCTGCGGTGCAGATGTCACACAATAGCGCGTACTTACGAGTCGCAGCAGACTGCGCAGTGTAAGTTCATCGTAGGGCTCCGCTGGACAAACGTTAGTGTGAAGGGGTTCGAAAAACCTGCCTACCTGTATAGCCTTATCTTGCAGTGAGCCCGTAACGGGCTGGTACATTATTGTTATTAAACATTATCCTAACCTTTTCCCAGCTATACGAAACTACCTGAACGGCACCGGAGGGACGATATGTCGGGCGCTGGTACTGCAGTTCCTGTCCCAGCTGTGGCAGATACAGAAGTGGGCGCGGAGACAGACCACCCTGAGGCTGTACAGCACCTCGCTGCTGCTGCTGTACGACGCGGCCAAGCTGAGGGAGACTGTCAGCAATGTGTCAGTATCTATTACCTGTACTTATATACACAAGTGGGCCGGAGACAGACCACCCTGAGGCTGTACAGCACCTCGCTGCTGCTGCTGTACGACGCGGCCAAGCTGAGGGAGACTGTCAGCAATGTGTCAGTATCTATTACCTGTACTTATATACACAAGTGGGCCGGAGACAGACCACCCTGAGGCTGTACAGCACCTCGCTGCTGCTGCTGTACGACGCGGCCAAGCTGAGGGAGACTGTCAGCAATGTGTCAGTATCTATTACCTGTACTTATATACACAAGTGGGCCGGAGACAGACCACCCTGAGGCTGTACAGCATAGCACCAGTATAAAAAATTCCAACACCAAATAAAACCTAAGGCAGACTTTAAATAGTTTCCAAGGAATTGTTCAAAATTGTGTCTGCCAGGTGCCACCTGGTTCAGTCTGACTACCCTGAGGTTGTAAAGATATTTCCTGCTAATAATTAATTGTCATTTATCATAATTACTGTCTCTTAAACTGCCCCTAGTTTCAGGGGCCGAGATACTTCTTGAAGGGTCTAGCCTCGGTTAAAATTTTTTCACGTCCCTCATCGATTATTATTTAATTTTGAATACAGTGTAAACATTACATTGAAGTAATACAGAAAGGCTTCAGGCGGAGAGCAATTTAAGACAACAATTTAATATAAACCTTAATAACCTTGACATACGGTCAATAATTGTATAAGATTTATACGGTAGTACATTCACGCTGGTTTGGAATGGGCCGGATCGTCCGGGAAAGTACTACCCTCTCATAGAAGATCGACTTAAGAGTAGTAGTATCCGTACTACTGCGTTTCGTTCGGTGAGTGAGAGCGCTGGAGGCCCAATATTCCCTATTTGCTCTTTCCTCACCGCCTTCATTCCCAGCCGCCATAGTGGAGGCCACCATACCAGCAGCTTAAGACGATGGCTTCTGGTATAGTGGCCAGCACTCAGGCGGCGGAGTCACTGCGGCAGGTTCATATAAAATTCTTCAAAAAAATTCATGATATGAATTTAAAATTTTAAATGCCTAACCTACAATCTAGTTTATTGATGCATTTGTTTATTTTATTTTAGAATTATTAATGTTACAACAAAAGCAATGAAAAATCCAAATACTAGAATTTTACTCTTTCTTTAAATTAGCTTATGTACTAAATAGCTACATATTATTTAGTATATCATGTACTAATATTTTGGCCACCGATAAGCAGTATCAAATAATACCAAAAGGTGTTGCAATTTTATATTTCCAAACATAAAATAATGTATTTGTTTGAGTTTACATTTACAAAAAATAGGGTGCACCCTCCAACCAGGCTAGGTGATCATGCCTGGCGGGCGAAGCCCTACATCCTCAAACCGGGATGTTGTATTGTCACTTGTAGTGGCCACAGCATCGGTCAGATGTTCCTTTTAGAGCATCTTTCCAGCCAGGCTAGTATCGGTGGTATCCTTCCAGTGTGACGTTCCTTTTAGAACGCCTCGGTAAGGAATGGTATATATCTAGCGGTCATTCTTTTCAGAACGTCTCCAGCCAGTTTGTGTTGATATTAACTAGGTGCCACTTTTCAAAGCATCCTAGAAAGCGTTTGGCATTGTTAGGTCAAACCTAGAAGGTACGATGTACAGAACATCCCCCCCCATCTAGGCTCACTCCTGGTTAGCAGGCCGAAGCCCAACGGTTACTCATTTAAATTTCTATACATACTCAATTTACTGTGAAAACTTTGATATCGCGATTCAGCACTTTATTCATAATAATGAGTTTCATTTGTGAGAATAGCGACATCTATGTTTTATGTGTTTTAACTAATTGACATCTGTCATTGACGTTTTCACTTGTTTAGTATGTGTCGTCGATTTTGGCTGATAGATGACGCCAATAAAACATTTTTTTTAATTTTTGAAAGTAGAAATAAAATAATTAATAAAATAAACAAAATACAAATAATGTTGAAATTTATATTTTCAGACCGGGCTTGCCTTGTCGTCCCGCCACAGTACCTCTGCCTCGTAGAAAGTCCATCCACTCCATGCACAGCATCAGTTCCGGTTCAAACTTCAGCGGACTACTCACGTCCAAAGGACCCGTGTATAAAAAAGTACAGTCAGTACCCATCTCTTGTATGACCTTAGCACAGAACACATTCAATGATCCCCCACCAATTAATTCCTCATGGCATGAAGCATTACAAAGAATTAATCAGAACCATTCCGCAGAACATAACTATGAAGATAAACTTTCCAAAATTAAAATGAATTATCGGGCCATGTTGGACCAGCTGTCCTATGACTCGCCCATGCCCAACCCCTGGGGCACGGTCAAAATCATTGACTTTGCCCATGCTTTCTTCAATGAAGAAGATGAGAAGGGCCTAGATGAAAATTTCAAAGAAGGTATAGACAATTTTGTTAAGATATTCGAACACTTTTTGAGAGAAACTGATGATCAAGTAATTTTGTAGTAATAGATTGACTTATATAATTGACAATAAATACACTAAAATGTTGTAAATGTACATAAATTCTATAATTATATTGAACTAAAATTAAGAGTGCCAATTAATATTAAATTGTTGTATAAATTTCTCACTTTTATTAATACTAACTACTAACAAAACCAGTAAAGTAAGTTAGTAAACCAGTTACTTTTTGTTGGACAATGTTGCTCTTAGATTTAAGAAAGTCAGATCAACCTGCATCCCTGATGTTCTCCTGTTGCTTTTATTCATTGTTACATTATAAACTGATTTTTTTGTTTAAAAATATGTTGTGTAAAAATATGAAATTATTGTTAAAAGACAAAATATCCAATGTTGCCAATTTGATGTTGTTACATTACTAATTCTAATTGTCTATGGTTTTGTTTCAATATACTGTTACGACGTTTACCTATTCTAGAACGTTCGCAAGTACCTACCTACTCGTGTACGACGAATACCTACGCTCTAGAACACTCACAAGTACCTACCTACACGTATACGACAAATACCTACGCTAGAACGTTTGCATGTACCTACCTACACGTATAACAATAGATCATCGGCGGTAGGCATACCTACGCGTCGCAGCTAAGTACCTACACTCATTGTTCTGTTTTCGAGAATTGTCGGCATCTTTGGGGTAATAACTGGAAGGTTCTAGAAATCTATTGAAGGACTATAAAAAGGGTTCGAACGTCGGCACTTCGTTCAGTTGTGAATACAGCGATCTCGAGCGAACATCTAAGCGATACGGAAGTTTAAGAAGAGCGATATACGAAGCGTGATAGTGCAGTATAAGTTTTTATTGCTTTATTTTGTTACTGTTAGTGTATTGTGCGAGTCTCTAATAAACTCATCATCGCGTAACTGGCGTTTTGCATCGAACCCCATCCTGACACGTAACAATACAATGAAACAAAATGACTTAAGGGCAATTTGAATGGTTTTTAGTTTATGGCCCATCTTGCAAGGGTCTGCCCACGCCTTCCGGTTCGAGGTCGCCACATTTTTTTTTTTTTTTTTTATTGCCTACATTGGCAGACGAGCCAACAGCCCACCTGATGGTAAGTGGTAACTGTCGCTCATAGACTTCTGCAATGCCAGGGGCTCTGCGAAGCCGCTGCCTACCGTGAACCTTTATTTAAACTCTATTATTTCTCAATAAATAATGCTCGTTATTGGGTGTGTTGGGACATACAAGACAAAATACTTATAGTATTACTTAAATAAATTTTATTATTCCAAATAATAGTTTCATATCTGTTATATTTTAGTGTGAAAATGTAAATAAATCGGTATATGCATTCAAGTTATAAATATTTATTATCGAAATCAGCAGAAATATTTATCCCAAATAAAAGAATAAACTATAAAACTTAAATTACACAATCGAATACGAAAACATAGCAAACCCAGCCGACATTAATATAATTATGATTTATGAGTAAGTGTTGTACCGAGCACCGACAAGGTCAAGGTGAAGGTCAACAAGGTCACAACGTGGTGCGACACAAAGTACTGTTCCCATCCTTATGGAGCAGAACAACTAACTGTAACTATCGTGGCGATAATATCAACGTGTAGCTTACTGAGCAGATCCCGATTACAAAAATACACATGAAAATATATTTGATAACATTTGTAGTAGTATCAACTAAGTAACTGTTCAGTAGCGTCGACGCGGCCGACAGCCGGCCCCGTACTATAACTACATATATGTCAATAAAATATACCTATATACTTCTACATAACTCCAATATTTACAATAGGCCATTTAATAACAGTGCGACTTTCACAGGGAAACATTCGCCACGTAAATAACATGCGTTTTGTTGGAAAATGTTACTTTTTAGTAACTATGTTAAATTTTGAACAACATTTATATACTTTAGATTATTTGGTATGCAAATGTTTCCCTATGAATGATTCGTTGCAGTGGGTCGACGGCCGGCCATTTCACACAATTGTTACCGAACCAGGCGAGTATGATATTAAATAAAAATTAATTATGTTTTAAGCAATAATTAAACTAGTGTTATACAACGTATTATACAACAACAAATCGGCTCGAGCACTCGTCGGGTCAGCTGCGTCCGTCGGAGCACACGTACTCTCTAGCGGTGACATGTTAATATTGATTTCAATCTTGAAAAATAATTTCGAAATTAAATTGAGATGGTTTGTAGTTATAAAAAAGTTCACGACATGGCGAAGTGGAAGAAAAATATAAAGAAAGCGGAAGCCGTCACCAGACGGAACAAACTTTAGGAAGATGATGAATATTAGCATAGATATAATCTAAAAATATCCCAAAACCTATTCCAATAAATTTTATATTTATTGAAAAAAAAAATGGTTTGCACAAAGTCAAACTGTTCTCTGATAAGTTTCATGTTTATTTTTTTTCTGATATTTATAATTATTAAATAAAATTATAATAATATAATTATTTAATTTTGTATAAATCGTATTTTTATTCTTAGTTTGAAATCTGTACAATTTCATGTCACTACCAGAGTCAGTGATCATGTTTTTTTTTTTATAAATTTGTTCTTTTTTTAAATTTGAATTTTCGTGTGTGTTGTGGACGATTTTCGGACGAGCACTCGGCGCAGCACCTCCACGTACTAAGGGCTATACCGCTGGCTTTGAGCGTTCACACATAAGAGTTGCAACGTCGCAATTTAGTGTCATATTTTCGTGATTTTCAATTCGAAGCTATAATTTTAAAATATTAGTAGAAAACTTTTTAGAATTACGTGGAAGTTTTATAAAATGTAAGTAGGTAACTGTAATGCTTATAGTTCTATTTATATGCAAATAATAAATTCGAAATTTGCATGGCGTTATTTTCATAGTAAAATAACTAAGCATTATGGTTACTTACTTTTTATACAGTTTTCACGTAATTCTAAAAAGTGTACTATTAATTTTTTTTAAATATAGCTTCGATTAAATGATAAAAATTAAAAACCATGAAAATGTGACACTAAATTGCAACGTTGCTACTCTTATGTGAACGCTCTTAATTTTATTTACCAATTTGGCTAGAATCGTTTCAGGTTTCGCGGGGAGGATGAATCATTACAAATATTTAACAATCGAATAGGTCAGTTAGAACTAGAAACCGCCGGTATAGTTACATTTTTTTGCAATTTTTCTCAATTTAATAACAAAATAGACGGTGTGACGCGTGCGGGTGAGCTCCGGTTAGATGCGCGGCAGCTTGCCGGCGCCGGCGCACGAGGCGGGCGGCGCCGGGGCCGCGCGGTAGTCGTACGCGCAGCCGTGCACCTCCGCGTAGCGGTGCGGCGCGCAGTACGTGCCCCCGCAGCGGCAGCGGTGCAGCGAGCAGATGGACAGGCGCTTGCGGCACAGGCGGCAGCGCGCGCGCGCGGGGGGCGCGGGGGGCGGCGCCGCCTCGGGCTCGCTCAGGTGCAGGTGCGAGCGGTTGCGGTGGCGACTCAGCGCGGGCAGGATGCGGCTACAGAACACATAGATACACGTTAGACAACATCGCACTACTTTAACTTGTACAACAAATGTATACAATACGATACCTATTCCTCTTGAGTTTCTCTAGCTCGGAGGTGGAAGATGAGAAGAGCGCGTCGGCGAGCGGCGCGGGGCGGCGCGGGGGCGCGGCGCGCACGTGCAGCGACGACGCCGAGTGCGAGTGCGAGTGCGCGCCCCCCCCGGCGCCCCCCGCGCCCCCCCGCGCGCCCCCCGCGCCCTCCGCGCACCGCACGCCGAACGAGCGCCACGCGCCGCTGGATCCGCCCAGCACCGGACCCACACCTGCACAACAACAGATATATTATTATTCAACGAGAGAATAAAGCGCTCATAGCACGTGGCACTGGTCGGTAAACGATCAACAGGTTAAGCTGCGGCTGGCCCACAGATGGGTGACCGCATAGTAGTATATGATCTAATCGTATCCGTGCTTGAAAAGGCACATTAAAAATCGACCCCGACTGCCTGCGACTGTTGATAACGGTCGCTAGGTATATCGGATTGGATGCCTCTTTATTTAAATTATAAGCTACCTGAACGAAATCCTGACACTAACTTGAAACACAATAAAAAAAAATTATTCAAGACAAAAATCTCAAACACATTAGTTTAAAATATGTACTATCGTGTCATTTTTAATGGAATTAAAACACACATCAAACAGATGCATGAACTCTCGAGAAAATCAACTAAACTCTATCAAAATTAAAAAACTATATCAACTAAAAAACTTAATAAACTTGACAAAATTACCTAAAAAAAAAAACCAACTCACCATACTCAGCTGCAGGTATTGGCGCTAAGTTCTTAGCTGCCAACTGCGGCGAGTCTTGTCTCAAATGACAATCATCACTGTCTAAACACTCCTCTAATATGGCAGCCTCTTCGTTGGCATCCCTCCTTCCTTTCACTAATATAGACCCCGCCAACGCATCAGACAATTTAATCCTTTCGTTATCCACGCATTCTTGTACCGACTGGTCCGAATCGGTTCTAGTTCCTATGGGTGGTAGTAATGTGTACCGGTCGGTGAACGAACAGTCATAGTCGTATCGTGTGTAGTTCCCGTCGTATAGCGCATACGAGTCTTCAGCGTCGCTGTACGGCGCATAGGAACGGTCGTACACGTCAGAGCCTTCGTCTAACAAACTAGGGACGGATAAAGTTTCTTCGGACCTCGTCTTTTGTATATCCACCTTGTCACCTGTAAACAATATGCTTTGTTAGAAATGTCTTAATCATGGGTTATGTTGCGGCAGACCAGACATCGAGTTGCGGCAACTGGCTGTTTATTTACGTATAAATTCGACTCAGGGAGAAGACGACCGGTACGGTACCAGACGGCTCGACATCTTGTGTAGTTATAATAGTACGTACCAGTACCGGGGCGTGCGCGGTGGCCGGCGCGCTGCACACACAGCGCCTCCATGCGGTGGCGCAGCTCCGACATCTTGCCCATCGTGAGCGCGTTGTCGTGCAGCGCGCCCGCCTCCCCCGCTCCGCCAGTAGCGCGCGCGCTGCCGCTTCCGTTCCCGCTCCCGCTCTCACTTCCGCTCCCGCGCCCGCTTCCGCTCCGCCCGCCGCCGCTACCGCTCTCGCGCTCTGTTAGCTGCGACAGCGATGTCGACGCTGATGTGTCTAGAAAAATATTTAATCCCATTTTAAAAACCTAATTTAATTCAACAATTTTACAAAGTTATCTGTATAGTAACAGGTTGCAAGGCGAGATCAGTGACTTTTTTTAACCTATCAAAAGCATTTGATATCACTGCCATACCGACTTCACTTTACAAACACAATGCTAAGAATTTAATATTGTTGTTCTTAATTCATTCTGAAACAGTCTTTCGTTTAATCGACAATATTAAGTATAAAACCCAGTATTAGTGAAAAAAAACATGATTATTGACATTGGAATACCACAGGGCACTATTCTAGGGCCAAGTTTGTACCTATAAAATATTGAAACTACTTACATTTGTTAGGGTGCAATGGGGAGTAAGTACCGTCGTGGTTCTCTTTGACACGCAGCATATTGACTCTCTCCCCGTCGCGGTATACGAGTACTGTCACCTTACAGCCGCTGCTGCCCCAATCTGCGTCATCTCTGCAAAAAAAATGACAAGATGTTCGGGAATTATTATATTCAATCAGAATTTTTCGTAAAAGAGGTCGCTAGTTTTAGCATAAATAATAAATGTGAATAATAAATTCTAAAAAATCATAATATTGATATAGGGCACAAGATTAAATTGAAACTCAAGACTGTGTAAGTGTACTGACCTGTTAGTGTCGAGTAGCCTCTCGATGTCCCTCCAGGGTTCAGTACTAGGCGGCGGCGGCAGTCTCCTGGTAGAGATGGGACCTCCTCGCATACCGAGCACCAGCCGCAGCCGGGCACCGTCGCTGATGGCATGCTCCCGGAGTGATGACGAGTCCTCCAACTCTTTGAGGTTGTACAGCAAGTGTTGTTGGGACACTGGAATACCTGCACACCATTTAAATATGTTATTAAATGCTAAACTAGTGCGTGAAAAAAATTAAAATGAAAGTGTTTATTCACATTAATTACCTAACATAAGTTTTACAATATTTTTATTCTGCCAAACTGCAAAACAGTTAAACAGTTTGTTGGCAGACATCACTCCCGATATTATTTATTGAATATCCATATTATTTATTATACACTTTCAAAGAAACTAAAAGAACATAAAAAATAAAATTACAGAATATAAAATTAAAAATACAAAAAAAAAAAAAAATTAAAATCATAAAGAAAATTAAATTACATAATAGAAGATTAAAAATACCGATAAATACCTAATTAATTTAATAACGAAGTTATAGTAATATTATGTTAAAAATGTGTTTTAATATCAGATTCATTCAATTATAAAAACAATTATTTATTAGTGGAACAAAACACCAACGGCGATAACGTCCTATAAAAATTATGTTATGGTAAACTAATCTTTAATTCATAAGGCAAACAACCTATGTTCCTAATAGCAATCGATTAGTTAAAACGATTGATAGTTGGCCTCTGCGGGCCAAAGGAACACAAATAATGTATTGGATTTTAGTAAAAGAATGTCAACGTCCAGCAGTAGACTAGAAACCAATACATAATAAATTATTACGGCTTATTCCAACACCTGAATATTTCAGTTTTTCTCAATTTTTTTTACTGACTTCATTTTTACTACAAGAGCAAGCATTTTATGTTTAGATTGAGGACTGAAGTATACATTTTTCGTTCAGAGGCTACCTATCACACAAAACTATTTAATATAAAATTATTTTTAGAAAAAAAATGAAAACCGGCTTCAAACAACACCTACATGTTCAATCCTTAACTAAAAAGTAGAAAATAATATTTTAATTACTTCATAGCAAAGAACATTAAAGGGGAATCAACGCAATCCTTGATACCTATAATACTTTACTATTTATAGTTTTTAATCAGTTATTTTGGAGCCCTGGATGAGTGACAAAAAATGGTCACTCATCCAGGGCTACTTCGTTTCTAACAAAAAATGAATTTTGAAAATCACTTCGCACTTGTAGCATGGACATGTCAATGTCAGATAATTCGTCGCAAAAGACATCGACGTGTTGCTTTACACGTCTTCACTTCTTGCAAACGATTTGTTACAAAATATTAAATTATTCTTTATAAAAAAAACATGGGACCCCATTTCGGAGTATACCCTTTCAAATAAAAGAAGAATTTTCCAAATTGGTTTATAAATGACGGAGTTAAGTTGTAACAAACATACAACCACTGAACCATTTCTTATAATAAAAAAATGGGACCAATTTCAGAGTATACCCTCTCAAATAAAAAAAAAATTTTTCAAATCGGTTCATAAATGACCGAGATATGAGGTAACAAACATACAAAAAAAAAAAAAAAAACATACGACCCGAATTGATAACCTCCTCCTTTTTGAAGTCGGTTAAAAATTGATAATTATACAAGAGTCGATTTTAAAATTTGTGATACCTACTTCAAACGCTGTATAAATTTAGGTGCCATCTCAAAACTAGATAGGTATTAAACCTCGGCAGCTAGGTAATAGTCAATTCTGCCATACCTAAGTATAGGTCACTATAAATATTTAATGAAAGATCAATTTTTTGTTACGACGATTCATCACTCTAAAAGCCGTGGTACCATACTACCAACATTTATCCAGTATTCATTAAACTATGCCAAATTTCGTTAAGAGTGTGAAAAATGTATCTAACGATAGCGTAATGAAGATTGAGGAATTTAAGTTGGCGGACAACCGATAGATGAGGGCGGCTCACGACTGGCCAAGGAGGCGAAAATTTGGAGAGGCCTATACCATCACAACGCGGACTAAAGACCTCCATGTGCGTTGCTTCGCCTAGTCACAAGAGTGCTATTTTTTTCGGGGACTCCCCCGTACTTTTGTCCGGTCCGCTCCCTGCATGCCCTCAGTTATTCGGGCGACTTTTTGTACGCGGTATTTTTAATCCCTCGTTTGCGTTACTCGATACAGTTGTAAGCGATCTATTTTAGCGGATAAAAAAGTACGCGGACAAAAATCCCTCGTCTGCGCATACCTTTAATTTAACTAACATATATGAATAAACGTATTTCATTTCATTTCCTTTCATCTGAACTCACTGTTTTCTTTCATTTATCGTTCGCGCCATACAGAACAGTAAAATTCATGAAACCTAAACATAACAATACATAATCATATAAATCGTCATACAATCGACACTAGTTATACATTCTGCAATAGGTAATTATGATATTGCGTCATAACGTGACAAACACCTACCTAGGTCGTGCGTACGGTACTTGAAACGAATTTGGCAATGAGTGTATAAAAGTACATCTGATAAGACTACTGAGCGCGTATGCGATGTGAATCACATCACTCTGGAGGACCGCCAAGAGAAAATTATCCTATTGCTAGCTTTCTTTCAAACTCATAATATAAACAAACATGTTTGTAACTAGCGCGGACATCTAGATTCTTCTATAAATAATAATGTGTTTATTTGCTGTTACATTACATTTGCATTTTTTATAAATAAATATATGTATAAAATGTGTGCAACCAGTTAAATGCTAACATAAACATTAATATTTTTATTGTATTTACAATAATACGTAAAACATTTATTTGAAGGCAAGTTCCTTGTGGACGATAGATGAAATCGACTTAAAACTAGTCAAAGATAAGATGCTTAGGGAAGACTACAGTTAACAGTAGAATTTTTCGGCTCTAATGACGATTATCTAACTATTTTAAACTCACACGATTTGTACACATTACTATATTTATGTAACGGGTCTACTCGTGTTAGAAAATTATTATAAGGTGTCATGTCATACCTCTTTACCCGACGTTTCGGTCGAATTACACCGACCATGGTCACGGGCTGACATGACACCTTATAATAAATTTCTAACATGAGTAGACCCGTTACATAAATATATTTATGATTACCTAACTTTTGAATTCTTTGATAAGACGATATTTACAATCATGGCTACAGGACAATCCGACACACACGGGCCATCATTGTAAAGTGCAAGCCAGGATCAATATTAAATAACCCTTGCGAATATGAATCACGAACGCTTACATGCGTAAACTAATGACATACATAAACCTAAAGGGACATTTTAATATACGACAAAATTCATATTACCTACGTATTTTTACGTTTAGTACGGAATGAGTACCCTCTATAACCAAAACAGCGGGCACTGACCGAGATTGTATTTGCGTATGGTTAAATGTATTACGTGTACATAAGCACTAAATTACGTTCCTCGCTATATGTATAACTAATACAATTATTAGATTATTACCGCAATCTCGAGTAATGCAGTACATAGCGAATTTGTTGTTTGTTGACGTCATAAAACACCATATAAATACGTCAATTGTAGACATGATTGAAATGTTCTATCGTCATAAAGTACGTAAGGTATATGCATTACATAACAATGTATGTTGTTATCGTAGTAAAATTTTATAGTCATGATGGCAGCTGGGAGTTTTGTGTTGAATATTGAAAACGAACTTTTAGACAAAGCCATTTTTTCCGGTCATGAATTCTTGCTACTAGCTTTTGTTTTACTACCCACATTAGCAGACGAACCAACAGCCCACCTGATAGTAAGTGGTGGCTGTCGTTTATGGATTTCTGGAATGCCAGGAACTGCGCAGCCGCTGCCTACCCTGAAGGGAGTGGGGTAGATGAAGAGAATGAGGGAGGTGAGGAAACAGAAAGGAGGTAATTGAACCTCCGTCGCTCGCAATTTCCGAACAAACGAAATAGTAGTAGTCGGATACGCCAAAGAAGCGGTTAACATGTCATACTGTCGAAAAGTAATTCTACGCATTTTAATGCTATAAAACCTGGGACCAATCTTTTCAATTAGTGACACGCGCCTATGCAAGCGCAGTGGATTACATGCAATGATATCAATTACCTGTAATCCGATGTGTGGTTATATTCAAGCAAAACTTCATTTTAACAGCAGTCTACGTCAATCTTGGTTATAAGTAAACAAAATATCATCATCCACAGCCTATAACCCCATTATAGTAGGTACCGCACTGCTGGGTATACGCCTCCTATTGTAAATCCCACTTATGACGATCTTGTGTTGTGCCAAGCCAAAAGTTACCGAGTTGTTAACAACGTAAACAAAACATCTGTCAACTGTTCTGTTCTGTTAAATAAGGTAAAGTCACAATTTATACTGTAAGTGATCACACCTTTGGGACTTTATAAAGATGGTATGCACATAACTACCTATTGCAATGTATATGTTAAAGTACTAACCTATTATTGTACCACTGCAGGCTGCAGGGCAAAGGTCTCATACAAACACTAAATACAGATTGGCAATTCAGACTTATATTTGTGTTGGACCACAGTCAATTCACTGACAGAAGTGCGAAGAAGTCGTAGGAACTTTAGGGCGTTTTTAATCTCATATAAGAGGACGAATCTCTTGTCATTTACCGGGTAGTTTGAAACTCCGGGGTAATACAATTTCACGACAGAAAACACAAAATCACTTTACACGACCCGCGGATCGAACTAGAGAACTCTGCGTGCAGCGTGGCAGTCAACCCTGCACTACTAAACCACCAAGGCACTACTACACTACTAAATCAACACAATTAATAACATTACAACAGCCAGTAAAGTAACACTATAATGACCGAGCACCGTTAACACAAATAAATATATTTATTAATAATAACAGGTGCACAACATCAAAACAAATATTTTCGTATCGGCAGCCATTAAACTGATTCCACACGAATGCGTACAGACATAAATCAATCGCGATAGAACGATATGAGCAACAACGTATCTCGAGTAGATCGGTTTGGCAACACATCAAAGTTGTAAACCCGTTGACCCGACGTAAAACCGACCACTGAACTGAGAAAGGAGAGGGTATGACTTGTCAACAATACTTAATAACGTACGCACATAAGGTTTGAATAGGCTTAGTTAGTGGCTGATAATAATCGACCTGAAAATATTGCTTCTCAAGGAATTTGCACCTTTTTCTTACTATTTTCAACAAAAAATTTAATTCTCTGGCGATAAAAAGAGTAGTCTGAGCTTCTTGCCAGTTCTTTTCATGACATTACCATTGGCGAATGAGCGGTGGCAAATTGGCTGACATCCTCTGGTTATTCATAAGTGTGATTCACATGATTCAAAATAAGTTTGACTTTGACATAATATAAAGGCTAATTTTGATCCAGTAGCTGGCGCCAGCACTAGTGGATTGAAAACGTTTACATTGTACACTGCTGAACTAGTGCCGATATCAGTGGTGCTGGCGCCAGCTACTGTATCAACTGTATCAACATAAATCAGGTTTTAACAACAGTAATTCGCTTGAAAATTTTCGGAGCACAGTTGCCCCAGTTACATAGTTATAGAAGAAGAAATAGTCAGGCAATTTTTATAGATTTTTCATAGCAAAATCTGTCAGTGAGAGCATACCTTACAGCTCAGTAAAACATCAGCCGGTATGTAATTAAACAAATGGTTTATATGTCGTTCTATATATTAATCGTAATTATTTCACAAATAGTTTCTTGAGTTTATAACCTATTAACAGTGCACTGACTTGTCCTTCGACTTTTAAGTTCATGTAAGGTCGAACGAATCGAACTAGTATTGAGACAAATTCTTGCGATTATTTTATGACGCACTGAAGGTGTTCTGATCGTCTGGTCATATAATGTTAGTGGCACACACACCACTGCAAGGCAAAACATTGCTTCACGAAGCATGGAGTACTTATACTTCTGGCATTTCTGTATATGTAGCGGTTACCACCTAACCGACTTAACATTTGATTAATATCTTGCCCGTCTGCCAGAACAGGCCATAAAAATTATAGAATACAGTAAACAGATTTGGAAATTTTCATTTTCCTCTGGTATAGACAATCGTGTGATTATCTTTAGTGACAAAATTATTCTCAAAATATAATATTTTTGGCCAACATCAGTCGTCAACATTAGAGACAGTCTTAATCTTTACAGCCCATACGTCATCACGTCATCAAACACATCACCGTTTATGTCTTATATAAAGTACAGCATTTATTTGGCTTTATCGTGATTTTCTACTTGCACAGTTTTACTGCATAACACTAGATTACATTAGTTTCAATGCTAACACAAGTTGGGAGTACATACCTGCTACAATTCAATGAAGTGGCAAGTCTTTAATGCGAGTTCCTTAACAACTTTTTACCGTAGTAGATTCACGCTGATTTCAGCATGAATGGGCCGGATCGTCCGGGGAAGTACTACCCTCTCATAGAAGATCGACGTAAGAGTAGTAGTATCCGTACTACTGCGTTTCGTTCGGTGAGTGAGAGCGCCGGAGGCCCAATTTCCCCCCTTTCCTCTTTCCTCACCTCCCTCATTCCCTTCCCCTACCCCCATTCCCAGCCGCCATAGTGGAGGCCACCATACCAGCCAGCAGTTTAAGACGATGGCTTTTGGTATAGTGGCCCCCACTTCTGGATTCCACCGACTGCTTACCATCAGGTGGGGTGGAGTCACTTTGGTAGGCTATACTATAAAAAAAAACAATATCACGACTTTAGATAGCATAATATCTAACTCCGCTGTCATATTTAAACCATCGGGAATTTAAACCAGTGTCATTTTGTGTTGTCATTTTAAACCAGTGAAATCTACACTTTCCGAGTCCGAGAAAAAGTTTACTACGCAATTTAAAGCTTGATCCAATAAGAAGAGAAATAAAAATTTCTAGTCTTTTCTACGCATTTTTTTTGCACCATGACTAAGGGCTTCGCGTAATCTGCCTACAAGGAAGCGGCCTTCTTCAAATCTCAATTGAAGAAGGACTTGTACATAGCCACCTCATTTGTGTAAAATTTACACTAAATGACAAAGCTGTACTAGTAAATCTTTCAAGTCACGACAAATTATTAAATTATAAAAGATTCTGTTGATCTGAAGATTATTTAATAAGAGGCAAGGTCAAGCTACCTGCTCCGTCATGTCACATTCTTTCTTCTATTCATAGCCTTAGTACCCACAATACAAATAATAGTAAGTCTAACGGTGATTTATGGTCAAGCTATGCCGAGCTATGTTTTATTTTGTTATCCGCTATCATCTAAACTATTATATGCCTAGTTCTTGAGGAAGGTTATAGGCTATGTAACATCACGCTAGTGGCGACGGGAGCAGAGCAGTAACCAATGCGCGAGTGAAACCGCGCTGCGGTAAGCTAGTAGATTATATTATGGGTCAAACATGTGATCTAAATAAATAAATAAATAAATAAAATAAATCTACAGAGTAAATAGAAGAGAATGTTTAATTCAAGTTAGTAAGTAACGATTCCTTCTTCCTACCTTCCTCTACAAACGCATTAACTGTGAAAACTGTATCCAAACTATACAATCCAAATAGCGCTTCTTGAGATTAGCGAATTTATACAGATAGACACACAGACGGTTTTCAGCGACTTCTTTTTATATTTTGTAATGTATAGATATAGATTATAGCCTAGACCTTAACCTTCTAGCACTATTTATGAAATTTACTGCATTCATGGTGCAATGGGAGTGTGTGCTACCGCTAAGGTGGTTGATGATTCCTACAGGTAAACAATTTTTGGTGTCCATAAATATTTAGCCCAAACCTGGATTTCCAAAATGTAGGACAAACAAATACTTACATTATAATATTAGTAGCAAAGTACATACATATATTATCTATATTAAAATCAATATAAACATATTAACAACAATGTGTATGCCAAAATAACCACATAATTGATATGTACTAACGAAAACCATTGTGTGTAATAAAAATGTTATTTAAGTGATATGATCACTGCATTGTAAATAATATTTACCAACTATTTACCAAGGAAAATATTCTATTTTAAACATAATATCACGCTAATATTTTAAAGCTGAGAGTTTGTATGAATGGATGGATGTGTGTACATATATTTGTTACTTCCTTACACAAAAGCTACAGAATGGATTTTAATGGAGATTATGTTGTCAAGACTTCTTAGCTACCTTAAACAAATTCCTGGCCAAGAGGCAACCCTCAGCTTTTAAAAAAAGAAATAAAAAAATGAAAGAGCTAACATCAGAGCTCTAGCAATCCACGCATTGAAAATATTGTTTTGTAAGAACTCCCTAAATCCTGCATCAAATACAGAATACCTACCATGCATACACCCAAATGCATGGCCAGAATTTCGTTGCAGAGGCAGTCTCTGAAAACAACCTTCTAGGAGAGGAAGGGGTAGGCAGCTGCCCCTCTGCCCGTTCTTCGCTACGCCCATGATATACACACCAACTACAGAACACCTAAGATACACCACATACCTACTACTTTTCTAGAAACATTTATAGATCTAATCAATTGACCTACTGATATAATAATGTGGTGTGTGGTAAACTCACTTCCTTTAGATAACTCAATAGGTTATACCAGTACAAAATGATGTTAAAAATGGCCTTTTTAACATAATTTAATACTAATACTATCTATCACAATACTATCTACAATATAGAACCACCCAGTCTCTTCCCATTATCATGGATGTTGTAAGAAATTGCATTATTTTACTTATTCAATTTCACATGCCACATGAAGGCTAAATAGACGAACTTAAAAATTGTAATAACAAATGTATCTACTCTATTTTACGTGAAATAAATGATTCAATACTAGTTATATAAATAAAGCAGAAGTTTGTTTGTTTGTTTGTTTGAACGCGCTAATCTCTAGGACTACCATTGGGATTTCAAAAATTCCTTTTGTATATGTTAGCCCAGTTTGTAAGTAAAGTTATAAGCTATGTAACATCACGCTACTGGCGACGGAAACCGCGCTGCTAAAAGCTAGTTAATCGGAACGTTTATGTGTATGTATTTAAGTGTTTGTTTGTGTTTGTTACCACTCAGTGCCTAAACGGCTGAACAGATTTCGATGGGCACTACTAGTTTTTTTATAAGTTCAGGTTATATACAGTTACATATTCTATTCATACAGCAAGAGGCAGCTACTACAGCCATTAGATTGAATAAACTCTCCCTATGGACACACGATACGAGGGTGTCGCACACCAACGCGGTGGAAGAGGCCAAAAACGACCAACCACTCCTAATGGCCCCCTGCGACATCATACCAAAACAGTACGTTTTCGATAAACGATACAGGATAGAACTCAAGGAAAAGAGAACAGATACATCCGGTACAAAGGAAGTGAGGATATACACGGACGGATCCAAAATGAGAACAGGGACAGGTGCCGGCACGTACTCCGCTGATTTAAATATTAATATATCAACAGCACTGGGTGTGCACAACACAATTTTCCAGGCAGAATGCGTCGGTATAATACAGGCCGCAGACGCGGTGGCTGCAAGAAAAATAGAGAACCAAGGCATTCGTATCCTAACGGACAGCACTGCAGTACTGCACGCTCTATGCAGCAACACAGTAAAATCAGGACTAGTCCTAGAATGCCACAGGAAATTGGAGGGTATATGTGAGTCAAACGCGATTACACTCCAATGGATCAAAGGACACAGCGGATCCCTAGGCAACGACGCGGCCGACGAACTGGCCAGAAGGGGATCCGAAACAGAGACCTACAGGGTGGAACCCGTTATACCAATATCGGCAAATCAGCAAAGGTACTGGCTGCGACCTGCGACATAGAACAAGAAAACTACACGCCGAACTGTGGGCAAAGACGACGGAATGTCGTCAATCGAGAGAGGCAATGCCATCTCTAGACGGACGACTGTCTAAAAAACTGCTGCGCTTAAAAAGGGCGGACCTACGGTATGTAGTAGGGACCATAACAGGGCACAGTAATCTTAACAAACATTTGCATGTTATAGGTAAAACGGACAGCCCACTATGCCGAGCGTGCATGAGGGCTAAAGAAACACCGGCCCACGTAGTCATGAACTGCAGCGAGGTCGTGGAACAACGGGCGCAACACCTGGGAACACCAAGCACATTCCGAGAGGCCTGCAGCAGACCCGGCGAACTGGCCGCTTTCTGGAAGGAGCTTGGATGGCTGCAGTAGGGCAGTGGGTACTCAAACCACACCATCACGCAAAAAGGCCCAACTACAAAGGGACCACATGCGGAAAACGAGCCCGCGAAAAGAAGAAGAAGAAGAAGATAAGTTCAGGTTTTGGTAGATATGTATTTGAAAAAGTCATATTAGTACTTGTTTGGTTATCTGCATATAAATATCCCCAGTGCAGTCACCATCCTACATATGTCAGAAGTCTTGGTAACATCCTATGTCCTGTTAGTGGACATTTTCAAGCTGTTGAAGTTGATGATTGTGACAATAGTTTATAACATTCCAAAAACAAATAACAGGATGTATTAACAAAAATTTATCACAATTTAAATGGTATTAATATGACTAATAGTTATAAATAACACTGTTAAACTTTATTAGCTAATACCTGCCTAGTTATTTTTATAACTTTGCACTAGCAACCAAATGCACTTATTCCTCATCAACCAATCTACACGTGTTTTGTATACACAAAACACGTGTAGATTCAGAGTTCAAAAGAATTTGTAAGGTAATAATAACATTGATAAAACTTAAAGTTATAAAAGATGATAAAAATATGGATGTAATCAAGTAGTCTTCATCGTTAGTAACAACTATCAACAAAAGGATCATTGATAGCACATCTCCAATTTAAAAGAAAATTATTTCTTTTAAAGCATTGCTATATTACTAAAATATTTTACTATGATGATGATGTCAATAGATATTATGTAATAATAATATCTATTTTTGTAATAGACTCTTACTTATACCTATTTAAAAAGGCTACCATATCTATCTACACTATTACATAAAGCAGAAGAGTTTGTTTGTTTGAACAGGCTAATCTCTGTAACTACCAGTCTGATTTGAATAATTCTCAGTTCCTTAGGAAGGTTATAGGCTATAAATTTCCGCGGCACGCTAATGGCGACGGGAGCAGAGCAGTAAACAAAGACATGGGTGAAATCGAGCCGCGGAAAACTAGTATAGGTATAAGAGTCTGTTTCTCTTTTAGAAATAACATGTTTTTATCTATTATCTCATCAGTCTAGTTAGACATTTACTGCTGTACAGTGTATTAGCCTCTTACAATGGGAGAAGTTTCTATAATCATCTTGTCATGCAAATTTTTTTTTTTTTTTTTTTATTCGTTTATATTCTTTTTTGATATATTTATTTATTTATTATATTTGGTGACCAAAACAAGGTGATATTTAGTCTTTAATTGTGACTAATAACAACTGTGTAAAGGATGAGGTGGTGTAATATTTTAGAGCATAATATGCTGACCATAATTATGGTTAAAAAATAAAAAAAAAGGATATGTTCAATCAGTCAATTCAGATACAAAAAATCTATAAAACTACAGTATGGTTATAATCATCAACACGCGTTTTCGAATAACCACCCTGTGGATGGCTCTTTTAAGGTGGATGAACAGGATAAGTCTAAAAATTTAAAATCTTTAGGAATTGAATTTTAAATTCTGGGATACCTATATCTTACCTTCTTCACACATGATGATTATAACCAGTACTGAACTGTAGTTTTATATATTCTTGATGATGAATGGTGGCTGTTTTAGGGTGGACAAACGGAATAAGCCATTTGAACTACATGAGTAAACTATTATATTAAACTACTTTATAGACAATTAAAATTATATGGACAAGCCCTGGTTAAGTTTTCTCATTATTGAATTTCACCAAGTAGGTGTCATCACAATTATTTTCATCATAATGATATTTAAAATGTTGCCATATAAATAAATAGCATTTAATTAACATAATAATTATGCAAATTAGACAATTATCTTAATTGTTTAAATCTTTATGCTATGGGCTGTTCCCAGTGCACTTTGACCTCTAGGATTTTTGTGCTATATTTGATATTGTTTGTTTTTTCAATGTTTTCTTTTATTATAAGCTGTTGTGTTCATGATTAATTTAGAAAGTGAGCCTTTAAAATAATGCTTTTCTATAAGTATTGTTAGAGGCCTTGAATGTTGGCACATTATTGAATGACCAGTCTTATTACTGATGCTAAAAATAGTACAGCAAAACAATGAAAATAATAAACCAATATACCAACAAGACAACAATCATTCATATTATCTTGCAGTGTTTAAAGAAAAAAAAAAGTTAAAAAAGATTTGACCTTTCATAGTCTGTGGTAAGCTATCACTTGTCCAAGGTGTGATCAATCTAAGTTTTTTTTTCAATGGAGCCTGGGCATTCTGCCAAAATTAGGTCACCTAGATTATTTATTTGGGAATTACATGTGGAGGCCAAACATTAGGTCATTGAGTTTTCTAAAATTGTATGTTTAATGTTAAACTACAATAATTATATTAGTCATGCACTAAAATAATCATGTCAAGTACAGCTCCTGCCTTGTATTGCATTACATATATACTGCAATATGTACTATGTATAATTTTGTTTACATTATAACAGTGTCTTACTTTCTTGAACAACATAACTCTAATTGAATTACTTGACTACTATACATTTATTTTATGATTTCCCAGTAATACCATTACTCTGTTACAACTTATAAAACTTTCCAGAAGGAATATAACTTAGGTTATCAAGATGTGTCCATGTTACGACGCACAAACACCACATCCTTTGTCGAGCGTGGATGACGCACAAACAAGTCTACCCTGTCAAATACACAAAATTAAATAGTTGTGTAATACATAATCATGAACACCACTCACCTTCCACCCTGAATATCTTCGACTTGATGGCAAATATCGTGTCCGTAGGCAACACGGTCATTTCAAACGCAGTTCCCGTGAGGGTTTCCACAAGAACTTCCATCGTAGGCTGGCTAGGTCCATCATCCGTATACCCTTTAGATCTATTCGACAGTCTCTCTGGGCATCCATGTTGTGACATTTCACACGCGGTACACAACAATTAACTATCTGCACAACATCGCAATTCACAGAAATGTTTTCACAAATGTTAAATATGACACGGAGCACTTGCAACAACTACACGATGACGGAGTTAAGATATATTGACTGTTACGGAAAAACATTGAACATATTGGTAATAGTAGTATAAATTACGCGATTCGGAAAAACAAGTGAAATTTTACTAAGCTATTATTATTTTGCAACAAAAATAATATTACAGTGAAATAAATCCTTCGTGACAGACGATTTTTTTTTTCTGTTGATTGATGGTGAATGGAATGAGTGAGTCAGTAGATCGGAACGTGGAACTTTATATGTCTATGACTTTTGTATTTTTAAGATGGCGTAGACTACGTATCAAGAAGGAAATAATTTAATTTATCTACCCAGTATAATTAATAATTCTTACTACTTAAAAAAGGCAACATAAATTTAAAATTATTTATCCAGACTAGCATGAAAAATAATATTTTTATAGTGCTAAATTAATAATATCACAACAGTCAGACAACCCTATCTAAACCCACCCAGTATGTAAAATGTACTCTGTGTCGTCTAGATCCAAAGTAAACTTAATAATATTCTAGCTTGTGCGTAATTTAATAACAACATTAACTTTATTAAAGAAAGACACACTTCTAACTTTTTAAAATTATATCCTGTTCAAAGTTCTAGTCCAGGATCAAGGAGCAATAGGATGAATATTTAATTTTGATCCAATAATGTTATTATATCTTGTATTTTAGTTGTAAATAGCGGTTGTAATTTATATTGTATACTTACAAACTTTTAGTAGTTTACTTATTTGTGATTATGTGAAATCTAACTTAAAAATGCTATAAGCTAAAAATGCTAACATTTATTATATTTATTCTTAATATTATTGTTTAAATGTTTATGATCGTTACTTCAATGGAATATGGAATCCAATTAACCTACAGCCAGTTCGCTGACGCGAGGGTAAGAAATGATGATGATTCCATGAGAAGAACTGGCAAGAAACTCAGAGGCCACTCAATTTGACTGCACCGTTGGTCTAGTGGTTAGTGTAACTGACTGCGACGCCGGGTGTCGTGGGTTCGATTCCCGCGGAAGGCAAATATTTGTGTAATGAACATTTGTATTTGTCTTCAGTTTGGGTGTTTTCTATGTACTCTAAGTATGTATTTACAAAAAAAAAAAAGTATGTATATGTATTATATTTCAATTATCTAGTACCCATAACACAAGCTCTGCTTAGCTTGGGACTAGATGACGGTGTGTGATAGTGTCCACATATTATTATATTATATTATATTATATTAATTCAAGAAGAACTGGCAAGAACTTAGAGCATTAAACCAACAGGAGTGGACACGCGCTCTATTTCCCTTGCGCAAAAGTCTGCCACTTTCGGCAGGGGACGGGGTAACGCGAGCAACGCACACTAATTACAATGTTAACTACTAATGCATTTTTAAATCGCGTCGTTATACACGCACACAATAAAATTATTACACACTAGCTTAAACTAAACACACACAATCACATTCACACACAGGGACATCTATCAGTTTACGCTTCCTTAGCGTAAAACAGTTAGAGCTTGACTCTGTCGATATTTAGTATCGATGTTTAGGATTTCATATAAGTACGCGAAAGATTTAATTATTTTCATGATTATTATGTATGCTTATTAAAATGAGCATTATCTTATATTATATAGAACAGTTTTAGGTAATAATAATCTATTATAATTTTAAGGTTTTTTTTTCATTTAAGCACTTTGAAATAGATGTAAGTAAAGTAAATAGTTCATAAACATGAATTAACTAGAAGTAATTCTGTTAATTCATGTTTATGTCAATATTACAGGAAGAATAAAACAGTGTTTCTAACTAGCACACTTTTTTGTAATTATTATAAAAAAAGCGCGTCCCGTCATACGGTCGGGCTAAATTTATTTGTTAAACATTGTTCGACAAACAAATCTGGTTATGCGGTCGGGCTCTCCTACTATGTTTACTAATGTTTATTCAATACTTCCGATCCCTGATAGTACGGAACCCTCGGCGCGCGAAACCTACTGGCATATAGCCGGTTTTTTTTGAAGTTATACTTTTTTTGGCGCGATTGGGAAAAATGATGAGAGTGAATTTTTACGATGCGCGCGCACACCGACAGAAAAAAGCAACACCCTGAAGTTAGTTGCGAACCTTTTACACACTGAAGTTAGTTGCGGATCTTTGTGTGTCGTATCAGTACAAATAATCTGTGTGAATAAATAAAAAATATATTGGCGTTTATATCAATTCAAATATTTATGTATGTATGCGTTGTATTATTATTTGGTATTTTCGGATTGTTATGCCAAAGAAGTATAACTTCTTACGTGCGTACATGGGTACTCACTCTTTTTTTTTATTTTACTACTGCGCACAAGGATGTATGTTCAATAACCACCACCTGTTGAAATTTGTTCTAGTGTGGATTAAAGATTGCAATTATTTATTACGTGTCAATTTTACGTGTATTATTCCTAAGTATGTATGTATATTCAAACCAAATAATACTTTGAATTAATTGTCTGTTGCTATTAAATTTCGTTCCAACTAAGCAGAGCTTGTAATTGGAGTATTTTGTTCTGATTACATAGTAACAAGACACTGACATGAGAATGTATGAGTAGATTTTTATTAGAGAGATATTTTATCTGTTCAGATAAAAAAAAAACAACAGAATATATTTCAGAAAGTCTTTATTTAAGTAGGTATTATAAAATACTGAAAAACTGTGCAATTTAAATTAACCTTATAAATCTAGTTTAACTAATCCTAGGTAATGCAATAAGAGGAGGTAGCGCACAGCGAGTTTACTTGCTAAAAACTGAGCTCTCCGCCGCTTGGGGAGTAGGGAGGAGGTAGCAGTGCTGGCAGCACAGAAGGCTTTGTTTTTTAAGCTGTTAGTCAGATACTTGTACGCTTAGGAACCTACTTATATGGTTCCTACAATATTGGACCCAAGCGACTCGAGGCGCTGCTTCTTTTGAAAATCTAAAACAAACAAAAAAATAATAATTTAATACTGGAAAACCAATATCGATATTTGTGATTAAACTGTCTCATCTCTAATTATGTTACAGTGTGACCAGTTTCTTAAAAATAAATACGCTTATTTTTGTAAGAAATGAGCAATTATCTTTCGGAATAAAGTGCACTAATCTTGTATATTTGGATTTATAATCTCATTTTACCTGTTCATTTAATATTATTTTGTGCATTACTTGGTAAATAAAACATTGGTTTTAATTAAAAATAAATAAATATGGGAACGGTGACACAATAATGTACATCCAAAATGAAACTTATTAGATATATCAACAAGGCGAGATATAAAAAAGGAAAGGTTAGTTTTTATGTTAATTCAACTTAAAATATTACCCCAGATTGGAGTATTGATGATAAGCCTGGCAACACTTGTTGATTAGCATTTTATTTGGTTAAATTGCTAATTTAATGCCTTATTTAATAATATTAGAACAAAATAATACTTACAGGTGGAATGTAATATTATCCTTTTGTAGACTTGATGTCGCTGAACGCTTTTTACACCAAAATACACTGCAATTCGGCATTTCTATTGAGACGCTATTACGCATGCACTGATAGGAGACTTATGATGCGGAACGCGCGTCAACTAGTTTTGTATAACGGGTATGACCGGTGGGCTGGTACCTTTGGCAGAGGGGTACGCCTGTCAGTGGCCTCTCCGGTTGGTTTAATGCTCTAAGGTGCCAAAGGACAAGGCAATCAAAAAGTATGACTGAACGTAATTTACCACAGGAGTTCAAAATGTACCTCTATTTCACAAATCAAAATTTACATTTTATTAATTCTATACTTTATTGCCAGGTGATAGCTAATTTTCTTTTAGTGCCTATCTAAGTGTTAAAGTTATGAGATAAATTAATTAATTAATCAGAATATATGGTACAAATCGTACAAATGGTGTTACAAATTGTGTTGAAAACTTTACAGTAAAACTAGTCGTGACTTTTGATTGATTCTACATGTATTATTAAGTATTAAAAAATAAATAATCTTCTATTGAAAACTTTAGCAAAGAAGTTATATTTTTATTTTTGCCTAAATCTTTGTCTGGAATCTCAAATAACAGGAAACCGTTCAATGTCATCGAGTCTGTCATTTGTCTATGCTTTAAATTTCTTTTCCGTCGTTCTTCGTTCAACGATTCGGAGGTTAGAAACATGGTGCGTAAACTTTTTATAAATAAATATCCGAATAACAAGCAAATAAGTTAAAAATGCCGTCATATTAAGTTTACGAGTGATACAAATAATTAGTTTCGCTATAATCTTTTGAGAACTCTTGTACGCCTAAAATGCACGCGTCACCGACATGAAGTCGAGCATGTGGCCTGAAGACCGACCAATTTCTGTTTCCAGACTCGCAAACGCCGTAATGGAGGACGAGCCAAGCACGGCCGTGGCCATGTGAAAGCTGTGAGGTGTACCAACTGCGCGCGATGCGTGCCAAAGGACAAGGCAATCAAAAAGTTTGTGATTAGGAATATCGTCGAAGCGGCCGCCGTCAGAGATATCAATGAAGCCTCCGTCTATGCATGTAAGTCTCATGGTGGTTCATATTATTGTTATAGGTATGGTTAGTACTAAAAGTAATTTGATGGCATTTAGCATCTGAGCATTTCTTTCGATAGCTCGAAAGTCAGCAATGGATTTTATAACCTAAAACGAATGCTAGAAAATATCCAATTAGGTACTGTTTGATTTTTTTAGGAAGCATAAATTTATTACCAAATAATCTCGTTAAAGTTCTCTTGGTCCTTGTATTTTTTTTAGAGAAACCATCACATCAAATAATTGACTGAAGTGGTTGACTACAACATAAAGAACACTCTATTGCTAAAGAAAGTGAAGCTCAGGCTAGTAATTTATGTCTGTTTTGGATTTTTTTTATGTTGGTTTACCCTTATCATAAACAGCACCATTAGTCTGCTAATGAACTCTTAAACTGATTGAAATTTAAGTACCTATCTACACATGTCTTTGGACAGAGAAAGTAGACTAAAAAGTTGTGAACAAAGTTGTATGCTATACTTTCTAATTTAGTTTGCACATTATTAACATATAAGATATAAGAGGAAGCGGAATAAAGGGTTAGAAAGTGCCAATGTAAGGTTCAAAACTGTCTGGAGGAAGAAAATTAAAATGAAAGATAACAAATATTTTGAAAAAAATATCCCAATGATTTCGGCTTTGTTGCTGAATACAACAAAGCTGGAAAAACATGTTGTCGAGCAGTAAAAGCTTAAATTAGTCTGTAACATTACTGTCTCCACACCAAAAACTACATCTGCCATCTTTTACTATAAATTTAACAATCCAGTCTCAGAAAAAGTTTTTATAATATTTTGAACATAATTGCCTGGCAATTAATTAAATGATTCTTTTGCCCACAGCATTCCAGCTGCCCAAGCTGTATGCTAAGCTCCACTACTGCGTGTCATGCGCCATTCACAGCAAAGTAGTGCGCAACAGGTCGAAGAAGGACAGGAGGATCCGTACACCGCCCAAGAGTACCTTCCCAAGGGACATGCAGCGCCCACAGAATGTGCAAAGGAAGTGAAGTGATCGTCATTAATCTACATTAAAATATAAAAGCCATTTGTTTGTTTTAATTGTATCCTACATAAATATCGAATAATTTAGACCAATTTAATTGACGTAGATCCATAGAGGACTAATATTTTAGGTAGGTACAGTTTCATAAATATATTGAAACTTGGGCCAAATTTACAAGTATTAATAGTCATAATGAATAAAATAAAATCATTATTGTAATAGCAAGGAGCATTGTTTAGGCCTGTTGGTTCTAGTTCCATTGATGCGTCCAACGGGGTTGCCGACTTCGTTTCAAATTGCAGCATCCAGGCTCCTGGAAAAATACCCATTAACACTGCTCTCCTAGCAAATAGTTATCTAAGGGACTATGGTTATGTTGCATTCCTGTGTGTCAATACGCGAGAGTCGGCAGTCTAATTACCACAGTCATTTGCATAGGTCGTCGTCAGGTGCTTGTTTGCCACGAAAGTTGAGCCCACTCCAGGACATTGGGTTCATCATCAGGTCAGAAAACGTTCGCTGGACCATCTACCTACATAATGAGATACTTCAGAAAGAATAAAGGAATTGGAGTGACAAAATAAAACATCTATTGCAGTAAACCCGTTTATTCTGTATAACTCAAAACCATTGATTCAAACAAGTACAGACTGCTTAGATTTCGTGAAGAACTAACCATACTTCAAGATTACAATGTTATTATTAATAAAAAAAACACGACCCATTGCAAACAATACAATTTAAATCTATAGAGCAACTAAGAAAACAATAAGGGTCTTTTTCTGTCACACTGATAATGTGTGAGGCCTTCTTAATAGTTTGGTTATTCTTTTCGGTATCGGCCTACACCGCTTTCCATAAGCAATATTTCATCATCATAATAATCAGCGGCCCGTTAGGGTGCGTTTCCATTGACGCGTAGCTGGGTGGAGTGGACAGGAGCGGACCGTAATTTGGTCTCTGTTGAGACCAAATTACGGTCCGCTCCTGTCCACTGTTCAAAATCTCTGCTCTGCGTCAGTAGATGCTGTGATTGGCCAATTCACTGACTGACTTCGCCCAGCTCGGTCAGTGGAAACGCACCCTTATTATCCTGCTGCAGGAAAAGATCTCTTCACTTAAAGAGAAGGTATGAGCATTGATCGCCAGGTTTGCTCAATGCGGATTGGCAATTACAGATTTTATTTTTATAATGATAATGTCCAGGTTTCCTCACATTCAATATTTAATATGTGTCATATTTTATGCAATAGATCGTTTGGTGCTGTATCAATAATTTTATAAAGATATGATAGACACTAAAATAGCGATTCAGCGCTGAACAATTCGAATAAAAAAATCTCGAACTAAAGATCGAATATAGAAAGTAACAGCGTCATAACCAAACTTGAAATTGAAAGTAGCAGTAGTAAAATGCCTTAAAAAACAACCAAACTACTAGACTAGGGCAACATTTAGAACATATGTAGCAACACTAATTTAACATTCCATAGTTTGTATATAATTTTAATACAATGCATACATTCTGATCAATTCCAATTATATCAACTTTTCACTAATTGGTTTTAAGCTACATATTATTGCTAGTTATAGGAACTGTTTCACTAATGACATGTCAAATTAAAAAGTATTCATGGTAGTGAAATCTTATTTCAATAACATGATTGAAAATAAAAAAGTCTTGATTAATTTTGTGGAAAATAGAATAGCAAGTAGGTTGAGGTCTAAATAGTGTTTTTTGGTCCAACCCCTGTCATTACACTACACTATTTTTGCTATAATTTTTTCATAAGTTGCAGGAAATTACAAAGATAAGATTATGAACACAAAGTGTACTCCGGTTTTTTAAATATAAATTTATACCAAGTGGCTTTGTAATAATGTGGGACAGCCACCTTTGTTAATATTAATTACAATAAAAATTTAAAGTAATGTCTATGGAAACATGTCATGAATGTAACAGTTCCTAACTATGAACACTAGACAAAAAGCTACAATTATTAAGTTACACTTATTTCCCCTTTGTTTGAACATCATGGCCCCTTAATCTTATAAATGGTCTGTGGCAGTTTTGGCATGATGGGCTTGTCTGCCATGTCAAGAGCTTGCTTTAAGTTCTTCTCAAACACCTTTTTAGCATCACAAAATCCTTGCTTTGTTTTGCCAAAAGAGTTAGGGCCTGCTGAAGTTGGTGTTTCCCTAAAAACAAAATTTATATTTTATTTTTCTTCATAATTCGCATGAAATAGAACTCCTACACAGTGGCAGATATAAGTATTACCTGCCAATATTTCTCATTCTCATTCTAGCTTCAGCTGGCATCTCTTCAGGTTCATCATCATCATCAGCATTGAACACTGATGCTACTGTAGGTTTAGCAACTGGCTTAGCAGCCCCACCTATGTTCATCTTAATAGGAGCCTTTGGCTTGTTGAAGTCGATAGATATCTTGGTGATGCGAGGAGGTGGAGGCGGCGCCGGCACGTCGTCAGTTTCATCCCATTCTCTTGATCGGTGTCTTCTATCTGTAATAAAATAGAGCTTTAGACTTGTAAACAGGTTTAATAAAAAGATAGCACCAAAATTAAACTTTATACTTGTTAGGAAACAATTTGAATAAAACAAGATGGAAAGAGGTCATCAAAAAAAGTCCTAAGTTCCTGCAATGTTTCCACAGATGGCATATCAGGGAGTGAAATGAGAAGACCCGAAAAGCAGACCACATCACAATATGAAAATAATACAAATGAGGGTAAGAGATCAACTTATCGCATGTGGTTTCATCTTGCCTTAAAATTGTTGAGAGCATGCATAGTTCCATTCCATGAAATGTTTACAGTTTTGCTTTCAACAAGTAATTTTAAATCACTTCAGCTTTTATTGCAGCTTAGTCTATAGATCAGAACTAAGATAATTGTCTAGTTATTCTAAAAATACTCCTACTTCAAAATATTTACCTTCAGAATTCCGTTCTCTGCTCCTAGTGGACCTTCTTGGTGAGTAGTCCCGCCTTCTCCCAGGAGACCATCTTCGAGGAGACCGTGACCTCGACCGCCTTCGCTCTCTGCCCTGCTTCTCCATGTGCGGCCTAGAATCATCGCGCGTGGATCGAGACGACCCTGCCAATGCGAAAACACTGGCAAAGATAAATAAAAATACATATTTGAGTATACTAACACTAAAATGTGCAATTATTCGATAGTTATCCACTGCCACTGGAAAACATTTATTGCCAAGATACATTGGTCTTGTAAAGCTAGTAGATCTAATTCAATGTGCCGTTTCCCTGCTTATTGTAAGATTTTTACTATTTACTTCATGACATTCTAATACCTTTGTCGTAGCTGTGATATCGCCCACTCATCTTCCTTTTGTGTTTGGAATCTTTTCTATCATTAAATGTTGACAATATTACAAGATAGGTGATTTTGTGCTAAAAAATTACTTTAGTCAACAAATTAAAATAATTACTAAAGACAGATCAGCCATTGTTATTTTAATTTTTTTTTGGGATGATTGTACGTTTTATTATATATGTTTATATTAATTAAAAATAAATATAAAGCATTTTTGTAGGAATGATCGTTAATTAAAATTATGAAAAATTAGCAGTAAAAACATTTGACTATTTTATTTACTTTAAAAATTTAAATGTGATAAACTTATGTAACGTTTTGTTATTAAATAGATGTCAGTATTGTCACTCAAATGTCAACATTTAAGAAAACCAATTTCTAGGTTATGTTACGGTTTTAAATGTTTTTATTTTGTTATTCTTCATTATTCTATTAGCGTTTATGTTGAAAAATTTCAAAATGTTATTTTTACGACGATCTCGAGGTTTTCAGAAGTATATAGAGAAGTCTATAGCAAGAAACTGTCGATGTTACTCTACTTCTGCTCGCGTAACATCTATGAAGGAAAAAATCAAGGAAGGCCCAAGTTTGAAAGAATTTATTACCGAAAACTCTGAGCCTATGCTCACAGAACGTCCTTATATACCGTATTTGCTTGATTATAGTAAAATAAAGACAAAACGAAAGGTTTTCTTTGATGTGTACGGCTGCCAAATGAACTTAAACGATACCGACATTGTCTGGTCTATATTGAAGAAAGAAGGTTTTGAGAAGACGGAGGTGGAAGACGAGGCTGATATATTTTTGGTAATGACGTGTGCCATTAGGGAAGGCGCTGAGACAAAGATTTGGCATCGCTTGGACCACTTGAGAGGATATAAAAGACGTGCTAAAGGACGGGCGGTTAAGATAGGTATACTAGGATGTATGGCTGAGAGGCTTAAGGAGAAATTAATTGAAACGGAAAAAGCTGTTGATGTTGGTGAGTTGTTTAACACTTTTCTTGCTACATTTTATTTTCTTTGTTGTGAATCTTGTTTCTTCTTGATAATCCTACTAATATTATAAATGCGAAAGTTTGCGTGTGTGTGTTACCACTCAAAACATCTAAACACCTGAACCAATATTGCAAAAAATTGGTATGTAGGTAGATTTGGTGCCGAAGACGGACATATGCTTTTATCCCGAAAATCACTCTGGTTACTGAGCTATACCAATTACTGCGGGGCGCAGCTAGTAATATGATAAGGTATGATTATATAGTGGAACCTTTTTATAAGTCTGCCTTTAATGATATGGGCTACTAGCATGGGTATTTATTCAGGAACAAAACTGTTACTAAATAAGTTCTGGCTGTTTTCATCAAACAAACTTTAAGTAGTATAGTATGTGTGATAAAAACAGTCCATGCTGTTAGGTCTATTCTTAATAGACTGGAGCAGTTTGACTCTAAGCTTTTTGTGTTAAGTTTACTTTCCTGTTACAGTGGCAGGTCCGGATAGCTATAGAGACTTGCCAAGACTATTAGCACTCACAGAGAATGGTCAGACAGCAGTCAATGTGTTGCTGTCATTAGATGAGACCTATGCAGATGTTGTGCCAGTGAGAATTAATGAGGATAGTGTATCGGCTTTTATGTGAGTACTAGCTGTTGCCTGCCGCCCGCGTGAATGTTGGTTATGTCCCTGTTTAAATTGACGATTTTTCATACAAACTTTCATCCAAGCCATTTTTTCGAAGATAGCCTATGTTGTTCCCCGAGATCCAATCTATCTTGATACCATATTTCATTAAAATTGGTTCAGCGGTTTAGGCGTGAAAGCATAACAGACAGACAGAGTTACATTCGCATTAAAGTGTTTCTGTCTCTCAAAAAATCATGCGAAAATAACAGGGCTTGAAAGTTGTTACAATTCAATATTTGCAAGTCTTTTCTACTATTATAAAATAATAATAATTTAATAATTTATTTATTTCCGTATGAAGTAGTACACAAACTTATCACAAAGAAATTACAATAATGTGTTACTGTAGGTACATAAAAATTACCAAAAACTACCTGCACTACTTATAAAGACTACCTGCGGAGCAGTCTTTATAAATGGGATTAACAATTTATTAGTGTAGTATATGTATTACAAAGGCTTTCCAAACAGTAATTTATTATTTAGTAAAGTTATATAAGTCAAACAAAAATTATATCTTAGGAAATAACAATAAAATATTAATTCATTAAGATTAAAATTATATCTTAATCTGTAATTAAATAAGTTGTTTTAGGAATTTCTCTGTATCATCATAAGTCCAGGTAAGGAGATTTTTCTGTACAATAGACTTCACTTCAGAAACTGACTTACCGGCTAAGCTATTGTATCTTGTTAATTCGATTATATACCAATGGTTTCATATAGGTAGAAAACGCTCTGCAAAGCTTGTCTTTACTCTAATAGGAGGAAGTCTACCCACAACCTGCACAAAAACTTGCACTTACCTATGTTTCTATCTTTTGCTGTCACTCAGAGCGTCATTTACTAAAGTGAGAAAGAGAGCAGGTTTGCAGCCACAGCAGGCAGCAAGCTGCATGCTGTGTCGTTCCTGCTCTCTGTATCTCTTCCATGCTGCTAGATGTAGGGATATAATATATTTTAGCAAGAGTGTATGAAGTAATAGCATAGTAAAATAAAGTAATTGTTTCACCCCTTAGCTCAATAATGCGCGGTTGCGACAACATGTGCACTTACTGCATAGTTCCTTTCACGCGGGGCCGGGAGCGCTCACGCCCCGTGTCCTCTATAGTGGACGAGGTGCGCCATCTTGCTGACCAGGGAGTTAAAGAAGTCACACTCTTGGGACAGAATGTTAATAGCTACAGAGATGTGTCACAGGCTTCAGATAAAATTGATACTCATATGGCTAAAGGTATGTGAATTTTATAGACACTATATCAACTTTTTTGAATCCTATGCAGGTGTTCCCATCTAATTATGATCCTGGGTCCTTTAATCTGGGTGTGAAAAGTATCTCACTAAGCCACCATATTGGAGACCACCGTACCAGTAATCTGGCTTTTGGAATGGTGTCTGCCACTTCTGGATTCCACTGACTGCTTACCATTAGGCAGAGTGGAGTAAATGTAAGCATTTAGCAAAGAATTTGCTCATATTATACCTCTCTATCTTTTATATCAGAGTACCAAAGCGATTCCACTCCCCCAATCAGTAGAATCCAGAAGTGATGGCCATCATGCCAGAAACCACCGCACCGTGTCAAACTACTGGCGTTGTGGGTGGCTTCCTCTAAGGCGATTTTATGATATGCTTTTCACTGCTTTAAATACGTCACGTCAGTTCTACCTTGGTTGTTTTCCTAGCATTCCTATATCCAAGATTCTTGATAATCCCGATTTTTCGTTCGGTGCTGTAGCCCTGTCAATAATGAACATATTGCTAAAGCGATTCAGCGCTGAACGAATCATTGCATAAAATCGGGTTTTCAAATAAAGATCGGTATATAAATTGACTTTAAATAGCTCGTTATATAAAACATAGCTTAAATTCTATAATATTTATGATTGCTTTTTATAACTTAGGTAAATACATATATTTTAGTTTGTAATGATTAAACAAAATATTCAATGATGCACCATTTTGTTGTCAAACTTACTGCCAGCTGGTCTTTACAGGATTCAAAACAGTATACAAAACCAAAAAAGGAGGCATGCGGTTTGCGGATCTTCTTGATAAAGTATCAGCTGTGGATCCTGAGATGAGAATTAGGTTTACAGCTGCACATCCTAAAGACTTCCCTGATGAGGTGAGACAAGTTTTAAATATGCGTAGCTCCATAGCTCGTTACGCTCACTGATCGGTAAACGAATAGTAATAATAATATAATAATATTCTACCACATTCACACAGCGCCATCTAGCCCCAAATTAAGCAATTATATTTTGCTTGTGTTATGGGTAGGTACTAAACAACTGATATACTACTTATATACATTTTCTTTTGTAAATACATACATATTATAGATAAATTACACCCAGACACAGAACAAACAATCAAGCTCATCACACAAAGGTTTGCCCTGGATGGGAATCGAACCCACGACCTCCGGCTTAGCAGTTAGGGTCACTAACCACTAGACCAACAGGCCAGTAATAGTGGTATAGTAAGCATCATAAAGTGTTGCTGGCCCATAGATGGGTGACCGCATAGTGGTATTTGATCTGACCGTCTCTGTACTTCGGAAGGCACGTTAAAAGTCAGTCCTGATTGTTACCAAGTTGATAACAGTCGTTAGGTCATAATCATAATAAATTTTAGGCGGCCGCGACTTGAACAAAATCTGACATTATGTTGACCACTAATCACTCGATATTTGATTTGATTTTAATATGCATTTAAAGTAGTCAAAAAAAAGTTTTTGGTGGAATTGTATATGGGCTGCCACGTGAGGTTCCAAGTTTAATCTCGCGTCGGATAAAGCGTTATTGAATTTTTCATCCGAAATAACTGAGCTTGAAGACTGGCAATGGGCATTGTTCTTGGTAAATGCCTAAATCTAAAGAAAAGAGGCGTGATGTTATATTTAAAATACATGTACTTACAACCAAGCCGTTACCAACTGTGTAAGGACAAGGGGAAGAAGAAGGGAGGGGGTAATTGAGCCTACGCCGCTCTTTACCTACTTTTAAGTCTTGTAAATTTTTGTCCAGGTGCTCCAAGTGATCTCGGAGCGTCCAAACATCTGCAAGCTGCTGCACCTGCCCGCGCAGTCGGGCTCCAGCGCGGTCCTGGAGCGCATGCGCAGAGGGTACTCGCGGGAGGCCTATCTGCAGCTCGTGGAACATGTCAAGAGAAGGATACCAGGAGGTGAGTTCACTAGCCATCTAAACCGTAATTCATCATCATCAACACCCTCATTCATTGGTTGCTGGCCATCCTTATAAGGTCGTCGGTCCACCTTGTGAGGGATCTGCCTACGCTGCCTTTAAGTTCTTGGTCCCCACTCTAGAATTTATTTATTTATTTATTTATTTATTTATTAAACTTCATGCACAAAAGTACAACGGCGGACTTAATGCTAAAAGCATTCTCTACCAGTCAACCCAAGATGGTGAAGAGACACTCGAAGTAGGTGCAGTCAATGAAGCAGAGTGATATTAATAGGTGTTTGTAAAAGAACACAGATTTTAGTGGATAAGATACGGAACTTAAATATACGGCACGGCCGGTGAAGCAGAAAGATTCTATATTAAAATATAGAATCTTTCTGCTTCACCGGCCATCAGTTCTGCGAGCTATTGTGTACGAGTCACGTTAAGTATACGTAGCACACATTGCTTAACTTACACGTTGTGCTGTGTAAGCTGTTTACCTTTTATTACTTTAATTAATTTAAATCAGTTCGCGTTCACGTTCAATCATCGACTGATATACCGCGCTTCACCTATCATTACATCATTTCGCGTTCAGTGATGAATTGTCGCGAATCAATCTTGTATCTATAACTCTATCAATATAGTCAGTTAAATTTACTTTGACTTTTAATAATAATAATAATAATACCAGCCTATTTAATGTCCCACTGCAGGGCAAAGGCCTCTTCTCATATAGAGAAGGAATGAGCATTAATCACCACGCTTGCTCAAGGCGGATTGGCAATTTCAGACATTTAAGTCCAGGTTTCCTCACGATGTTTTCCTTCACCGTTAGTCAGAAATGTCCAAGATAAACTTAGAAAGTATATATGACAGTAGCGAAGAGTCACCTTTCCGAGGAGGGAAGCCGGTGGGACTCAAAATACCTCAAGGACCTCAAAATACTTTGAGTTTCGGAAGGCCAGTTAGACTTTGAGTAGACACTCAAGCAGTGATAGGTATAAGGAGGTCAAGGCATATTTTAAAAGGAAAGCCGGCAGGAATCGTGTTATATGGACGCTTCGCCACTGATATATGATTTGAAAATCACATTGGTACTTGCCCGGATTCGAACCCACTACCTCGTGATTACGAAGCGGGTGCTTTATCCACTGGACCATTTCGACTATTTGAGTTTGAGTTTTACTGATATATAAACCTTTAGTTTACTATATCCCAGCCGCCATAGTGGAGGCCACCATACCAGCAGTTTAAGACGATAGCTTTTGGTATGGTGGCCACCACTTCTGGATTCCACTGACTGCTTACCATCAGGCAGGGTGGAGTCACTTTGGTAGGCTAATATATAAAAAAAAAAGTACCGGGTGTGCGGACCGTACATATTGCCTATTGCCATTTCAGTAAAGAACTTTTATAAAAGCTGTATATTTATAAAATAGATACACACTATTTTTGTTTCAGTTGGTTTATCAACGGACATGATTTGTGGTTTCTGTGGGGAGACTGATGAGGAGTTCGAGGAGACAATGTCTTTGATGGAGATTGTTGACTACAATGTCGCTTTTTTGTTCCCGTATAGTATGAGGGAGGTGAGAAAACTTTATACTTAATTATGTTGTTTTGTTTGATGTAGCAATAATAATAGTTTGAACTAGTCAGTTCTTTTTATAACTCATTCATTGTCAGTGCAGCGATATTTATAAAACTAGCTTCGCTTTGCTTCGGTATCAAAAGTTTTATTCGGTTCAACAACACCTACGAAAAATATCATAGCAATAGTAATATATTTCATCATCCAGATTAGAAAACGACTGAGAATATATGTTAAAACGTAATTAAATAAAGCCTATGTTCACCGTTCTATTTGTAGCTTTCTAAATGTGCAAGAATTTTGTACGGTAGTAGATCTACGCTGATTTCAGCATGAATGGGCCGGATCGTCCAGGGAAGTACTACCCTCTCATAGAAGATCGACTTAAGAGTAGTAGTATCTGTACTACTTCGTTTCGTTCGGTGAGTGAGAGCGCCGGAGGCCCGATTTCCCCCCTTTCCTCTTTCCTCACCTCCCTCATTCCCTTCCCCTAACCCCATTCCCAGCCGCCATAGTGGCGGACACCATACCAGCAGTCTGACTGCTTACCATCAGGCAGGGTGGAGTCACTTTGGTAGGCTATAATATAAAAAATCCAGTATATGGCGTCAGCATCACTGGATTGAAAACGTTACATTGACACAGAGCCGAAATCAGTGGTGCGGGCTGGTGCAGCTACTTGATCTATATAATCCTTTAGCCACTGGATGCCGCAAATATTACAGTTAGGAAAGGCACAAAGAATGTCAAATAACAAGTTACGACCTTATAAAAAACTCATTGTTTGACTTTTTGGCAGAAAACAACAGCATATAGAAGATATAAAGACGACGTACCAGACCACATAAAAAAGCACCGCCACAACCGACTGATCGACCTATACAGGCGAAAATGCCAGCTACTAAACGAAGCAGAAATTGGCAACACTCACTTAGTACTAATCGAAGGTGTCGCCAAGAAATCTGGCAAAATTCTTGGTAGAAATGAATTATATTTAAGAGTTGTGTTTGATCAGGCGGATATTTTGACAGAGGATTGCGGAAAAAAGCAAGCAAAACCGGGTGATTATGTAGCTGTGAAGATTGTGGGAGCTAGATCTTCAACTTTGCTGGGGTTGCCATTGTATCATACGAGTTTATCTGAGTTTTATAGATGTAATCAGTGGGGAGAAAGAGCATCTGTAAATTTGTAAATACGTGTAAGTATATAAATTATTAACTGTTTTGGATGTTTTCTTTATATTGGACTAGCGATCCACCCCGGTTTCGCACGTGTTTTATGATATAAGGCTTATTCAAACATAAGCGGTATTCGCTGCCGCTATGGGTACATACCGCGCGGATTTCGCTCAGGTATTTAATATGAAGCTCCGCGATTAAAGCGAAAAATTGGTATACAGCATACCCGCTCGGTTTTTTCTACCGCAGGCGGTAGCGAATACCGCTCCGGTTCCAATAGGCCTTCAAATATATTCGTTAATACTTTCAACTTTTCTACTATAATATACATATACAATAGGTACATGTATATTATATACTTTCTGGGAAGAAATTTTCCCGGTCTTTTTGAAATATTATATTATAATTTAGAAGTAGTAGAGAAACGGAAGAAAACAGTGATTTAGCTACATACTATTCAAAAGTTATTATTAACACACAATACCTTTTGTGTCGTTCAATGTGACCAGGAGGTGCATTTACCAGTTTAATTAAAATACGTAGTCAAATTACCATACTAGTTGAAACTAAATAATTGAATTCCTTGTTTTCTTTCTTTAATCTTAGTATTATATTAATTAGTTAATTTGTAATAATTACTTTGTATGGTTCTTTGGTTGCGTTGAGTGTTTAAATTGTAACTCATTCAAATAACTGTAATTATCTGGCGATTGAAAAGAGTGGCGTGAGTTTCTTGCCAGTTCTTCTCACAGCTCTACCTCGTCAGCGAACTGGCTGTAGGTCAATTGGCTGACAAAATGTAATGTTGACTTTTCATAAGCATCATACTTTATGATCTAAATGAAATAAATGCTTTGACTTTTGACTTTTGACTTTTGTTATTAGAAGATGTATAAACTCCCGTTTAAGTAAAAAAATACAAATTTTTTAGTTCACACTTCAAAAGTGCATATTTATTAGAATCAATGAATCAGTACAAAATTATTAATCAATACAATGCAACACAATAAATATAATTACAATAGAAAGACTAAAAATTTGTGACTTTTATGTCTATATAGAATAAGGCTCATTTTACAATACATTTCATTTACATTCAAATACGTACATACATGATTACCAAATTAGAACACACATTTTTTTAATATGCAAGACGAACGCAGAAATCTATTTTGAACTATTTGGTTGTATTAGGGTATTTTTTTTATTAAAATTGCATGTCTTCTCGCGTCTTTGCAATTTACTTGCATGCAAATATAGAAGCAAGAAGACTAAAGTATATACTATGAATTAGGCACTTGATTGTTTATTAAAAGTATTTTATGAGACTTGCATATCCTCTTGCGTTCCTATTTTTTTATTAACACTTGCAATATTATCCTTATGTGGGCATGCAGGCTAACACAAAATAAATCTTTATTTAGTTGAATTTAGAACAGTGACAAAAAGTGCTTGCAATAAAAATGTTATGACATTTTGTAAATTTAATTTGCTATTTTATTTCATTTTAAGAACGTTTACACTAGAGGGGAATCGCCGCAATTTAGTGTCATATTTTCGTGGTTTTCTATTTTTATCATTTAATCGAAGCTATAGAGATTTCAACGTTCCCACTCTTTTGTGTGAACACTCTTAATCTAAATCTTAGCTAACATCTGTATTACTCAACACACTTGAAAAGCCGTTGATGATTTTTCTTATATTATGAGGTTCTTTTCACTCTATAAAACTTACAAACTATTACTACAAGGTTTAGTGCGCCTTAGTAGAAAAGGCACAGTTAAGGCAAACTAATGGGTAGAAGAAAAATGTTACCAAAACTTTATTTTTATAAAATACTGCATGTTACGTTTGTGTTTTGTAAAAATGATACTAAGCATTCGTGGATTCGATTTTGATTTCCATTGAAACAAACCTTTGTTTGATTTTTTTTGTCGCAGCACCGGAATTGTTTTTCTTTTTAGTGTAATTGTATGTAATTGCAAAGTCTCAAAATAACATAGCTTGTTGTGCAGGACGGTTTTTTTTGAAAATCTAATAAAAGTCGAATCAACTCACCACAACATCACCAAAAAAAAAATTTAGGCAGCCTTTTCTTTCCACCCACAATATTGTACCAGAATTCATATAATAAAATTGAGTATTTTTACATATTAAAATTAAAAGAAAAACAACAGACTTATTATAAATACAGTACAGTGTGATACATGGCATCTTTTAAACCTACATTAAATTTGTACTTTAATAATTAATGAGTTAATGTCTGTGTGATGTTAACGTGACTTAGGAATACCGATGGCTAAGGGCCTGCGCACACTGGCGGGACGGCATCACTGCATGAAATAACTTACTGACGGCTACCATGCTACGACGTTTTTAGGCAAATCATTGAAGTTTCGATTTTATTTTATACTATTTAGTTTTATTTCTATTTGTCGCATAAAAATCCCTTGCCGAGCTGTGGCGTCAATGGCTCAGGGCATAATCGGGCCGCTGTTTTTTATAAAAAAAAAGCCTAACAATCGGCTTAAGATATTCATACTCTAATGATAGTATTGATACAGAGTCAAACACCAGATAATTTTGTACGTTGTAGTTTTTTTTAAGAATGTTCTAAGATTTTTTGTCCTTTGTCCATATAATGCTATTAACTTTAAAATCCTTAACAAATGAACACAATTTTGTTAACTTTGACTTCGCGATATTCCTTTAAGTTTCTTCGAATGAGGTAACCAATGAATTATCAAATTTTTACTTGCTCTGTCATACTAAACTAGACGCTCCGATCTGCCCAACAGGCTTTCCGTTGGGCAGAACATTGATTCTCTGCCCCGATACGTTGTCGGAACCATCCGCATGGCCTGACAAACTTGGCGACGGCCCTTGCGAGCTGCCATACACCTTTGTACTATACCCCGAGTCGTTATGAGACTCTCTATCCGCCTGACTCTGAGTCTCGGCAAGATGCGTATTAATTGCCAACGATTGCAGCCGACTGTGAAGCAAGCTATGATCTGGATTCGGTTTCCTGGCCACTCCATGCGGATTCCCCCTAAAATTTGGATACGTTGGGTCGTAACATAATCGAAAGTCGTTCTGATTGGCGATTTCCACCTCAGTGTTTTGATCTAAGTGCTCGCTGTAGCAGTGCGGTATGCGCTCCATTTCTCGCATGATGTGATCCTGCATCATAGCGTCGAATACTCCTGTTTGATGGTGATATAAAGGGTTCCTGTTCCGACCTTGTATTTGGTTCGGTAGTCCTGGCTGGTTGTAATCGTATTGGGAACACGTGTATTGAGGAACAGGCAAGCCATTATCCATATAAGGCATCTGTCTATTAGGGATATCGTGAAAGTAAGCGTCTTTGGGTATCATGGCTCTCAATTCGTGAGGGTAGGGATTCTGCGTCGCCATTTGAGCTGGCGAAGGTGATTTTGATACAGTTTCAAAATTAGGCATCGGTAGCGTTTGGAGCAAATTCGTATTTCTCATCGGACCTGGCTGCGTCGAGCTTCTAATAGGGTTATCTTCTTCATCGCTACTCTCAGAATTGTTTCCATTGTCCTTTGGTGGGTTATGAAAGGTTTTCCTTGTTGGAAATGGTATTAAATTATGTAAACTGAACCGTTTACTCTTCGGAGGTTTTTCTTTTAAGACTGGCGCTGGTCTTTGAGGTTGTTGCGGCATCTTCAGAATGCCAGGGTGCTGACTCGTTGAAGGTTCAATATTTTCGGTGGGTTGTATTTTCCTAGACATAGTTTCAGGAGATATGCTTCTTTGCCTTTCTACTTGAGCCACTAGTTCTTGTACAGATCTTCTGGGCTCCCTTTCTGCATCATCTTTATTTTGATATGTAGCTTGTTTTCTTAGTTTGACATATCCATCTTGGGATATATCTAGAGATTTATTGTGTCTAGCCATCGCTTCAGACATTTCTTTCTCCAGTACTACTCGTTTCCTTATATCATCAGCTGTTCTTTGCAATACTTGACTTTTCCATAAAGGCACATTTTGGTCTTTTGTACTTTTACTGTCTTCTTCATAATCACTAGGTTGTCTATGACTACTGTGCAGCGATTTAGCATCTGATTGTCGACTAGGAGAGGAATACCTGTGGTTGTAGCTTTCTACTTCCATAGACATTGGTGACTGAGACAGCGACATTTTGTTTGCTTTTACGTGAATCTCGGCAGTCACATTTTGTAGATGGTTTTCCGGGTGTGGAGGAGGTATCGGTGGTTTTGTATATGGAATTGATAACCTGCTTGGTCCAGCGTCTAATTGGTCGCTACTCCTTGAATTCTTAAGATGGTATCTCCGCCTAGGACTATTGACTGGTGACTGTTTACTGTCCAATATTTCTGTACTTTTCGATGTAGCTTTGCTGTCATTCAGATCTTTGGCATGACTATCATACTGTTCAGTGTTTTTATTGAAGCTTTTTATTATTCTATGTACTTTATTCCATTCTTCTGTATCTGCATCAAGTAATTCTAGACTTCTCGTTCTTTTCAAAGGAGGTATATCTAAAGACCCTTTAGGGCTAAAGTCCAGTTTCTTCACTCTTTCCGATTGTCTGAACAGCATACCTCGCGTCAACCATTGTTCTAGATGTTTGTGTCTTTCTTTGCACAGTGCTCTTTCTGCTGCGACAAACCTCGTCAGCTCTGATATTTGTCCTTGCGTTTTCATTTCCAAATCTGTCACCTTTTGGTCTAGCCTCTCATGTGCTCTGTCAATATGTTTCTTTAAGTCTTTCTTATCTTCATTCAACTTATCTTCCATGTGCTTAAAGAACGGCGCACAATAACACGTATATCCCGCACCTATTGGTCCCTTTTTTATGTTCCCAGCCAAATCTAAATAATACTGCTCGCCTTTTTTTAATGGTTCGGTGGGTAACGAGCTTAGTTTTGGTTTTGGGAAAAATTTTGTATCAGGATAGTAGTGACAACCGTACGGTGACCACTGGACCTGTGGAGGAGCCTCGAAGTGCACGTTCTTTTTTGTTTTAGTTTTATCTTTTTCTTTGACTTTCTCTTTTTTCTTGCCTTCATCAGGTACATCTATGCCTCGTTCTTTACTTTTATCTCTGTGTTTCTTTTTGGGTTGTTTTGCGACGGGGGTATTTAGAATATTGATGATTTCTTCGAGGCCTTTTCTAGTGGCGATGTCTCTCGCGGTCTCCCCCTGGTGGTTACGGATGGACTTGTCGCAGCCGGCCTCAAGAAGTATCCTGGTCAGTTTCCGTCGCCCCATGGCGGCTGCGATGTGGAGGGCGGTGTCTCCGTTCTTGTTCTGCTCGACGACGCTGCTCTGCGCCGAGATGAGGATGCGCGTGACGCCGGCGTGACCGTAGCGAGCCGCCGTGTGCAGGGACGTGTCGCCGTACTGGAACACACAAATTATGAAGTTTTATATAACTGTACAATTGAATTTTAATAATTAGCCGAAAGAAACAGCTTAACATCTATAAATTCTAAAATCAAAGGAACGATATTTTTCAATGTAAATGTGTCATATCTTTTTATCGTCAATAGTAATGGACGACCAAGCGCTCATAATTCTCAGCACTACTAGGTTATCTGTGTGACTGTTCGCCTGTCAGAACCTTCAGGTAAAAATATACTTGAAACGAATGACAGTATCTATATATGACTGCAGTATCTTTTAGGGTGGAGGAAAGGATTTACGAAAAAATTCGTGGTATATGCTCTTGCTCCTAGCCGCCATCACTGCTCTGGCCTAACAGTTTGCGAAGAGGTAATAACACTAACGTTGTTCTGCAAGTCAGGCGGCGCGCCGGCCAGCAGTATCTCTCTGCAGGACTGGTTGTGTCCGTTCTGGCAGGCGAGGTGCAGCGGCGCGAAGCCGGCGAGGTTGCGCGCGCGCAGGTCGGCGCCCGCGCGCGCCAGCGCCGCCACGCACGTCGAGTAGCCCTTCCACGCCGCCTCGTGCGCCGCGCTGTTGCCGTGCTGCACCACACAAGTTACATATTATACATAGCTTTTATGCGATATAAATAAGAGTAGGAATGTCAAACTTATGAAATAAAGGTAAAACCATATAACGAAACCAGCGGGATTCTGTGTAATAACTATGCTATCCAATGTAGAACTGGGATCGAAAATCGTATACGAGACCCAGGGTGCCATATCACTACATAAATATATCTGTTCCGGATGAATGTTGTGTCCGTTAAACTTTGTAAAGTTTTAAATGTTTGTAAAGGAGGACTTTACAAACATTTAAAACTTTACAAAGTTTGTTCTCTAATGCGGGAATTATCTTTTAAAAATAATGCCAATAACAGTGCTACTTAATAGCTCACCACATTGTCCTGCTTGTTCGGGTCAGCTCCATGTTGCAGAAGCAGTTGCACCACTTCGATGTGGCCGTCTGCAGCCGCACGTTGCAACGCCGTGCAACCATTCTGTAACAACAACGTTATATTTATTAGCAAAAATTAAGTCAGTATAATTTGTTATTCTATTCACCATCATCCCAGCTCTTCATCACCATTATCCCACTGCAGGAAAATGCCTCTTATTCAAAGAAGGCATGAGCATTAATCGCCTGGCGACTCGAATTTTAGAAAAGAAAAATTGAGGTGCAGACATTTCGGATATCATTTTAAAATGTTTCAGGACCAACTGCCAGATCTTTTTTGTGCAGTACAAAGCTTACAATGCCTGATGGATGAATCTGATAGAAAAAAATCAAGGGTTTTAAAGTTTTTAACATCCCAACAATGTACCTACCACTTAGAGGGTATTGCAATTTGTACAAAGACACTAAAACCTGTGTAAGTGTTACCATAACAGAATATTAAATGCGTATTCGTTTCTTGTAACAGTTTATTATTTATATGACCAATTTCGCAGCTGTAAACATTTTCAAACGATAATATTTAACAGCTCGTTGGAATATTCATGTGAAACGCCTTAAGGTGTTTTCTTGGATGTAATAGAATTATTTTATGGTCACTATGTTTTGAGAGAACTCATTCATTTAATACGGTCAGTTTATGCGCACTCGCACGCCTCGCTTACAGTCTTTTTATGTCTATGGTTGAGGAAGCGAAGACAATCAATTGCTCAGCCAATGTGCTCTGACGTAGGAAGTAATCTCACGTAGCGGTCGTCAACCGAGGGCTTGCACTCCCAGGGCCATGAATGTAGGCGAAAAAAAGTATGATTCCTAACGAGGTTCCCAAGAAATGGCATAGGTATGTAAATTCCGTCTTCATATTATGTGTTTCTAAAAATAGTCACTTTATTTAATTATTAATAAGCCAGAACTCCAGTCAATACTTTTATATAACTAGTCATAAGGCCAATTACTGGTGTGCGAGTCATTTTAATTAGACATAACCAGTGTGTCGACATATCAAGTAAGCTGAACTAACGGTCGGTAACCATACAGGGATATTTATAATTTTCTACTTCGATAAATGGACGCTCATATTTTTTATAGGTTATGCAATGCAACTGATCATAGTGATCAATAATCATAGATAGGTATTTTGATTTTTTTATCTATGTTACGGAAAATAGGAAAATGGCGCTAAGTCATAGATAATGAGAGTTTGCCGTGGTAAGCTAAGTTTTAATAAATTATAGTTAACTACCTAACCAAGCGAACTTAGTTCCGACTAACAGTCGATCATCATTACTATATTTTTCTAAAATAAAAAAAAAAATCTATAATAAACGTAGCCTAAGTTACTCCTTATTACATCAGCTACCTGCCAATAAAAGTCCCGTCAAAATAGGTCCAGCCATTTCAGAGATTAGCCGGAACAAACAGACAGTTAGACTGACAGACAAAAATTGAAATTATTTTGGTGTATGTACCGTATAAATATTCATATACATGTAGTAAAAAACGGTTATTTCAATATTACAAACAGACACTACAATTTTATTATATGTATAGATTAAGTAGTGTTATTTAAATCTATACTAATATATAAAGCGGAAGAGTTTGTCTGTTTGAACGCGACAATCTCTGGAACTAACAGTCCAGTTCTTGACGAAGGTTATATGCTATATAACATCACGCTACTGGCGACGGCAGTAGAGCAATAAGCAAGGACGCGGACGAAACCGCGCCGCGGGACGCTAGTTAACTAATAAGAGTAGGTATGTTGTAGGTACAACACTAGGTACCTACTTACCTATAAAATTTTTTATCAGCTAAGATATTTCAATGATTCAACATAATTTTTTTTTTTTGTACATTTCACAATGTCTCTCTGTCTATCTTAGATGAGAGCTGAACCCAAGCAAGACACTCCAAGTAATAGTAGGTGCCTAATAGTGACGAGGGCCCAGACTGGTCTAGACTCTAGTGACTCCCCGTGTAATCTTATTGTAACAAAATTGCCAGAAAAAAAATAGATAATAATTGTAGCAGCCTTGTAACTTGTAACCTTTCCACCGCATGTTTTAAAAAAATAAAAAGTTATGAGCAACAATTAAGTGGGCATCAAATTAAGTTCATTTTTTTGATATCGTAAGTTGATGTCTTGGTATTTTTAATTAAACCTCTTGCGAGTGGTTATAAAAATGTCAACACGGCCATTTCATGATGTAATTATTTTAATCTGAACGGTTAGAAATGATGGATTATGGCAGAGTTAATAAATGGTCAAGTTTATTTTTATGTAGTCAATAATCTGGAATTAATAAATCAATCACTCACTTTATTGTATTAATATTTTTAGTGTTGCAACATTGTTGTTGGTGACTTGATATAGAATTGAAAAAGAGATTATTTTTGCCCGTGATAAATTGAAAAAGAAGCGTTGAATTGAAGAGATTATTTTAATAAATAGGTAATTAATTAAAATTCTAATAATTTTATCTTCTGTTTTCTAACCGGAGTGAAGTAGATATTATTTCTAAAAGCCACGGCATACGTCATGATATAGGTAGGTACTTAATACCTCGGACGTACGGGACGTGAACGCGATGAAAATTGTTTGCTCGGCGTCATGAGTGCCACTTTACCGTCTTGTCCGTGTCTCCTTAACATACCCTCTTTGAACGATATTTTCAAAATTTCCCGGGCTGTCCGTATAAACCGTTACTCTTAACTCTTTTATTACTTTTTTTAAATTCGTTGCAGGGTCAGAGACAGTAGATTGTAGTCGCCGGACTTCTGAGTGTCACAGTTCAGTGTTCTGGATTCGCGATCATAATCATTAATCTTGGTTAACAAAAGTCTTGTAATAATCCATAAAGGTCTTATATAATACATTTGATAGTAGGTAGATACCTAATTTAATATGCCTTAGTCTCATTTTTAATATCCACCGCAGATAAAATGGTTTCACATTCTTGATCGATGACAGACACGGCACGACTTTGAAAATATGTCACTTAATTATTTGGATTCCTAGCTGTACTATAAAATATTCTCTTTCTACATTCACGAATGGTAATCAAGTGGCAATCATAGCGAAGATGCGCCGTCATCAAGCACCAAACCGTTATAAAATGACAATCATGTATCCGTTTGTGACGACGGACCACACTGGACTTTGCAAAATATGACAATATTATATTATGTAAGTACCTATAACCTAAGTATAGTGAATAAAATTGTGAGATATGAGCTTCATCTACATAATATATAATAATGAATCCCTATTTCCCTTGGTCATGGCATCACGCGTGAACGGCTAGATCAATTTCGTTAATTCTTTTTTTGTTGTGTTTGTTATTGTCAGGAGAAGGTTCTTATGAAAGAAAAACTAGAAAAAATTGCGCGGTGATTTAGAAAGTTTAAGAATACTTAACCACCATATTAAATTTAAACCGCTAAACCGATTTCAGTGAAAATTGGTATGTAGATTTGGTTTCGGGCATAGGCTACTTTTATCCCAAAAATCCCTCTGATTCACGAGTTACATTAATTAACCACACAGAACCACACAGCAATTTTCGCGCGGGCGAAGCTGCAGGGCGCAGCTAGTTTGTTATATTTTTAGTAAGATTATTCAAATATTTGCGTGGCAATAAAATAAGTAGGTAAATAATTGTTGTAAAAAAAAGGAGAAAAATATTGGCGCAATTTTAAGATAGTGATTATTAAAACTGGTCCCTCGAGCTACAAGTCTCGTGTATATTGCGTGTGTTGTTTGACGAAAGATAATCTACGTAAAAAAGTTTTACAATTCTTTTGAAACTTAAATGAATTAAAAACTCAGGCTGGCTAGGTATCTTAGAGAATCTTGGTACCTACTTATACATAGATAAAACTAAGTCAGACAACCAAGGGCAATTTATTCTAAGGAATATCTTATCTAAATCGAATCACCCACGCGAATTAAGGCTCAGGATAGGTAGGATAATTTAGACTGGTTTCCAACTCCATGTATTTTGAGGCTATTTTATTGACTTTCCTTAAAACTTTAGCAGCAAGCAGTTTATTTCCCAATCCCGCCAATTCTAGCAACCGCGTCGTTTTTGAACGTCCGCGAATTCGTATAAGAATAATGGCTATCCGTCACGAGAAACTAATCTTTAACTCTATTAAGTTAGTGTTCATTTTAAACTAGTAGTTTCTCAAAGCAATTGTCCTGGAACGTTGTGTACAAGGCGGCTTGGACACGACAGAATGGTCGGAGTCGTGCGCGGTGGAATGTACAGACAAGGGACGATTGTTACGCAAACGATTCTTGCCTCGAGGTGCCCGAGGCGTCGCGCCGTGCCAACGATACAACTCTACCTAGAGATGTGAAAATATCGATAAATACCCAACGTCCGAGTTAAAATTTATAGGTATTGTTGTTTGTAGCGTTAGTCGTAACTCACTGCGGGTTTACTTCGCTCTCGTTTGGTTATATTTGAATAGAGAATCGATCGATGTGTAATAAAATAAAACCTAGGCTTTATGCCGTTTCTCATCGGCACTCTGTTTACATAATGTCTGGGATCTTGTTTTATGTTCCTCGCGTGATAAACTTACTACTTATTGTTCATGATTTTTGATAGTGTTTGTTTTGTTAAAAGTAATTGTTTGATGTTTGACGATTCGGTTTGTTTTTGTGGCTATTATTAAAACTTACCTACCTACTTCTTATGATTGAAATTTAAGTTACAAATAAAGTACTTAATACTTACCTATACTTACAAATAAGTTTAAACCAAAAATTACAACTACGTAGGTATCTACATAGATTTGCCGAAAAAGGCTTAAATAGGCCATAGCTACTTATTTTTATGATAAACCTACCTACAGTTTACCAGAATTTATCGCATTTAAGTACAATTCTAATTTCCACTAATGAAATGACATGATATTATTCTACAGTATAGTTAAACACCATTGCTACATCTCTATAACAAAATGGCGGCCCATTTGGTGTTATTTTTTAGCGGCAAAACAGTGTAGGTAGGTGACACTGCCCGTGTTAATTAAGTGCCAACACAAAAAAATAAAATGCGTTAGTGTAAATAATAAGTAAACGTTGTTTTACAATGTAACGTTTTTGCGAGCTAATTTAAAATGGTTAAAAACATAAAGTGTTTTAATTAAAAGTAACGGCACCTACTCATAGTACTTATCACTATAAATAGTGTGAACTTGAATAATGAAAAGTAGGGTACAAAAGTCGTAAGATTTTATCGCGCGAAATTTGTAACCTTTCCTGTCATTGCTACAATCAAAACTGTATCTTATAATTAAATGTAATTAAATTTTTATTGTTATTACAAGTTAGAATAACAAATTATCTTTAAGAGTAACTAGTTAGCTACCAGTTTGTCTTTGCGCACTAAAATAAAAATGGCGTCTCACAATAACGATATCGGATACGTCAATAAAAGCAGGCTATAAATTTGCTATTTCAAATATCGAAATAAACAATTAAGTATACGTTACTCATATACATTTTAAAACATCAAATTTTTAAATACCTTTTTATGTTAATTTATGTACGCCTACGCAAACAAATAAGGTAGTTTGTAATTTGTTTTAGACAAACCCGCCCGTAATCTTCAGTTAAAATAGGTAGGTATCTATATACCTATTTACTGCCCATATTTATGTAAAAAATATATAATAGATGATACACTCGTGTTAGAATAGCTGTTAAAAACAAAGAATACCTACCTACAGTACAAATTGGAAATTTTAAGCTTGTAAATTGTAACTATGATTAAAAACACATGATAGACATTGACTATCTTGGATACTCTCAAAATGCCAGGATGAACGACTACTCTCTTCAGTCGTTACGCTCTTGACATCGGACGTGGTGGCACGATGAGATTGTTATGTATCCCAGACATTTGCATTTGGAATAAGAACCAAGTACTTATAAGACTATGTATCCATATCATTAACCTGAAAGACGTCCTCTGAAGGATAGACATAGGCCTTTTACAAAGATCGAAGTATTGCAGTAAGGGTGGCGGGCAACCGATGGATGAGGGCGGTACACGACTGGCTAAGTTGGCAACAATTAGGGGAAGCCTATGTCCAGCAGTGGACATCTTTCGAATTGATATGGTGAAGCATAGCAGTAAGATGAGTGTGACACTACGTAGACCTTTGTTTCTACAATCTGATTTTCAGTCAGCGCTGCTAAAGAAAGCGTAACTTCCAGTGCCAGTCATTATGTTTCGATATGCATAGAGTTTGCCTATTTTTAAACATTATGAGCGTCAAATGGTTAAGCCATCTGTGCTACTGGGACTTCGAAGGTTTATGAGCTAAGTATAATAGTTTTATAAGTGATCCGCTGGGTTTTATGTCATCATTATATCAGCCGAATAACGTTATTGCTTGACAAAGGCCTCCCGCAATTTTCACCACCTTGTTGGTCGTGAGTTCTCCTTATCCATCGGTTGCACGCCACCCCTACCAGGTCGTTCAGTTCACCTTGTGAGGGGTCAGTCCACGCTGCGCCTTCCTGTTCGTGGTCGCCACACTAGAACCTTTCTGCCCCTACGGCCATCAGTTCTGCGAGCTACGTGTGCTCATGTTATAAATAACCTACTTAATAGCTTAATACTCAAGTACACGTAAGCAATTTGACCATGACTAGTTGGCACTGATGCGCCAGACAAAGCCACCATTATTCTAAAGCAATAGTCAAATGACAGCTACAGACATGTTTATGGTAGGTATTCTTGTATTTTTATGACACGTAATGCTTTTGTCTAGCCTTAGCTATTAATGCACCGGAATGCCTCTTACTTTAACTCATTTGATGTCCGAATACCAGTCTGTACTTGTAATTAATGTTAGCTTCTAAAACCTTGAAACATCATTCCACCTGCTAGCCTGCCTTTAAGGAATTTGACCTCCTTGTTTAAAACAACGAAATACTTCGTTCGTCGGCAACGCTAAGGCCATAAATCTGCCCGAATAATATAACGTTCGTTCCGAAACGCTTTGACCTCATAAATCTGCCTAAATAACTGAAATTATAACTATGCAATACGTTCTCAAATTATGGCTTCCTCTGATATTTAACGAGCTACGAAAATAATCGTTAAGCTAATCAATTTTAACAGTAAATAGAATTGTAGCCGGATAAAAATATCATGTATACATTAAACCAACAAGTTAATCAATCGATTGACTATCGATTAAGCGTAGAGAATGATGAAACGCGTTTTAACGGTTGATTTAAAATTAGTTTCGCCTTACCTAACGTTGAATCTCATGTGAGTTCGAAATTCGCATGCAAAGAAAGAGTGAAAGCATGATGAATGCTTTGACATTTACTAAGAAATTCGATTCGTTTTTACTTTACACGATATGTCAAGCCACCAACCAGTTTTCAGTACTTAGATAAAAAATTTCTTGAGAAAGTGGCCAGAGAAGGCAAAATTCGGCAGTTATTGGTAAAAGAAAGTTCATGACCATACCTAATACAAATAAAATAAATTATATACTACTCAAAACAAGATAAGGGCGGACCATAAAGTATTTTTCTGCTATAGCACAAAAACTGTTCACGGGCCGTCACTGTACGATCCCGACGAGCACTCAATTGGACGTACCGATACTCCTGAGCCATTGTTATACGAACTCTACCCGAACCAGGTCTTCTGGAGACATTATCGGTCTGCTAGAAGCGGTTACATGCATTGGATAGATTTACGAGAAAACCGCAGCTGAATAACGCTTTAATACTTGCCTGGGAGGAGATTCCAGATAAAAGCGTGAAAGTAAAGAGGAGGACATACTTGTTATTAATTTAAAAATGAAGATAAATTACCTAGAACAGTATTTTTAATTTGCAGTGTTTTTCTTTGGGTCGTATTTTTCATTCAAAATGGCCTAATTCTTTTTAAATTAAAAAAAATTGACGATCTTAACTGAAAACAATTGTAAGCATAAACTGTAAGCATTAACATTATAATTAATTATCTAAGATAAACAACCAACCTCAACTGTTTTGGTGCTAGATATAGCAAAAAAACTTGATGGCCTTTATTTTGTCTGAATAGTATAATATTAGAAATGTAAAGAATATAATATCTGCAAAGTTATTCTTAACTATTTCGGAGTTTTTGTCTAAATAATATAATTTTACGCAACTGTCATGTCATTGTGATCTTAATCCAATAGCTCAGCAACAGTTTAATGCTCATGCCTTCTCTAAAAGAAGAGGCACTTTCCTGCAGTAGAATAGTAACGGGCTCGCATGATCATAACTGATATTCCATGAAGTTTCCACGTCGTTTTTGACAACTCATTCGCATGCTGATTGCCAACCCTTTTTACTGTCTTAAATGTTTTCGGAGAACCACAAGATCTTCGTTTTAATATAATTACTGTCAGAAGTTTAAAATTCTGGTCAAAATAGTATTTGTGCAGGTTTATACCCAACCTGATCCGAAATCCTAAGCCGGGAGCGGGTTAGGTGCATCTGATGTGTAAACTTTGTTAAGGATTTGTAAGGGCCGTTGCCGACGATTGAGAAGAAGTCGCAGTTGACTGAAATCGACAGCGATCACACATGCTTAAAGAAAACATGGTTGAAAGTTAGATTAAGGTTATTCTCACGTGAAGTAATCACTGTTTAATTCATTTCAGCGTGCTTTAGTTTTATTTACGTTATTTATATTGATAGTACTAGTTATCTCAGTATAGGGCCATTAGGATTAAAGAAGTGTTATCTGCGGAAGGAGTTTGCAACTAAATGCACAACGGCAAAATCGTCGGTGATGGTAAGTCCGTATTCGGGGATCTCAGCATTGCTTTTGTCGCCTACAACTTCATTCATTATAAATATCTAATTATTCGAGTTTTTTGTTTATAATTAAACCTATATTAATATAATTGGCTTGTTGGAAAGATTCTTAAAACTTATTAAAAAGCTTAGTGCACCAAATACCTTTACGTTTTTATTAGGCTAAATGATAATAATAATAATAATAATAATAATATTCTACCACATGCACACAGCGCCATCTAGCCCCAAATTAAGCAATTATATTTGCTTGTGTTATGGGTAGGTACTAAACAACTGATATACTACTTATATACATTTTTTTTTTGTAAATACGTACATATTATAGATAAATTACACCCAGACACAGAACAAACAATCATGCTCATCACACAAAGATTTGTCCTGGGTGGGAATCGAACCCACGACCTCCGGCTTAGCAGTCAGGGTCACTAACCACTAGACCAACAGGCCAGTCAATGAAATAGATTTATTCCCAAGAGCCCTTAAATGTCTATACCTACTAGAATCTCGCTTTTCAACACAAATATAATTTGAACGGAAAGACTGGGGTACCTACTTAATAAATATAGCTAGTTAATTGAAATCTTGTAAATTTATCTAAACATCATCTAACAAAATAGCTGTCATCCTTTAAACCATTTTAATGAATTTTAAAATAAACAAATTAATAGCTTATGTTCTAAAATTATATCTTAATAAGTTCTTATCTTTATTACGGTACGAATAAAAATAACGTAAGTACTTAATTATATACTAGAAGTAGTAGACTAGCAACGCGCGCCGGTTTCGCACAAACTAATGATTTTTACGACATGAGTACATAACATGGTTGATTGGCTTTTCCATGACAATTATTAGGTACCTATGCATGTAAGTATAGGTATATACTTTTCGAAATAAATTTTCTAAACTATACCTTCATATGTAGGTACGAGCTATAAAATATGCTTACTTTTGGGTCTTCAATTCGTTGTCTGTAGCGATAATTGTGATACATACTTATATCTTCCCGATTTGCCAAAATACCCGGACTAATAACTAACTCGAATTCATATTTTAAAAAGACTAAAGCTTCAATGACTATTATAAAGCGGAATCATTTGAACAATTTATAAAACAAAAATAAATAGATTGTATTCCATTGTATCCTATTAATATTATAAATGCGAAAGTTTGTGCGTGTATGTGTCTGTTTGATAACACTCAGCGCCTAAACGGCTAAACCGATTTCGATGAAAATTTGTATGTAGATAGATTCGGTGCCGGAGCCGGCCATAGGCTACTTTTTATCCCGAAAATCGGTCTGGTTCCCGAGGGATACAACAAAACATATTTAACGCGCGGGAGAAGTCTTAGGGCGCAGCTAGTAAAACTATAAAAAACCTACTAAGCGCCTAATGATTTAACACGTAACGTTCAGAAATAAAATTATTTTGACACCACAGATGCAGAATAGATAAAAGTGAGTTTCAACAAAACAAAGTAGTTAGTATGCGTAAAGGACCGGTCCAGTGAGCGGACTAGTTTTTTAATGATCTTGAGCACCCGGCACGGGGAGTCTTGGCTGTATAGATGACAGTAGATAACGATGCCGATTGTGAATACATAATTGTTTGGAAACTTATAAGACAGCCTACTTTTAAGATCAGAAATCACAGAACACCGCAGTCGATAGAGAACCGGTCAAGAAATTGTCAAGTTGCTTATTATTTTGTATGAGGTTTTTTTGAAAGTGAAGATATTCTTATTAATGTTTGTGTTCATTACTCGTTAGATAAAATTAATGAATGAATGCCACCATGTTTGAATCGTTACTGGTTTCAAAACCAGTAGGGTCCCTCGGTAATGACTTAATGAGTACATGTTATCTAATCGAAAAGTATTATTTAACATTTTAATTTTACCAATCACAAAAATAGCTTGGAATGTACTCTATTATTAGATTTAGACTACATTACCAAGTTAGCTTTGTAGCGGTACCTTTCAACAAATTTTCAAAGAAATTTAAGTTGAATTTTAAATAAGGAGTGTCTGCCTGGTTGTTAAGACGCGGGCCGGTTATACCTACATCAGACCACACTGGAATTAAACAAAAAGAGGATACATTACATTATTTTATAAAGAGATAAAAAAACATTGATTCAGTACAAGCACTAGAATAAACACCATTAGTAGTTATTTTACTAGTTATGTAGGTAGCCGTACGACGATGTTATATGATGAATACTGAATCGTAAACGAAGAATAAATGCATCAACCGAATGACGACTATTACCTAAAAAAGCAGGCTGCACTATGATTGCCGCCAATACATTTGCGAAACGTGGCGATTATGCGAAATCTTCTAATAATTGGAAGACGGTGTACAGGAATAAACGTTTTTGGACGGAAAAACAAACAAAATGCATATTTTGATGCCGTCGTATTGTCTAAGAGACAAATTAAAATTATGAATTAATTATTATGAAGGGAATGAGGAGCACCTTTAACTGCGCGCGGTAACTACGGCCTCGTCCGCAATTTACTTAGCAAATATCAAGTTTCTCTATTAACTTAAGAGGACATAGGAAAGTGTTGTTAATTTCATTCGACTCACCTGATTACGATCTTTTATATATTTTTGTTTACGACTTTATTAATTTCACGTACGCATAAAATTTTATGACTGTACTTTTAGTTATAAAAATGATACCTATTTTAATTATTTTTTATTAAAATGTCAATATGCCGCGTTTTTAATCTAAGGAGATTGGTAATAAAAATGTTTTTAATACTTTGTATACAAAAATACTTAGATAAGAATACCATATCTTATAAAATACATGTTGAATTCCTCTTGGTTTAGGTATAGGCATAGTGGAAAGGCTACGATTTTCTCCGCCACCGCAAGTCCCTCACATATACGACAGTCAATTCGAATTTATATATTGACCATAGTAGATCCACGCTGGTCTCAGCAGGAATGGGTCGGATCGACCGGGGAAGTACTACTCTCTCATAGGAGATCGACGTAAGAGTAGTAGTATCTGTACTACTGCGTTTTGTTCGGTGAGTGAGAGTGCCGGAAGCCCAATGTCCCCTTTCCTCTTTCCTCACCTTCCTCATTCCCTTCCCTTACCCCATTAATTCCCAGCCGCCATACCAGCAGTTTAAGACGATAGCTTATGGTATGGTGGACACCATTTCTGGATTTCACTGACTGCTTACTGCTTACCATCAGGCGGGGTGGAGTCACCTTGGTAGGCTAATATATAAAAAAAACACAATTTGAAATTTACCGAAACAACTTTAATTAATTGTTAAAGCAACCATTAACTTCATCAATCTTTCTTGATCAATATTCAGCGGGCTGAAAATGAAAATACCGGTGTGCACATAATTTTTTTTTTTTGTCCACTACATTGTTAGATGTTGGCTATATTGAAAACGTCAAAACTTTTTAATGAATGGATCATAAAAATACTGTCACTGTTTCATAAAGTCTTTAAACAAGTTAATGGCGATTTAATGTTTTTGCTATGTTGACATTAATGACAGGGACAAAATAATTGATGGTGCAGATTTTATTGATAGTAGAGTAAATTATATTTTTAATAACGGCCATAGGAAAAGGAAACATTTTTGTGGCACTGTCAAATTAGTATAATTAGGTACTTGTCTAATTTATAACAACTATCATAATTAGTGCATTTGTAGGATTTTGAACCAAAATTAATAGACATCCGGTCAATACATCTCGTCAAAAATATATTAGACAACTCACTAGACTTTAAATGGTAACTAGTTAGATATAGCATTATTTTTCTTCATTTCATTATATGAACTAATTAAAAGAAATATTAAATAAGTACCTACTTAAAAAAAATATTTATATTTATAATAATGGACTATGATTTGTAACAATTTTCAAAACATTTGTGTCCAGTTACGGCACGGTCTACGGCACACGAATTCCACACTCTTAGCCGGTTTTATAAATAGGTATAATTAAAAGTAACACCTGCACAGTTTCTGTGCCTAGTTCGTTTTAGTTAGGTAATCTTCAATCAATCAATCTTTTCGTGAGTGTTGTAAGACGCGACTAAGGAAACTCCTGACAACGAACAGAAGCGCTAAACTGTGCACCTACTGAAAATCACATTACTTACTCTTATCAATTATGACGACTTGGGATTGATAACCTTTATGCGAGAGGCACGTCCTGCAGTGGAGGTCTTTGGAATGGTGATGTAAAGTGACATAATGACACAACATACCTCAAGTGAAAACTGAGTATTTCTTATTGATGTAACGCCAAGATTAAAGAATATGACAACTGCATTGATCGCATCGCACGTGATAAACTCAAAAGCTTATATACAACTAGACCACTATCAAACTAGACTGAATCAATAAAATGCCGCGATCAATCTTTTCCGTAAGATAAACTCAAATGATCGGTTTCCGCACGTATCATGATCATGTTATATCAACGTTTTGAAATGGCCGACGACTACCGGGCAGTAGGTAGTACTGGGATTAAGTTTTAACGAGGAACTTGTGACACCTGTTTCATGATTTATTTATGATATAAGTTCTTTTTTTTTCTTTTTCATATATTTATGCACGTAGTCAAAAGTAGAAAATTGTATACATAATTGTAAATTACAAAGGAAATGGTCTGAGGGACCATATGTGTAAAGATAATTTAGAAATTTGTAAGGTTAAATAAGTAATACCTATATATAAGTATGTAAGGTTACTAGATGAAGTTCTGGCATATTCGTTTCTATTTTATACTTTGGTTATAAATTATTAGCCTATACTTTTCTTTTTAATACTTGGTTTATTAACTGAGAAGGCTTAAATGTAGAGATGAGTAAGTATGTAGAAAAAAAATAGCATTAAGTTGTATTAGAAAGTAGTAGAAAATCATATTGGTACTTGTCCGGTTTCAAACCCAAAACCACATGAAGATACCTAAATAAAAAGGTGCCATAATCAGGCCATTTTTGTTTTTAATAATATCACAACAACTATACACAACGCCATCTAGATCCAAAGTAAGAATGTTTATATAGCTTGTGTTATGGGTTCTAGAATGCGGATTTAGGTACTTTTTTTTTAATTTCATAAATACATACATATTATACATAGAAATACCCAGACCAATGCAAATAGACATGTTCATGCACACAAATATTTGCACTGAGCGGGAATCGAACCCGCGATCTTTGCGTGGCAGACCATACAGAGTATCACCGAACCACAGAGGTCGTCTAATTACCATTATGACTATTTAAACGCCATTCTAAACACGTAGTTCCAAAACATTTTAATAAATAAATACTTTACAAGACAGGATTATAGTGTAAATTATTGGAATATAAATATTGGAATTATTATCATAATTACTGATATTTCATATAATTATTAATTATTTTATTAATAATAGTCGATAACGGCTTATTTATAGGTCTGATGTGATTATTAGGATTTCCGTCACTAATCAATTATGGCCATATTAAGTACATTTTACGTGTGGTTCAGCGATTTAGGTGATTATTACCTACTACCGTTAGTGTTAGCCTTAGATTCGATGGCATACGACAAAATATTTATTTAAGTACTATATTGCGGACATAGGTAGGAATGCCTTCTTCAAATTTCTCATTTAGTAGCTGCTCATTACCTTTATCAGGCCGATCCACTTTCTGAAATAACTCTTAACCTCAACATTCAATACGCCCACGTTTTAAAAACAATGAGATGTCATTGTTTACAATTGACTTAACGTACCGTATAGCAATCAAAATTGCATTAAATGTTCTAGAATTAGTCTAAATTACAGTTTGATTCAATTGTCTGTATTATCAACGGTCATTTCGTAAGGTAAATAAAAAACACGGACTCGCGCACCGAGGGTTCCGTAGAAACTTGTAGTGTACATAGATTACATAAACGGCCATGTCTTTTGATTACGCTGACATATACATTTGATTTCTCACAGCTACAAGAGGAAAAAAGAGTATTATATATAAATTAGATATAAATTTCAGCTTGATGTTATAGAAAAAGGTCTTGACAGACAGAAAGACTGACGGACAAATTGATTTTATGGATCCTGTTTCGCTTCTTGAGGTACGGAACTCTAAAAATGTGTAGGTAGATATAAAAACTGGGTCCGAAAGACTACTTTGATTGATGATCTCGCGCCGTGGGATCCAATTAACTCTCTTGTAAACGCTCTATATGGATAATTAGGATAAATTCTTTCTTTATATTTCTTAAGACATTCTTTTGCGCTAATAACTTGAGTTAGTTATTGCGAAATGTCAATCACGAGATTAAGGATTGCTTTTTATGTCTGTGATTTTTAAAGGCTGTAGTCGAGTACTGATTTAATGTTCTAAAGGCTTTTGATGGTAGGTACTTAATAAATAGTTACTTCAATGAAGTGGTGCGGCAATGGGTAGGACACATCTCGCACTGATGGTCGTTGGGACAGAAAGGTTCTAGAGTGGAGACCACGAAACGAAAGGCCCAGCGTGGGCAGACAGCTCCCAAGGAGCGTCGACCTTATAAGGGTGGCGGGCAACCGATGTATTTGATGGCTCACGACCAGCCAAGGTGGCGAAAAATAAGTAAGTCCTATGTCCAGCAGTGAACGTCTTATGGATGATATGATGATGACATAATCTATGTTGTGCTACGACGACATTATATTCCCATTGCACGATGAGGTCCTCTACTAATACAGAGGATGACTCTTCTCAAAGAGAGATGTTAGATTAGACTAATATACAATAAATTGCAACCATTTTTAAAATGCCGAACTGCTTATGTATTACCGTAGCCCGTAACGAATTAAATCGGAGGTAAAAAGGGATAGTTAAAATTAAATTAGGCATTCTTTTTACCTCTCATTCTTTCATTCGTTACAAGCAAAATGCAAATAGGATTATTAGCAATGCATGTTATTATTAAACAACATGTCACTGTTAAGTGGAATAAATAGTGTTGGAATTAGCACAGTATAAATCATTTACCGCTCACACAGATCTAAAAGTGACAGGTGTCAAAAGTGACACTTGTCAACTGTCATTTTTAGATTGACAACTGATAGACAAAAGCGATTTTTAGATTAGTAGCTGGCAAGAATAAAAACAGCGGCGCTATTAACATTATTGAACAACAATTAATTAATGTAATCATATAATAAAAATATATTTTCTTCATGCCTAACAGGGTGATACAGATGGTAACATTCATCGAACCTGTAGCGAGATATTAATATATCGATACGACTTCAACGATATATTGATGCATTTAAATTATATATTAATCGAATCCGAAAAGGACAATCATAGGCTTGTGAGAACAGGCAGTAAATATAACAATTTATAAGACATCCAACTGTTATTGGAATTGAAACCCTATATTAATTACGAAAGATTTAAATTTGTATGGGATGCTCGTATTCATTTCGCAAAGTATTAATTTGTTCGCAGTTGGGTGCCGAGTCGATGTTGAACGAGCTACTGAGTAAAATGCAACGTGCCTGACATTGTTGGGCGAAATAGCGAGCCTTTAATATAGTGCTGCCATTTATCATAAATACATTTTAAATTTATTACCCTTTGAATAAAATAATTCTTTTGTGTATGTCAGTTTTATTAGACGCCATTTGTATTTTTGTTTTTTAAGACTGTCTGTAGTATTAGAGCGTAGGCGGAACAGATAAAAGCGAGAAAGATACAATGTTTTATGTTTCAGAGACAGCTAATTCATTTATTTATTCAGTCACATTAAGATAAATCTTGGTCAAAAGTTCTGTTGTAATAGGTATTTTGTTACTTCGGGTAACCCGAACAAGTTTTAATCTTTATTTTACATACTATTACTTACTCATGAGGATCATTTACATTGGTTAATGGATTACGAGTTACATTGTATTGTCGTGGCATATTTCATTCTGAAGATTAAAAACTGTGATGATGTTGCCCGGTAATTATGGGCTATAGTCGTAGGTATCTTTCACAGGTACTTATGCTTTAGTATGCCCTTACTACTATACTATTTCATTAAATATGTATTAATTTTTTGCTAATGATGATTTGCATATAGATAAATTTTATTATAAAAGCACTCGAAAAATTTCAACTAGCTGCTTTGACTGTCGAACTTTTGTGAAGTAAAACATCATCGTCAAAATAAAAAATCAAAACATGTCGGGTCAATGACCACACCTCGCATTCTTAACTCGGTTTTTTCATGTTGCGTGATTTTTGCCACATAAGGATGCATAACGCATACTTGTATCACGGCAAGAGTCTAGACATAGTGACATGCATACAGCCGAGTAACCTAAATCTTTTCGATTATAATTAACAACGTGCTAGACATGGCCGCTTGCATATTAACATTAACTACCGTCGCCTAGTGGTCGAAATTAGATCATAATTAATTTTCTTTTTATTATTTTATGCATAATTAAAAAAAAAAGCATTTTGCACTCCTCTATATAAATTACTAGCTTAACGCGGCGCGGTTTCACCCGCGTCTTTACATACTGCTCTGCTCCCATCGCCAGTAGCGTGATGTTACATAGCCTTTATATATAGAAAGTGTGCGAGAAATAGGAGGAGGAGGAGGAGATGTGTCGCGCGCGCCCGCAGTTAGACGTGTTTTATGTTACTCCAATATTTAAAATAATATAATAATAAACAAGTGAACAACATCGAACAGAAAGTGAATCATCGCGGAGCTTTGCTTCTATTCGTCGGTTATCGGTGAGTCATAAAACTCAACTCGACTCAAAACGCTACCATATAAGGTAATAAAAAGACCTATCTAACTGACTACTCTTGTCAGAAAGGATATCACAATTTCACCAATATCAAATAGCGTGCGAATAGCGCAGTGCGCTAACATATGAAGTGTGGATACTGGGTGCTGTGGATCGAACCCAGTGGCGAAAGCCACTTTTTGTACTTTGTTTTACTTTTGTTTGCACTAACAACTGGATGGATGATTGATTATAATAATATCTTTTGTAAGTTATATTGAATTATTTCTATAATTTAAAAAATAAATAAATTATAAAACTAATAACTCACATGCCAACCGTACAAGAACAGCAAACATTTTTATACAATATTCTTAAAATTTATTATGGATAGCAACATTATGGAATCCGAAAGTTTAAACAACATTACAGTACGCCGCCCACAAAATGCGTTTACAAGTACGTCAGGCTGACATATTAGATATGACAATGAGAAGTTTAAAAGACCTATCTTTTGATGAAAGTACCTCAATTGAAGAATTAACATTGCAAGTACAGAAACTAAGGAATGAGTTGGAAATAGCAAACAATGAAATTGATAACTTACACACAGAAAACAAAGATATAAAAAAGGAGTTGGATAAGTACAAAAGACTAAATGAAACTTACAAGAAACTAGGATTTACGGGATGCAATATAACGCCGCTATCATCCAAAAGAAAGAATAAAAGGAAGCAACTGCATAAATATGATGAGAAACGGGTTAGTTTCTCCCAATTATTATTTCCCGATAGCAATTCAAAAGATAACTCGATGGAATCTCACATAGAAAATCAAAGCACCTCTTCACCAACAAAATCACCGAGTGCCTGCAAAAATAATCTGAGCAAAAATACCTGCAATGTAGATTTTTTCGATTCGACCAGGAGTCCAGAAATTAGTGTCCAAACCAATCAAAATAATAATTTTGACAATTGCGTGTCTATATATGATTACTCTACTGATGAAACTCGCCAACAAATTATTCAACAACCAGATATCACGAAGCAAATGGAAAATGAAAAGAAAAGCAACGTCTTGATATTTGCAGACCAAGCAGGCTACGGAGTTCGGCAGTTACTGCAGCATTACATAGGAGATCGTTATATCGTTACTTCAATTATTAAACCGCATGCAACAATGGATGAAGTGCTAAAATCATGTGTATCAATGTGTACCGATTATACAAAATCTGATTACGTTATAATTTTGGCTGGCTCAAACGATAAAAATCCGTTGTTGATTCAAACATATCTACACTACACATTGTGTCAGCTAAAAGCAACGAATGTTATTATAGGCAAAATATACAAAAATGACTTTTTAAATATAAATGCATTGAACAACACAATGAATCTTGTATGTAATAATTGTGAAAATGCAACCTTTGTCTCGTTAGATTTAAACTATTATGAAAGAACGTCAAGTAGGGTAAATAAGGTGCATGCTTGTAGACTAATTCATAGGCAAATCCTGCATCAAAATTATTTGAATAATTATAAGGAGTATGTAGATACACAGAACAATAATATTAATAAAAATAGAAACAAATATTGTAAAAATGCTACTACTCAAACTGACAGTATCGTTCTATCTACTGAACATAATAACCTAACTCAAATTAAATTTGTTAATTCTACGACACAGACTGATAATGCTTCAAATAATAACTTGGAACATAATACCTTGTCCACTTCCACAGATCAAATAATTGAAAACAGTACGAGTCTTGCAATTACACAAAAACAGGTTGACAATAAAAGTAATAAGTTTTTTCTTGTATAATTGTATTTATATTTTTCATCAAAATATTAACGGATTGATTAACAAATCTGATTTGTTGAGTATATATTTGGAAGATCTTTTCTCTAAGGGATTGAATGTTGACTTATTGTGTATAACGGAACATAACATGAGACGTGAAGATCATTTACATTTGAAAATACAAAATTATAAACTAGCTACATTTTCAGCTAGGGATACAAGAAACGGAGGTACTTGTATACTTGTAAGTAACCTACATAAATAAAGAAATTAATCTCGAGAAATTCATTATTCCTAATGTAATAGAGTGCTGTGCATTGGAATTAGTAGTGCATCAAATTATAATTATTTGTCTATATAGACCACCAAAACTAAATAATAAGAACTTGGTATGTTTTTTTAACTGGACTTGATAATATATTAAGAATGTGTGAAAGAAAACATAACCGTAGAATTATATTATGTGGGGATTTTAATATTGACATGCTCAAAAGTACGAAAGTATCAAATGAATTTTGTAATTTACTTCTAAATCATAATTTAAGAATTAAGCGTAAGTGAACCTACACGATTAGCTAGTGGGACATGTTTAGACAATATAATACATAATATTAAAGGTGGTAGAACAGAAGTACATGATCTGGCATTGTCTGACCACACTGCTCAGCTCATGAAATGCCCCGTAAAAAAGACTTACGTCATCAAACACTGGTTTGCGAAAAAACGAGACTACAGCTCTGAAAACCAAACCAAATTCCTCAATTGTCTCAGTAGCCTTAGTTTTAATGAAGTATATATCGAACATCATCCAGAAAGCTCATTTAATCGTTTTCATGAACTTTTTAGTCTATTCTATAATCTTTGCTTCCCAATGAAAACAATTAAAATATCCCTTAGAAGGAAACCAAAATGGATATCCAAGGGGATTCAAGTATGTAGCAAACGAAAACGAGAAATACTTTGGCAATTTAGGCATAAGCCGAACATAAAAAACAAGCAATTACTTATACAGTACTCTAGGCGCTTCAGGAAAATTATAAGCTTGACACAGCAATCACATAATACCCATAATATTAACACAGCTGAAAATAAAACTAAAGCAACCTGGGACATAATATCTAGAAATTGTTTTAATCATCCAAAAAATGACATACTAAATAATATAATAGTTAATAATAATGAAATAAATGATCCACACTTAATTGCACAGACATTTAATGATTATTTTATAGATGATATTATACCAATTAACTCTAATGTCATGCCTATAATTAACAAATATTCTAAGATTAGCATTAATCCAAAATCAATATTTATGCTACCAACCTCTTCATCTGATATCGTAAAAATAATACAAGATCTGAAAAACACTAACAGTTGTGGATATGATGGAGTTATTACAAAAATAATTAAGTTAGTATCAAATAATATTGCACCTGTATTAAGTTACATTGTAAATCTGTGCATTGAGCATGGACATTTTCCAAACAAGCTTAAAGTAAGTCTTATCAAACCTGTTTATAAAAAAGGTGATTCAAAGAATATATCCAACTATAGACCTATTGCTCTGATTCCTATTTTTGCAAAAATTATAGAGAAGGTTATTCATAATAGTCTGTATTCTTTTTTCGAGATTAATAATATTATATGTGACGAGCAATATGGATTCAGAAAACGCAAATCTATTAATATGGCAGTATATCAAGTAATGACTACTATAGTCAAAAATGTCGATACAAAAACACCTGTAACGGCCGTCCTAATGGATATGTCTAAGGCTTTTGACTATGTCGACCATAAAATACTTCTGGATAAATTGGAAAGGTACGGTATCAGAGGTAATGTGTTAGATCTTATGCGATCATATCTCAGCAATCGTACGCACATAACTTGTGTCAACAGGCTTTGCATGGAATCAAAACTAGAAAAAATATATATGTCTGAAGCCAGGACACCTACTTATGGCGTCCCGCAGGGTAGCATTCTTGGGCCATTGTTATTTATAATGTATATAAATGATCTGCCTAAGTGATCATAGAATGATTTTATTTGCTGATGAGGCACACTTATCTGTACTTGTAAAAATATTGGGTCATATGAAAATGAAATAAATACTGCACTTAACAATATCATTACATGGCTAATCAGTAATAACTTACGTGTAAACTTAGATAAAACCAAATTTATGACTTTCAATCAAAGAACTAGTTGCATCAATATGAACATAATCTATGGAAATACAGCAATAGCCAGAACTGACACTGCAAAATTTTTGGGTCTTCACTTAGACTGTCACCTAACGTGGAAAGATCATATTTTGGATTTATGCAAGAAATTGAACCAATTTGCTTACGCATTATATAAGCTATCAAATGTAGTGAAAAGGGAAACAGTACTGATTGCTTATAATGCATATGTCAACTCCACAATACGATATGGCATTACTTATTGGGGAAACTCTACTGACAGAGAAGCTGCCTTCATAGCCCAAAAAAAATGTCTAAGAGCATGCTGCAAAGTCCCTCCTACTCATAGCTGTAAACCTCTATTTAAAGATTTGAACTTGTTATCGTTACCATCGATGTATATCTTTGAAGTATCAATATTTGTTAAAGATAATTTTCACCTTTATGAAACATTGAATTCTAAAAGATGTAATAATACTGTACGAGTTACTCAACATAGTACAGCATTGTTTAGCAAGAGCATTATAGGAATGGCTCCAAAAATATATAATTGTATACCAAAAAAGATTAGAGAAGAAGATAGTATTGTTGCATTTAAGAAACATCTATTTAGATTCCTAGTTAACAAATGCTACTACTCTGTAAATGAATTTCTTAATGACAAATTTAAATTAGTAATATGATAACTATTTATATGGATGCGATAAATGATATGATGAGGTATATGGTATGACATATTTTAAAATTTACGATTTATTTTGACTTAAAGAATTTTCAAATTAATATTATTGGAATTACAAATTGACATTATTGGTATTACAAATTGACATTATTGAATTTAGAAATTGACACTATTTGAATTACAAACTGACATTACTATTATCATAATTTATTTTTAACTTCTTAACTGTTGGTGTGTAACCTAAATTGTGTATACTTACTAATTATTCTGTATATTGATGCAGATGGTACCTAATGTTAATATTGAATTAAAAGCATACATGTTAATTATATTTATTTTATAATCTTTAATAATATTGTACGCCGCATGTTACGGCAAAGCATAGTGAAACTGAATTTATGAACAATATTAAACCTTTGTACCTATGTTTAACAATAAACTGATTGATTGATTGATTGATTGATTGAATAGATAAGTGTGCGAAATTTAGGTACATACTCTTCTGTCCACGCAATTTCCGTAAAAAGGAGAAAGTTCTTGTTTCACGTATTAATAGGTATGTATAAAGATAACTAGTATATGTGTAATTTTACTTATTCATTAATATTATTGTTGTAGTAATGGTTGTAAACATATCTACTCATGCCCGCAAGGCAACACAGAAATTTTATTAAGTACAAAATATTTGGACTCCTATCGGTGAAGTACCTAAACGTCAACTTTATCTACATTCTCTTTTAATTTCATAATATCCTTTATGACGTAGTTGCAACTTTCTTTTTTATGTTTTACATACTATAGGTTCTTCTGGGTCTTCCTCTACTTTTCTTGCTTTAATCTATCCTTCTATTATTGTTTTTAATAAAACATATTGACTTTTAAGGTGCCCTAGCATCTTTAATCTTTTGTTACATACCTAATGTTTAGTAAACGAGACTTGAATTAAAGGACTAAACGAAAAATTTTAACTTAAAATAAGTAAAGACATTAATTTAATTACTTAATTACTTTATACATCAGTGGAAAATATCAATTAGCAAAATGCTTTCGCACTTCATCATAATCTGAATTGAATAGTACTAAATAACATTGCTATTTAATTAAATATTCGTAATTGACGTATTTAAAGTAGGTATACATTAACTTAGAATATTTCATAAGCTTACCTACTAGTTATGAATATCACCTGCTATGTCAGATCAATTAATTTAGTTCAATTTATTAAATTTTAATTTACATAAGTAGGTATTTGAAATATCATGTAGCGACATTTTTATAAATGAATATGTTGACATCATAAATTATCATAAGCATTTACATACTCGTAACTTTTAACCCACATAGGTAATCAAGTAGTGAAAAATTGGAGCGGTATCTTGGATTGCAAAATAACAGTGGACAAGGTTCTATGATATTAGATATAACAAAAGAGTAGGACAATTGGGAGTCTTTATTCTAACTGTTTCATTGGGTAGAAATTAATATAAACCGATAATAATAATAATAATCTTTATTGTACACACCAAATAATAATACAAGTAAAAGAAGAAAGAAGACAGCATACAAATAGGTAGGTAAGTACAATGGGCGGTCTTATCGCTTAGAGCGATCTCTTCCAGACACCGATCTCCCAGGGTATCAGATTCAGGGGATCAGACCGGAATAACTCGAATAATGGGGGATTTTGTTCTCACTAGTACCGTCTGATAAAAAAAATCCTATTTTTTAATTTATCAATTTATTGAAATCATAATTTCTTCAGCGAGAAAAGGTCGACTTTCTTTAATTAAATTTATTTTACTTCAAAAAGTCAACTCCCGCACTAGGGAACGAGCCCTGTGTCGCGGGGGACTTTACATCATGTAACGGACATAAAGTACACCCAGACTTGAAACAAATATTTATGGATCACACAAAGTTTTGTCCCGTGTGGGGATTAAACCCACAACCTCGTGCACAGCAATCGCTTACGCTCTCACTGCACAGCACCACGGAAGCAGTCTACTGCTGGTGACAGAGTATTTTCAAAGAGAAAGATTAGGCATAGTGACTTAATTAAGTTGTTGTTGAGTAACCCACCAATATTACTTGGAATTGGCGCGAATTTTATTTTTCTCTGCGATTTTTTTTTCAGGCGGTACTAGTGAGAACAAAATCTCCTATTATTCTACCCAATGAAACAGTTAGAACAGGTGGGAATAAAGACTCCCAATTGTCCTACTTATTTGTTACATCTAATATCGTAGAACTAATGAAAAAAAAATCCCATTTGTTCTACCGTAGAATTGTTCAGTAGAACAATTGGGAACAAATGGTGAATTCTACTCTGGTAGCCTAGAGTCTCAGTATCAAGTCTATCTGTATGCGAATTTACGCTTTTGGTATAATAGAAACCAAAAGCTGCATGAACACGACCATAAATTTGACGCATGAGGCGTCATACCTCGTCAGTAAAATTCATATACGTGGCATGTGCGTTTACGTTTTACGGCACTGCTTGCACGTACCACAAACTCACTTCTTAGATTCTACTCTAGTATTCTAGTAGCCCAGACGTTCAACACCGAAATTTGCCTATACATTAATTTCACTTTCATTATCATCATGTCAGCTAAAAGACATCCACTGTTGTTTTGGCTTTACTCAATTTTCGCTATCTTGACAGGTCGCCATCCACCCTCATCTATCTGTTGCCCGCCACCCTCATCAGATGGTCGGTTCACCTTGTAAGCGGTTGTAAATTTCCTTTTAATCATGGGTAATGACTTCTGATACATACCTCGTCAGCAACATTGATATGCGTGGCATGCGTGTGCAGCAAGCTCGCGAGCCGTCCCGCTTCGCCGCGAGCTGCCGCTTCCAGCAGCGCCGCGGCCAGACCCATGCGGTCTCACACCATCACTGCAACAAGAGATATTGGAACTTTAAGAAGGAACTCCTTGAGAATGAAACTGATAGTACGAGTAAGTGTGAGTATCGTGAGGATACTACAACTTTAACAAATATAATACAATAAAATATCTCCTTTTTTAAATCCTTTCTCTCTCTTTCTCCCCCTTCCCCCCTCTCCCTCCCTCTCTCTCTCTTTCTCTTTCTCTACCACCCAGAGCTTTTAAGCTTTTTCCAAAGGGAGGAGTTTGCTATAGTCAACACACATAGCAAGCGAGATGATCCCTTCGGCTGCATTGGTAACTAAGATTTGAAACCAGTTGTCAAAGGAGAAAAATCTGTTATGATTCGAAGTCAAAGAAGAACTTTCTGATGTTCGCAATTAGGTGGTATCCAGTAGGTACGCAGATTTTTTCTGTTACTTGGCACTCACAAGCAGATATGACGTGCTTATTTTAAATCGGAGACGGCACCTCCTAATCCTAAATGATTTTACGTGAAAAACACACTTCATAAAGCAGTATTGTTTCAATCTTACTTTATAATAATAATAATAATAATAATAATATTCTACCACATTTACACAGCGCCAATTAGTTCCAAATTAAGCAATTATATTTGCTTGTGTTATGGGTACTAAACAACTGATATACTACTTACATTTTTTTTTTTGTAAATAAATACATATTATAGATAAATACACCCAGACACACAACAAACAATCATGCTCATCACACAAAGGTTTGTCCTGGGTGGGAATCGAACCCACGACCTCCGTCTTAGCAGTCAGAGTTACTAACCACTAGGCCAACAGGCCTTTATGTTTTGTCTTTTTCTTTTGTACCATTAAAAACAAGGATAGAGACAAAGTAAGGTTATAAAAAGATTTCTATAAGCGGTTGTGGTAGCGCCCCAAGTCCTAGCACTTAGTAATAAGTTGTTTTACGCATTGCTACGTGTATAGCTATCGGTCAAACTGGAAATGCTTATATTATAGGCGGCCTATACCCAGCAGTGGCCGTCATACAGCATAAACTATGAATTAAAATTACCATACTAATTGGTATGTTAATAGTCATGAATTTAATTAACATCGCAAGTGTTTGCAGATTCCTATTAGAGCTATCAAAATTGATTAATCAAGTCAACGCCTAAGTACAGTAACCTATAAATAATCCTTCTAGGGGAGTATTAATTGTGCTAGATAATTTTGTTTCTATTTGTTTAGGAAATAAATAGGTAAATATGCAAATCTGGAATGTTTTATTAATACAAATTATTAAGTTTAAGTAAATAGATTGAAACTCTAGGTAGAAGCTACTGCAACGTACTCATCATACATACCTAACACCCTACTAATATTATAAATGGGAAAGTTTGCGTGTGTGTTTGATACCACTCAGCGCCTAAACGGCTCGACCGATTTCGATGAAAATTGATGTATAGATAGATTCGGAGCCGGAGACGGACATAGGCATATACTTTTTATTTCGAAAATTTATTTTTTATTTATATATTAAGAAGACAAAATTTATTTAACGCGCGGGCTAAGTCGCGAGGCCCAGCTAGTAGTATCAAATTTTTTATATCCTGAAGGGGTAAGCAGAGGCTATCATCATACCACCCCTTTATTATTCCACTGCAGGGAAAGATTTCATCTCATAGAGAAGAGGCAGGTTTCCTCATGATATTTTCATTCACCGTAAGTCTATGAATCTTTACAAAAATGAAATTTAAAAAAGTAAAATTGATATTCGCTCGGCATCGAACCCAAAATCACGGGCGTAGGAAATTGAGACTTTAACAACTAAGCTTAAATTAAATCGCCATACAATAACAAGTTTAACTCTTTATTCAACAAATTTGGACGGAGGTTATAACTGTAATAACACCTTTTCAGTTGAGTTACAAAGCCATAGTTTAATGTGGCTTAGATATAAAGATAATAGTATACAAAAAGCTTCCATTTATACCAAAGCGCAGTGATTGCACAAATGAGCATCATTAAGCTCAGTCAGGGTAAATAACTCCACAAAGGTTTCCCTAGACTAAGCCTACGTCCATTCAGTAACCACAGACAAAAATACATTTACACAAACTAAAACTAAAACAAACTTTATATCGAAAGACATTAAGTTCATTTTGCAAAATCAATATAAAACAACATTTATTTGTCTATGGTTTTATGTTCAAATAGTCTCTGGTCTCGCCATAATTCGAGGTTGTCTGCCTATTTTGTGTAAGTGCAGACATTGGTGGCTTTGGCTTAAATCATAGGCTTGCTGTATATCATCAGTATAAATAATTATCTTAGATAAGTTGTTGCTTTTCATTCAGGCCATTCACAGTCAATAAATTTTTTTCAAGACATTTAGCCGAATAATTATGGTACCTAAGGTAATAATTTTTGAATTTTCTACATAAAATAAAAATGCGAAACACTAATGAGAATCATATCGTTATTCAGCTTCCTGTTTCCCACCTATCTTTGTAGACCTCTTTTGTCAGGTACCTACTTAAAAATTGATATCAAATACGTCGGCAATCGGCAAAGAGCAAAGCTTAAATGCTTTTTTAAATGCATCGAGAAATATTATTGAGAGAAAAACACACTATGATTTATTTAAAATAATAGTTGCATTAAAGAAAGATCAAAGATAAGAGGACAAGTTATTGTAGACTAGCTGTTGCCCGCAGCTCCGCCCGCGTAAATGTCGGTTACATCGCATATTATTATTTTTATAAAAGATTTTTTCTAAAATAAACGTAGCCTAAGTTACTTCTTATTACATCAACTATCTGCCAATAAAAGTGCCGTCAGATTTCAGAGATTAGCCGGAATAAACAGACAGACAGACAAAAATTGTAAAAATGTTATTTTGGTGTATGTACCGTACCGTATATATATATTCATATACATGTAGTAAAAAACGGTTAATTCAATATTACAAACAGACACTCCAATTTTATTATATGTATAGATACTAAAATCGCCGCTAATTTCGATAATCTGTGGGCCAAGATGGCCGTTTATTCTGTTTATAGCCCTTTCCCTTAACCGGAAACACCTAGAAGAATTTAAATAAACCTTTCAAAGGCTATCTATATCATCTCAATTAGTTATTTCTGTCGGTAAGAAGGCTATACAATACAACATTCCTAATGACATGTAACTACTACTACATACTAACCGATGTTCATAACTTGCCAGTTACAAAAACTCTAAGTAAAAAGGTGTGAACGCTAGCTTTAAGATATGCATGCGTTATTACAAAGTTTATAGATATAGGCATTTACCTATGGATAATGATATTAAGACACTAATTAGGTCTGCACATCCCATACAACGCTACTGTTAAGGACCTTGGACTACTTTTAGACTCTACACTTAACTGGCGTGCACAGGTTACCAGTGTGAGCCAAAAAGTCACAGGAATTCTGCGTGCCTTTTATCGTCTAAAGAACTTTCTACCTTTTAAAACAAAGACAATGCTTGTGCAGACTCTAATCCTTCCCGTTGTCGACTATGGTGATGTGTGCTATTATGACCTGAATGCAGACTTACTCAACAAATATGACCGACTTCTTAATAACTGCATTCGATTCATCTTTAATCTTCGTAAGTATGATCATGTGTCTACCTATCGTTCCGAATTAAACTGGTTACCTATTCGTCAACGCCGTAGCTTGCGTGCTCTCACTACACTCTATTCTATTCTTAACTCTCCTTGTTCCCCATCTTACTTATCTCCTTACTTCCAATACTTGTGCTCCATACATGACAGAAACCTTCGCTCGTCAAATAACCTTCTTCTTACCTGTCATTCACATACGACAGATTTCATTCACTCCTCTTTCATAGTCCAAGCTGTTCTTCTTTGGAATAACCTTCCTCTAGAGGTCAGGATGTCCACTAACCGTTTAACATTTAAGCTGAAAGTTCGAGCTCTCCTCTTCGAAAAATTGTTGGAATCATCTCGTTGATTATCCATACTATGATATGTATATATATATATATATATAATATATCTTTATATTTATTTATATATTGTAATTATATATTAGTCTCTAATAAATAATATATTACTTTTATGTAAGTATTAATGTATATTTCATGTTTATATATATTTAATTTCCGTATCTTATCCATTAAAATCTGTGTTCTTTTACAAACACCCATTAATATCACTCTGCTTCGTTGACTGCACCTACTTCGAGTGTCTCTTCACCACCTTGGGTTGACTGGTAGAGAATGCTTTTAGCATTAAGTCCGCCGTTGTACTTTTGTGCATGAAGTTCTATAAATAAATAAATAAATAAATAAATAAATAAATAAATAAATAAATAATTATGAGAGTTTATATATTTTTTAAATACTAAATCTACGAAGAATACCATTGTGCGTTTAGTCGCTGACACAGTGCTGTAAAGGCCGAGAACTCTCTCCGAAATCGTATAAAACTATAGATATTAACCTTTATTTATACCATAAAAAGATTCCAAGTTATAATGTAAAACTGAAACGCCTAGTAAGTACCTACAATTTATTGTCTGCCTCTTTGTAACTACTTTCATTTAAATCATCCGATCCTAACAAAGAATATTATCAAGTGATTTCAAGTTAATTTCTGATATTTTTTATAATCTATGTAAATTAATTCATAGGAACTATTTAGGATGATTACAAAAAGAAATAGAGCCGGATCATAATCAGTAGAAGTACCTATAGAAATCTTATTTATTAGTATTATATAATTAAAATGGAAGGTATAATTAATTACAGTTTAATTTCCCCGGAAAATATCAAACAGTTTGTCTGTGGTCATAATATTTATAATAAATTATGTTATTTACATATTTAATTTTAGGATTTTATAAAATGTATTAGGTACTTAGGTACCTCTAGTTTTATGTATAAAATTATTTTTTAAACAAACGTCGTATTTGAGGTTATTAATGATTAAATTTGACATTTATTCAATTACTACAGATTGTTATATTAATTGATTATTTAAATTAATTGACTTTAAAATTGTGTTTACACCATAATATTTTTTCGAAACTCTTCTATGTAGGTAGTTTATGATATAGACTACTTTAGGAGAATGCGAGAATACAAAGGCGTGTGATCGGCATATGAATATTAAAAATCTTATGATGCACACGTTTTTCTTGCTATTCATACAACAGGTACCTATATAGGCAGTTTGTTTTGCAGGCGTCAGCAATCAAGTATAAAATAAATGCCATTTTTTAGAGAATTTCTCACGAATGCGGTATTTATAGGCATTATGGTGGCGCCACGTTATTGATTTATAAAAAGTAACATTTAAGTACTTTATAAATCTAAGTAAGTAGGCATATATACATAAATTAAAAGTTAACCAAAAGAATACAAATAACTATAAATAAATAATATAAAATATTTAAAATAATAATAAAACGAATACATATATCTAAGTTTAAAATAAATAAGTTATAAGGTATCACTTACCTCATTCAAAATTAAATTCAACTAATATTTCATTTTATTTCATTTTGCACCAATACACAGATGCCACATCCAGAGCTCACTACTCAGTGTTAGTATTCTAGTGGCATAATATTATTGAATAAAAATATGGTTCATTCGATGATGCGAACGATCGCTCAAGCAGATTGTTTTAAACTTACCTACCCACTTTAAGATTTTTGTTGTTGTAATTACGTTTATGTTCATGTTCGGCTCATTTTTTATTTTATTAATAAGTTATATTTAATTTTCTCTGTAAGTGAATTATGTTATAATTCTTTTGAGAAATAAAGTTCTTAAACCATATATTCTTATTCATCCGTATTGTCCCCTATACAGCTCACATTTTAGATAAGGTTAACAAGGTGCCTCTAAGGTACTTCTTTTAATTTTCATCTAGTCATAATTAACTACCTAGTATAAAATTGTAATGTAATAGAATAATATCGATTTTATATCGCGTTTTAGTTAGTTAGTTGTGTATATTATGACACGCCTGTGCAAAAAAAAAATATATATTTTTAGGGGCTTAAATGAAGGCGCACGGATCCATTTAGAGCGACTGCAACTCGATGAGATACAACATGAGATTCAAAAACTTAAGCCCACAAGAGCCACGGGGCCAGATGGTATTCCACCCTACATCTTCAAGGATTGTCGGACTGTATTAGCCTGCCCGTTATTACACATTTTCAACCTTTGTCTGAATATGGCAGTATTTCCTGAGCAATGGAAAATTAGCCGAGTGGTACCAGTTCCTAAGGGAGGCTCCGGAGAAACGGTGGAAGAATACAGACCAGTGGCAGTGCTGTCTACTCCAGCGAAATTATTTGAATCTGCCATTCAGAAAGCAATACTTTCGCAGGTAGGCGCGCAGCTGTCGGAAGCGCAGCACGGTTTTCGGCCGGGTAAAAGTACCACCAGTAACCTCCTTACATATGTGGCTGATATCTTGCCTGTAGTAGATGGAGGAGGACAGGTTGACGCTGCTTATTTTGATTTTAGAAAGGCGTTCGACCTGGTAAATAACGACGTTCTACTTGTAAAGTGAGCAGCGATGGGTTTCACTCCGCACATGTTAAGTTTTTTTGCAAGCTACATGAGAGATAGGCGACAATATGTAGAATATGCCAATCACTGTTCTGACCCGTACTTAACTCTGTCAGGTGTGAGTCAGGGAAGCAATCTTGGAACTCTCGCATTTATAGTAATGATAAATGACCTTCCGGAGGTAGTACAACATGCAAAATACCTTCTATTTGCTGACGACCTTAAGCTGTATCTCCCCGTACGTAACTTGGATGATTGTATGAAACTACAAAACGATATTAATAGGATAGCGCAGTGGAGTCACGACAACCTTCTAGAATTTAATAACTCGAAATGTGTGGCAATTAGTTTTACTCGTGCTCGAACTCCGCTGCATTACGTTTACACCATTAAAAACACCCCCTTAGACCGGGTGTCAGAGGTAAAAGATCTAGGAGTGACAGTAAATGTTGAACCAGTAGCATAGAGTGACGTTTTGTAAGAGGGAAGCAGGCGCAAAAATTGCTTAGCTTGAAGCACGACGTATGGTCTATTTCTACACTTTAATAGATATTATAGTCTTTGTGATTTATCTCAAAGGGAAGCCGGTAGGAATCGGGTTATATGGACCCTTCGCCACTGTGTTGAACTAACATTTAAAGACCATATTGTTAAAATATGTAAAAAAGCGTACCGAAATTTAGGATTTTTACTACGTAGGGCTAAATTTTTTTTTAATATTAAGGTAATCACTGCGCTCTTTAATGCATTAGTAAGAAGTCATTTGGAATGCAATGCAGTCATCTGGTCTCCGCATGAAACTAAATATAGCATTATGTTGGAGCGAGTGCAGAACAAATTTATTAGATATCTTTACTTGAAATTCTATGGTGTTTACCCTTTTTTCCTCTAATGTATCCCACCTTGTTTATTTTAGGCATGGTGGGATATAATGAGCTTAGGGTTAGAAGGGAACTTGCTCTTGTACTTTACATTTTTAAAGTAATACGAGGCAAGCTTTATAACGTATCTTTGTTGGCGTTGTTGTGGTTATGTGTCCCTAACAGATACGTTTGGCGTCGACTCCGACCATCACTGTTAGTGGTGCCGAGGGCGAGAACAAACCTGCTTAAGGAAGCTCCTCTAACGCGCGCACTTCGCACTCTCAATCTCATACACAATAAATCAGACCTATTCATTTGTACTTTGAGTGGATTTAACAGAGTAGCACTAGCGGTAATTTGTTATTGTAATAATAATAATAATATTCTAAACATCTAGATTCTAGATAAATTGCACCCAGATACGGAACGGACACTCGTGCTCATCACGCAAGGATTTGCCTGGATGGGAGTCGGGCCCACGACCCTCGGCTTGGCGGCCGGGGTCACTAACCACTAGGCCAGCAGGCCAGCCAAATATAATTGTTAGTGTAATAATAGGTATTAAGTAAACAAATTTTTTAATGTTATATACTTGATATGTAAAATATTTTCTTATTGGCTGTACTGTCGAATTAGGTGTTTAACCTGTAATGATAGTATAAGTTTGATAAATAAATAAATAAATAAATAAATAAATAAATAAATAAATAAATAAATATTGAACAACTGGAAAACATCACATAAGTACTTAATGTAAAATGATCGAAAAAAAAAATACTCACTTTGAATTATGTAGCAAAAAGAAGAGTGATTTGTAGTCTATGAAGACAATGAAACACTGTAAACCTATCTGCTGTAACTAGCGCTCGATACTAATTCACTATAATACTTACTCGTAGATATCGATTGTAGATAGTATCGGGTGCGGACATGTTACCGAACGCGAGAACGTTCACAAGTTTAACTTTTATAAAATCTAATTTTTAATAAGTAAAGGAAACTATTATGTTAATTAATTCATGAATGTGGTTGTGGTGAACGGATAGATAATTCATTTACCTACTAACTTAATATAAAAAAAAGCTAACGTTATTCTGCTAACATTATTGTTAATATAAAATAAAATAAAATAAGGTTAAATAAAAAATGTAATATAAACATGCAAAATAACAAAAGAAAATATACTTAAGTAAAACATTCTTAAGATTCACTAAAAAAATGTTTTAATAGAAAACAAAAATACAAATTAAGTACCTACTTAATTTAAAAATATACATGCAAAAAGGTTGAGTCAATAAAATAATATTTTTGTTGACTGAACGATTAAATTATAACGGAATAAATTTAAAAACGTGTCAATACATTTTATATGGGTGTGGCTCTAATTGATTTATGAAATTTACAAGGAAAACTTAGTATGCCTATGTACTATCCAATTTATATTGGACATCATGTACGAAAAATTCGTAAGAAATTCAGAAGATAATAATTAATAATATGAAATTGACAATTAACTATACAAGCGTAATGCGCATTCTCTTGATGAGCTGACTATAACCACTATAACTCTTGCAGTAGGACTTTAATAGGGTACTTTAATTATAATAATCATGTAAAGTAATCATTTAACATTATTGCTAATAAACTTTAAAGCCTTAATTTACTGCTATTCATTTATTAAATTATTACCTTTATCTTAACCATGTTTGGTTCACAAACTCATCAGAATATATTGCCAACTAGATAAGATTAAATAAATTAATGATATTATGCACAAATTACACCATTCTCTTAGTACGTTAGTCTTTAAGATAAAATCGATAAATTACTGTTATACAGTACGTATTGATATGATCGATTAATTAATCGTAAATCGATATAGACGAATCGATATTTCATGTTAATTAGACGTGCGTTTGGATAGTGCTTTCTTACCTATAAGTATTTTTATGAATTTTACGAAGTTGTTTAGTTCGGTTGATGTTCGAGAGCGTTTCATATTTATAGGTTTTAATTTTTCGAGAGCCTTTCTACTACTACGCACGGGGCGCGCGCGGCAGCGCCTGCTCGCTGTGCCTGCAGCGCGCACCAACCTAGCTCACCACGCGCCATTAACACGCGCACTCCGATACATTAACGACATCCTTAACTTCGACAAAACATTAGACATCTTTATCTCCACGGAAAAGAAATTTACTCATGCAGCTGGTCGTTACCTTGAATCGCTCACTACCACTAGTATAAGCTCTTAATAATAGTTTATAAACAAAATTTGTACCAAAGTATAATTAAAATATACTAATTAATCATTATAATGAATAAAATACATAGATATATAAGTAACTTATAATAGATAAAAATAATTGGTAATTAATTGTATTGTCTTCCACTATTACGTTTGGTCTAGCTGTAAGTAATATGTGATATTACTAGTATTTATATAAATAAAAAAAAATAAAAATACTAGATTATCTGACGACATAGATCACATTTTTAAGTAGGTTAAGGATTCAGTGGTGTAACTTGGAGATGTATGAGATTTTTATCTTTTTAGAACAAAAAAGATAAAAATCTCATACAATCATCAAAAGGCTATGAAAGGATTATTCCCAAAATACTCCATGTATTTTGGGAATAATTCTTTCATAGCCTTTTTTTTAGAAATATACAAATTTAGATTAAAGTAGTAAATAAACAATAATTAATAAGAAGACCAAGCAGGTGTCAAAATAATCTTTTAAGCATAGTATAATAAGGCTGTGTTTTAAATCATTGCAGGAATATATAACAACCAAGTTTTACTGACCTTGTAAGAGAAGGGGATTGAATGAGAAGAAAAAGAGAGCAGAGGGCCTAGACAAGTAGCATACATGTTAATAGAATAGAATAGATAAAAAAATGTATGGGATTGACATAAGCTAACGACAATGGTGGAGTTAGCTCTCAATCCCATACATTTTTAATCTATTCTATTAGCATTATGGTGCATGAAAGTCACTTGTCTAGGCCCTCTGTAAAATTAAAAATTAAAATTAAATTATTTTTATTTCAGACTAAGATCCATATATTTGTTAGTATTACAGCAACTTACATACTATGTTAGTAATTTATTTCCAAAATCAATAAATAAAACATTTTCAATAATAACAAGTAAAGGTAAAATTAACGTCCAACGCTCTCAAGACTTCTAATATGTATCATTACTCATTAGTCGCTTTGTACGGCAACCACAGACTGAAAAGCTTTAACCTATTACAATCCCTCTACTACCCTATAAACAAATCCGCTACTCGCTACCTCCTATCGCTCAGCTTAACAATAACCTCTGTCCCTACATCCTCTAGTAAACAATGCACAATTATCACCGGTCCAGTGCTCACCAAGCCCTTCCGATCGTCTTGACGACAGATAATAGGTCCTGTTTATTATTTGTGCAATACAACTTGACAGTACTATGTCGGCGGTATGGATCCTGATGCATGGCATCCGGAGTAGGGCATGCAATACCGGTTTCCCGGTTTTAATTTTTACCGGTAAACCGCCCTTTTTCGCCATTATTAAATTACCGGTAAAAAAATATAAAACCGTTAATTTACCGGTTTTATGTTTTTGTGATAAAATATGGCAACATTGTTCATTCCTATGTTTATAAGATTCCTACGCATTATGGCAAACTTTCCATTTGTAATGGTTGACACTTGACAGTAGGTTTGACGTAAGCGTTTCATTCATTAGTTCGATTATCGTTGTACTGAGTGTGTCTCCTGTGTGTGATGTGATGTGAATGGTGTTTTATTATTAACAAAGCAGCGGTAAGTGGTAAAAAACTTTTTAAAACAAATATAATTTGTTTATAAATGTTTAATTGTTGATTGAACTTAACTAATGCGTTCGTAATGTGTACGATTTAGTGGACAGCGCATATCAGTAGTTACACAGCAAGAACGCTAACGCATTCAAAATGGTGGCGGCGTCATTTGGTCTTCTTTTCTTTCTTGTCTTGTTGAATTTGTTTGATAGTAAAAATGTAAATTCTTTATTTCAAATTAATTTACATTACTTGTGATAACAACAAGTAAATCTCAGTCGATATCACCTCAGATTGCCCAGTTTTTGGGTATTTAAATATCTAATCAAATATATACAATTTCATTGATTATTAACAATCAAATAAGTTTTGTATTTATGTGGTTTTATACTGTTTATAGGCCTTTATTTAGGATCTGAATAGAATTTAAGCTTTTACTTTTTAGATGTATATTATGAGGACGTAAAATATATTTTTATTTGCAGAACGATGTCTTCAACTGTTTGGGAGCATTTTTTAAGGGCTGAAGATGGCGCTTCTGCTATGTGCAAACATTGCAAAAAAAATTTAAAATGTGTTGGTGGATCAACATCCGGCTTACGGTCACATTTGCGAACAGCACATGCAATTAGTAATGTCAACAAAGCTTCTTATATGCGACCTTCAACTTCTTCCAGTTCTGTAGCTAACTTTGCTATTCAAAATCCTACTACTGCTTCATCGTCCACCACACAGCAGCAAAATATCCTAAAAAGGGATAAAATCACAGATTACTTTACATCTGACAATAGCACACCTTTGGTAATTTCAAGGATGTGCGCACTAGATGGACTTGCATTCAGAACGTTCTGTACGTCAAAGGACTTACGGGCAGTGTTACAACATAGTGGGCACAAAATACCGACATCACCAAACAGCATTCGTGAAATAGTCCTTAAGACAGCAGACCAGATCAAGTCAGACATTAGAAAGGAACTGCTTGAATTAAAGAGAAGTGGCCAGAAGTTCAGCATAAGTTTTGATGAATGGACTTCCATATCTAACAAGCGGTTCATGAATCTTAATTTACACTTTTTAAAATTAAATAAAACATGTTTTATCAATTTGGGATTAATTAGAATTTGGGGCAGTATGGTTGCAGAAGAATGTATTAGGTTGCTAAAAGAACGTCTCGGTGACTATAACCTATCTCTAGACTGTGACATTGTAGCCCTGGTAACAGACGGCTGCAGCTTAATGCAGAAAGTTGGAAAACTATTGCCATGCGTTCATCAAGTGTGTTTAGCTCATGGGGTTCAGCTCGCTATCCTTGATGTAATCTATAATTCTAAAAACACATTTAACGTCATCTCAAACCTCAATCTGCCGATACTACAACAAACAGAACGATCGGAAAGTAGCGACGAAGAAAACGATAAAACTGTCTTAACTGGTTTTGAGGTAGAATCTGTTCCAGTAACAAGAAATCAAGATTACGAAATAAAAAACTTTCAATATGTAGTGGACAAAGTTCGCAAGGTAGTGAAATTATTTAAAAGATCGCCGGTACGGAATTCAACACTTCAAATGTATGTAAAGCAAGAATTTGGACATGAACTTAATCTTCAAGCAGATTGCAAGACGCGTTGGAGCAGCATGGCTGATATGTTGACAATATTTCTGAAAATTCGGGGTCCCGTAACAAAGGCTTTGGTTGACATCAAATCAGATATCACTTTTACAACTGATGACATTCAAAATTTGCAAAACCTTTGCAGTTGTTTAAGTCTTGTTAAAAATACGGTGGAAATGATTTGTAGACGAGACGCCACATTGCTGACTGCTGATGCTGCAATTCAATATACCATCAAGAAGTTAAATGATTCAAATTATGAATTGGCACACCACTTAGCTGCTGCATTACTGGTCAGAATTCGCAATAGAAGACTTATTGAAGCATCTCTTCTGTCTTACTTACACAACCCTGCTAAATACTTCGAACTTGAAGAAACAAATGAGACTTTTAAAAGACCTGATCATAATGAGACACTTGATAAAATGATTGATATTTTACAAAGACTGAATCTACAACAAGACACAGACGAAACAAACAAAAATGACAATGAGATTGACGGTGATCAAGAAGTTGAAATGATAGACAATACGATTGAGACTACTATAAAAGATCAAATGGAGAAAGCAGTAAAAGATATGACGTCAGTAGGCAATATTCCGACTGTATCAGCAACGACAAAGGACTTGCGAAGAATTTTACAAATCGAAATGGCTTTGTTTGATAATGGCGGTCTAAAAGGAAAATATCTTACGCAAATTTACAATTGCTTATTGACAATTGTTCCAACGTCAGTAGAAGCTGAAAGAGCTTTTTCAGCTGCAGGAACTTTATGCACCAAAGTTAGAGCATCGCTCAGCGATAGATCTTTGGATGCATTATGCATCCTTAGAAGTTATTTTAAAGAAAAAGTTAAAGCAGCGAACTAACGTTTTTTTTTATTGGTATCAGAGTTAATATACGCGTAATTACAAAGAAACGAAGGCTGGTTATATTAGGTTAAGTGTTGATTGTTAGTTTTTATATTTGATCTCATTAAAAAAAAGTTATCTTAGATTTTATAATAATTAATGTAGCCTTAACAAATGTATGTTGCATACATAATTATATGATTGTTGTTTCAAGATAGTTTTTAATAAGTAACTTGAATTTTAAGTTCCTTTAATTTTATACGATTTTTGTTTAAAATATTATCGAGAATAAATGTAAGTTGAAAGTTTATTTTAGTTTACGTGATTGTTGTTTATATTATAGGTATTATTATCAAGAAAACATTGCAGTTGATTGAAAGTTAATTTGAGTTTACATTATATAATTGTTCTTTACAACTATTGAGGAAAATATTAAGTTGAAAATTAAGAAATTTTAGAAGTGCTCATACTTTTTTATTTCAAAACCTTTATAATTTGATTGTTTATTTACAAGTGATAATGAAAATTGACTAAATTAATATAAATGTGCGACATTTACGCTTGACTGCGCCAAAAGTATGGTCATGTCTTTAAAATTTGTGTTCCTATGCTCATTTTAAGCAATAATTAACATGTTTACTACCATATACCTTGTATACTTAATTAATTTCTGTTTTAAGACTACCCAATCATATTGTTAAAAATTACCGTTTTTACCGGTTTACCGGTAAAAAAAATTCTATTACCGATTTTTTTACCGGTAAAATCAATCCACGGTAATTGCATGCTCTAATCCGGAGTACAATGGCAGATGGTTACAATATTTATGTACTTTCATCTTCATTTCGTCTGCTTGAAAGGTCCGTATTAAATGAAGTATGAGAAAGGTTTTGTAATGTATTCACAAAAAATCACACAACAAACTTTAAGTTTGATGCGTGATTTTTTTTTGTAGAGTGGAAATGCATTTACGCTACCGTACCGTACCGTCCGTTGCGTCCAGGAAAACGTCGTCGTCTTGATGGCTGGGCCGTCGGAATTTGATACTAGGTACATCAGTGGCCTTGTTTGTAGACCCTGTCGTAAGATTTGGTTCTATTTCTTTTAAATTCTTAAAATGATGGGTGGTAACCATTCAGGGAATCACTTGAAATACAAAAATATCATTAAAATAGGTCTAACGTCAGAAAAGTTATATTTGTAGAGATAATGTGAATATCTAAAGTTTATAATGTTTATTTATGTAATTAAATACATACATGTAAACTGTGACATATTATGTTTCATAATTTACGTAGGTAGAATACCTATGACTGAGAGTTTTTGTCAAAATATGGTCACATTTAGTACGTAGTGTGTTTACAAAAGTACCGTATGACGTCACTTCCGTTCGTCACGCTCATTACGTTAGCTGTTTAAACATCTGTCACTGTTCTACAACTCTGTTTTTGTTGTGGTTCGCTAGTCTAAGTTATATATTCATTTTTAATAAAAAAAATAATAATTCCCGCACTACCGAACTACCTTGAACTGTGGCGAATGACTTTTGTTGTTGAAATTTTACAAATCTTTATTGAGATATTTAAAATATTTCTCTTGATAAATATATTTCTCAGTTGGGAATTCAAACGATGAAATTCAGCATAACGGTAGTGGCGAGCGATAACAGTGACCACTCGTGCAGCAAGTTCATGACAACACGGACAAGCAAAAAAAGAGACTGTGGTCGTCTAATCACTGGTAACATTGATGGGAACTGATGGATATCTATGGTTGGTATACTGCCGGTATCCCGTCTCTTAAATATACAAGAGATTCATCCACCAGATCAGTGGATCCACCAGATCCATGCTGGTTTCAGCATGAATGGACTGAATCGACCGTAGATACCCTCTGAAAAAAGATCGACGTAAGAATATTAGTATTCATACTAATGTGTTTCGCTCGGTGAGTGAGAGCGCCGGGGCGGCCCAAATACCCCCTCGGTCCTCTTCCGTTTCCCTTTTCCTTCCTCACCCCGTTCTCCATGGTCGGCAAGGCAAGGCACAACTTACCTACTACCTTGATTGAGTACCTTAGCTATTTGGTAATAAAACCTCTTTAGAACAAATCTAAATAAACTTCACTCTCACTCATAAAATTCGTACAATTTAAAAATGTGTTTTGTATTTTACACAAGACTTTCTGTTTCTGCTGGTTGTAAAAAAATAATTAAAAGAAAAAGTATACACGCTCATAAGTTACGGTTATTAAAAAGTTAAAATGTGGATATAATTAGTGTAATTTCAACACCACTTATATAGCAATGAAATATGAACAAAAATTTTGATTTCGCAAAGACTTATTTACTGGTATTTCATATAAACCTTTGTAGATTTATGCTGGTTTTAACATTAATAAGCTATGGCTAAATTTACACTGTAGAATGGAATAGAAGCGAACGACATAAGCTACAAAATTATACATAGCATAAAAAACTTTATGTCAATTGTATACAAAGTAAATACAAGCAAAAAAAAGGTTGCGCGCCTTTCGGGAAATACTCGCGCAATCTCGAGAATAATAAAATTCGCGAGCCTTCTAGCACCATGAGACGAAATTGTCTGTTCCGCAGCGATGTTAATTGGGCCTTAGAGAACACATCCATGATTAATTGATTATAAAATATAATATTAAACACATAATGTTATACCGTTTAGCATCAGCTGGCTCGTACAATAATTGTTTGCTACTGAACGGTGAAATTGTATAAAAATAATAAGCAGACGTATAGGATGAAAACAAACAACGCGTTTTCTGGCATATTCAATAGCTCAAAAGAATAAAAAAAAAAAGAAATTTCAAATTTCCAAATTTGGTCTGGATACCTTTTTTAGGAAACTAAACTTTAAAGAGACTTCAAAGAGCGTGCGGTCAAATACACTGTAATAGCTTTTAAAGTTTTCTAAATAGATACTTCAGTCAGTTAGCTTTTTAGTTCGATAAATTATACTTGGACCACCCATATAAAAACAAAAATATACAATATACGCCTTATTATAGTTGTATAAAGTTAATATTGACTTGTTCAACTGCTAAACGAACTAATACGTACGTACGTACAAAATAAATGTTAATTCGTTACGAAACGCGTGTTCAGTGAGTGGATACTTTATACAAACACATTCTTAACCGAAGGTTACTTTTATTTGTTTTAAATTAGGTTACTTCATTAACAACATTTTCAAGGCCAATGTTTATGGACATAGGCTTTAACCAAGTATTGGATCTTAGTATAATCGCTACTTTTGGCTGAAAGACTGCAGTGGTAGCAAACCTACTACAAGGTGCCGAGTGCGAGTTGTTTTTACGTTAACGCAATCGAGATGTTTACCGCGTTTGGCTCTCTGATTGGTTAGGAGTTTGGCGGAGTACTGAACCTTTTAAACGTGTCGATCGCGTTAACGTAAAACACACTAAGCACTCAATACTTCTGAATGTGATGACATGAAAATTCAACAGACCTGGGGCCTAAGTTTGCTATCGATGGTCGATTATTAATCTCTTATTGGTTGAAACTTGTCAAAATCAACCACTATGAGATCAATGATCGACCATTCTGACACTATTGTGATAGCAGGACTTAGGCCCCACACACAATGCTATTTACACAATTTAGGTTGCAAAGTGATATACATATCAGAATGATAAGTAATCTTGTAAGCCTTATAGAAACTATGCTAAGAAAAAGCAACCAGGCTTTTGGCGACCTCAAAGGGATAAAGGAATGGGGTTTGAGAAGATACAGTAAGAAGACCGAGGGATGAGTCTTTGGCATTCTCTTCAAGGAGAGATGCCGCTGATATTCTGTGACAGGGTATTTCTAACTTCAACGATCTACACCGTCAAAGATATTAACATCAATACTTTATTTACTATTTGGGCGTACTGTCCGACGATCAGGTAATTTTTTTAATAATTATTATTCCTGGTTCTAACGGAATAAACTGCATATAACAGTGACTATTAAGCGTATTTAATAAAGGAAAAAGGAAATCTAGACCGGATAGACGCCTCTATCTTCTAAGTTAGGAGAGTTATCTCTTTCCGGAATGCGTACCGGCGGTTCCACTGGTACTGGTAGTATTGACTGGTGTGTAGGCCCATGAATAATGTAACTATGACAATTAGATCAGAAGGAATGCTGATCTGCTCTCATCTGTACTGAGATGCGGTGATTAGTTTTGTGTACACCGTATTAATGGCTGTAGAAAAAACTCGTGGTTAAAAAAATGTATATTCGATATTTTCTGGAATAAAGTTACTAGTGGAATTCAATAAGAAAGATCGCTCCAGCGAATTCCTTATAGAATTATAGCCTGCTTTTACTTGTCCTTTTTTAAAAGGGGTGGATGTGAGAATATTTAGAATTGTACATCTACGGCCGAGATGTTGTTGATGATGAATAAGTAAGATCAGATGATTGATTGAAGAAGTCAAGTACGCATGTTGCTGTCAGTTCGTTGTATGGTAAAGAGCAATTCTAGGTTAATTAACCAAGTAATTCAGAAAATAATCTATTTAGATGTACCTAGACTAACACAGATCATACTATTGTAAATTCGTTTATAATAAACAGATATAGGTCTGAGGATAAAAACAGACTGCTGCGAATGGACGCATGACGATCGCAGGTCAATTCACATGCTAAGCTCGTCGATTATTGTCTAATAGAAGCCATTAGGCACAGTTATTAAGGAACGTATTTGAATTAGCTAGACACATTTACACTTAGTGCATAAAATCCATTTCAGAAACACGTTACACCTTTACAAGACAATAAACATTTTAAATAAGGTATCGCTGTTTTTATCCAATGTTGACATCTTCCGCATACCTAACTCTGTGTACGCACGGGGCATTTTAATGAGCTTTTTTAGATCTTTATTGTGTTGGAATAGCTTTTTAAAGTGTATTAGATATTGTCATTTTGTATGAATGCATTTAATATTATGTCGTTATAGTATCTATGCAAGAATGTGATGGGGCAATTTTATATCATAGATAGGAAGTACATATGCTTTTGATGGCTGCCTCGAAGCAGGAAAAGAAAACGTTATTTTGATTCTCACACTATAAAACAAAAATGTTTAAGTGATCTTTAGGGATCTTAAATTTTTCTCTAAGGTCTCTGTGTATTATAGAGTTTTTTTACACTTATACAAACTTACAGCAAGTATCTAAATACTTGTTACGAGGTTTTTGTGATTGGTAAAACTTTGTTTATTTCCTAATAATCACATAAACTTTTACCCGTTTGGAAATTAAATCCAGAAAACCTTCACACACTTGCGCTTGCAATCTTTTGACTCTAAACGAGTGACAATAATGTTTTACACAAGATTACGACTCATCAAGCAGCGACAATTGACACTATTCGCGTTTATTACACCTGTAAACACGGCTACACGCATCTAACAAACCTCAGAGATACAATAATGCGTGCTCTCAAGTTTATGGCATCGGCACTACCTCACAGAAACTGTCTACTCCACTTAAGAACAATGGGTAACATTCTCAGACACCGTTATTTACAAGCTGTAGTTTTTGAGAGAACTCGTTTATTTTTTTGCTTATTTTATTCAGTTAATATGAATATATAATAGTCTCATTATTCACTGATTATATTATATGGTAGCAATTTGAGCGGTCATTGAACAGCGGCTAACGATGGGCGGTACAATAAACAATACTTGCTCGCAAGAATCCCATGATTTGCTTTACCACTATAGTAGTTAGTTAGATAAGTTCGATAACTACAAGAGATAAAAGTTTGTTTCAAAAATCTGGTTTTAGTTTATGTCTGTAGGTTCATAATATCCGCAAGTTTATGGTCTTCCTTGTTTTTATTATCCTCCACACTGTTACATTTTTCTTCTCTTAAAAGTTTGACAACGAGTTGATTGTATTTTGTCAGCATTATTTGTGAAATGCTTCGAGAATACAGCTCAGTTTTTTATGAAATAATATGACCATAAAAGGTTCACCATTTAATAATTATATTCAATCAATGCATGTTTCACTTAAGTTGTTATTGCCATTAATGTATAAAAAACTGATATGTACATTCATTCAAGTGGTGTTTAATTCTGCTATCTTTCTTCGTTTAAGATTATATTTTTTGTGATACTGGAAGGTTGCTGGTACTTATAGCACAGGTTATCCTATTTTAAGTACCAGCAGATCATAATAGTGTTAATCTTTATACTGTACATTAATTTGAACTATGTATTATTGTATATACCATTTTATGGCAATAAATAAATAAATAAATTAAATTAAAAAAAAACCTAAATAAAATTAATTTTGTACATTAAGTACCTACTAATAGATTAGTAAATGGTGTATAGAATCGGTACATAGAAAGCCACGGTAGGTCTAAAATAAATTAAATTAGGCACAAGAAGATTGGTTAAAGTACTGGCATAACAAACAGTCCAAATCAAAAAAATAGTTCAGGCGTTATCATGTCTTTGCAGAGCAAAGAATACTCTTCCTCACCAATTTTTTTGGACAATCCTGGTAGTAAGGGTTCAAACTCATAAAAAAGTCTACACCTTTTTGTTAAAACATCAAAACTCATAAATATTTAGTTTACAACATTCACGTGTAGCCGCAGCAGCACTAGAGCGGATACGGATAAGGAGTTAAGAATAAGAATAAGTCTGCTCAGTAAATGCGCTTGCACAAAGTCAAAGTCAAAGCATTTATTTCATTTTGATCATAAAGTATGATGCTTATGAAAAGTCAACATTACATGAAGTCAGCCAATTAACCTACAGCCAGTTCGCTGACGAGGTAGAGCTGTGAGAAGAACTGGCAAGAAACTCACGCCACTCTTTTCAATCGCCAGATAATTACAGTTATTTGTATGAGTTACAATTTAAACATTTAACGCAACCAAAGAACCATACAAAGTAATTATTATAACCAATTAATATATTTACTAAAATTGAAGAAAGAAAAGAGAGGATATCAATTATGTGGTGCCGTTCACCTTTGTGCAGTAACATCATAACTGATGCGCTCAACAAATCAACAACCTATCGAAGCTACGTATTATAATCTTAACCTAAAGGTATCGTAGGCTTGTGGAAAGAGCCTCTACTCGTGCAGAGATGGAGTATATTTTTATACTACATACAGAGGCTTCCTATATACGATCTTCGAAAATCCGATTTTATGTAATGGATCGTTCAGCGCTAAATTGCTTTTACAATATGTCAATATGTCTATTATTGACAGAGCTTCAGCGTTTCCAAGAATTCTGGATTGAAGTTTGTAAAATAGAAAGTCTGCATTAGATAGCATAGGTACATATATCCGAGAGAGAAGAAGACCAAAAAATAAATAAATAAATTTGGAATGGATGTATTTGGTAATGGAACTCAATCAGCCTATCGCAGACAGAAGAAGGTAATACCTATACAAGATTATGATAAGTCTCTTTATTACTACAAAGAGACTTATCATATCATAGTCTTGGTTAGCGATCTACGCAAGCACTTTCACTCTCCGTACGAAAAGCAATAATATAATGCTTACTTAGGTTTAATTACATTTAGCATGCAACTTTGTTATCAAGGCGGCATGCTTAATAGAAAATTGGCTTGACTACGTCGGTGGCACAGTGTACTTACGTGCTACTGTAATTGTGCAAAAGATAATGTATTCGATTCCTACACGGGACAAAACTTTACGCAAGTCATAAACATTTTCATTTATTCACGGTAGTAGGTCCACGATGGTTTCAGCATGAATGGGCCGGATCAACCGAGAAAGTACTACCCTCTCATAGAAGATCGACGTGAGAGTAATAGTATCTGTACTATTGCGTTTCGTTGGATGAGTGAGAGTGCCGTAGTCCCAATTTCTCCCCTTTCCTTTTTTATCACTTCCCTCGATTCTTTCACCTATCCCATTTCCTTCACGGTAGGCAGCGGCTTCACAGAGTTCCTGGCATTGCAGGAGCAATGCTAGGGACTCTGAGTCAACCATGAGCGACAATTATCACTTACAATCACGTGGGCAGTTTGCTTGTTTGCAAAATTTGTTGGGGTGTTCTTTAATCCCCGTCGATTGTAGGTATGTTTGACTCTGTAGCTTGCATTAAATATTACTAACCCTATAATCATCCGCCGTTCTAAAAGCGCATCACGCTGTAGGTATTACGTGTGAGCACAGAATGCGGAGGCGGCCACTATTTGCTCTCCATTAACCTTCTACTGTTGAATGTTTGTGGAGGCGTCTCACCGCAACACATAAGTTCAACAAAACTTGACGATACACATTCTTGGATTACGTAGTTCGTGAATAAGCTCGGCAGTGGAAATAAAATTTATTTGAAGGGTTTCTGCTATAATTTAGTTCTCAAAATAAAAACTAGGGACGATTTATATCTATAGGCCGTCATCTCTCATGGTAGAGCCACTGGTTGAGTCTGTCATTAAACGCAATTACCAACTGCGACTAGTGTACTCGTCTGTGTATTTGCTTATTGTTCGACAGAAAAATCCAACATCACTTTACAAATACACAAATACACATACACATAAACTCAGAGACCCTGCTTGGTAAGTACTTCTAATTGGTCATAAAAGTATTATATTCGGCTCTTATAATAATAGCTTTGTCGTGGATGAATATATGTATATTATTAGTTTATTACATAAAAAATAAACCACTGATGAGCAATAATCGATAAATATGTATAAACTATACTAGCCGTTCGGAATTTACGATTTAAAATATTTATGCAAAATTATGTTTTTGTTAAAACAAGCACGTTGCTATGTATGTATTACGTGTTTGTGAATAATTTAATTTGAAAGTATTCTTATACCTACAATAAAATAATGTCATAAGACGGAATATGTACAGCTTTTCTAATGTGTATCATGTAATCCTTGTTATTAAGTTTAAATTAATATATCTTAAATCTTGTAATTATAACTTTTTACACTTAGGGTGTGGTATGACTAAGTTTATGACCAGACTATGGAACTCATTTTGTAATAGGGTCATTGGCTACTATTTTGCACGTTGCATCTTCTCATTTATGTGATGTTAACATATTATTAGTTAAATTTACCTTAGACATTACTGACTTACGGTAAAGAGGAATCGTATGGAGATCTGGAACTTATAGTAAGTACCTGATTGTATTCTAATCCATCTTGAGCTAGATAAGTATGGATGACGAAGAAAAAGCTTTTGTCCTGCAGTAGCCATATAGTAGGCTGCGCAATAGGATCAATGTTTTCTTTCACGTAATTATTTTCAATTAATATAATGAGCACAGAGTACACTTAGAATTGAACAAATATGGGAATCGAAGCGAAATTTTTCCTTTACGTCGAGCCTTTGTATCAAGTATGATATACATATAATAGAGTCTACTGTTCTAGAACAATAGATTCTAAGACTCGACATACAGGGGACTCGACATAAAGGGAACATACCATCGAAGCTACTTCTTGGACAGCAATCGCACGTACTGCCTTTAAGCTACAGAGGCAATCCATATAGCAGCTATGTATACCCAGATTGTACCTATTTGTGAATAGCATAATACGAAGTTTATTGATGTACAGCAACTCTATTCATTAGAAATAGTAATCAATAAACCACAAAGCCTGTAAAAAATTCGAATTTTTCTGTACTTCTGGATAAAATCTGGACAAAATAAAACTAAATACTTTACATGCCTATTGAACAAATGGCTTAGTGCGGCTAAAGAAGCCATCAACATTAAAGTAACCATTAATTAATTGTTAATATCAGTTTTAATAGAATCAGTGCTTGAAAAAACATGATGACATATCATTTTAAAATTATTATACTTAATAATTTTGTTGCCTTGTGTAACTTAAGACCGTGAACGAAAGAGGTAATAAATACATTTAAAAGCAATAAAAACTTAATGGTTATAACTATAAAACACACAATAGTTTGTCGTAAAATATTTTTAATACAACTATTTAAGTTTCTTTGCATTAAGTTGTCGTTTGGACTCGCTTTGTGATGAAACAAATATAATATAATGAAAAAATATAAATTTTACGACTTAATTGGAATTTTTTAATGTCTTGGCCTAGTAGCTATCAGTTATGATTACGGCTTATTTAATTTGTGTTAATTTATAACCTTCAAATTGCTAATCCGCCCTGATTAAGCGTCAGCGTGATGAGTTGGTGACTGGTGACTAAATGCCCGTCCATTATCCTAATATTTCTATAAAATAAGATTGGTTTCTTACCTATAATTTATAAGAAACAAATCTTATTTTTAAAACATCCAATTGATTCTATACTATAATCGATCTATTTTCTAATTGACAACTAATTCTTTGTGCAACTTCCGTAGAGTTACAAATATGAGATTGTTTAATTCGGTATAATGCCAAAAACTATTATTTTTTTCTACAGTTAATTATTTATTTATAAAATATACTTTGACTCTGAACTGCAAACGTGGTCTAGAGGTTGAGATGGTAGCTTTGTCTCTAAACTTACTGTTAATTTTTTATCATATAATGAAAACTTGAAGATCTTGTTTTTTATAAAATAATATTGATAGATCAAAATATAATACTATTAGTAAAATTTTATAAACACGTTTTTTATTACAGTTCCGCACGAGCACAGATAATACTAAACAAGTAAAATAAAACGTTATTTTATTATGCCTTAAGTATAATATTAGAGATTATTTTGTTGATTCAAGTATCTTCTAATAAAGCTAGTAAGTATCCTGCTCGAACTGGTCAGATAATAGAACAGACTATAACAAAAAGTGTATCATATTTCGGCCAGTCATGTTAGGGATATAACATTAATGTAAAATATCGCTCGCCTCGGCGACCGGTGTGCGACTCGTTAATTATAAGGCGGTGGATTTACTTCTAGGGTTGTTACATACAAGTTATTTTATTTAAAAAAATATTATAAACGGTGGCTTTTGAGATGTCACTGTTACTGCTTACCACCAGGCAGAGTACAGTCATTTTAGTAGCTAAAATAAATATTTATTACACAAAAAATAATGTATAAAGCAGAAAAAAAACTCATTACGCAAATAACTTAGCAATTTAAAAGTTTAACCTGTTTATTTCTCTATTAACAACCATTTTCATCTTAGAAAAAGATCAATGTCTGTGGACCTTCGCTTGCCTAATAATATAGCTGCAACTGTTTTTTAATCTGTGGATGTGTATTTAAAAAATAAAAAACCAACTACACGAGTGTGTTGCGTATAATCTTTACAGAGTGAAAGCCCTATAATGTCGAACATAGACGAAAATGAGGTTGAGCTTTTTCTTTGGTCAGGAATGTGGAGCAGATATTAATGAGTTAAATATTTTATAATTATTTCGAGTCAAGCGGCCGCGCTATCGTCGTTTATCAAATCTAATGTTATAAAACGAAAGTTTTGTTTGTTTGTTGTTATAGTAAGAAACGACTGGCTCAAAAGGGATTAAACCTTTATTGTTGGATATATGAAAAATGAATATGGTAGGATAATAGGCAATATGTAACAGCGATAATAGTATAAAATAGCTATGATATGCTTTGTAGCTATGAAACCTTGAAAGAGTAATTTATTCTTATAGAAAGATAAAGTAAAATAGAAACCTATTTAAATATAAATGTACCTTAAAGTGATTATCTTTTTTTTTAATTTTATTTTTTCCATTTGACTGATGAGTGATGACAAGCAAATATATATAATATTTATCATTTAAATAAAAAGTCTCACAAAAAGGTGTTTGGACTTAGTAAAGAAACTTACGATTTTCTTTTTCCCTTTCAGGTCGGTCGAACACGATCGTGCAATTATTTTTTAAAAAATCCCGCGGTTTTCCTAGTCAACTTTTCGGAACCAAGACGCTATCGATCAATCGTGCATACGTTCGTTTACGCAATAGATACGTAAGTGTGAGTGAGACAGTTGTCAGTGTTCATCTGCGAGGTCGAAACGATGGCGGCGTTTTTTGTTAACTAGAGGGGTCACCGTAAGTATTAAAAATTTTGTTGTTATTTTTGCAATTTAACTTTAAATTTGTACTGTTGGTATTGTGACGTTACTAATGTAAATTAGTAAATATTTCTTTTTTACTTTTTTGTTTTGTATCGTAAAATATAACTTGTCAAACACATGCTTGCACGATCGTGATGTTCAGGCTTATACTAAGTTTTCGGTGTCTAAATTTGTATGGCGGTGTGTGATTAGTTTTGTCGCCTTTACGTAATGATATTCCTTTTTTTCCTTTAGGAATGGAGTTATCAAGTGAATTGGTGCTTTAGCTCATTAATGATGGCAACGAATCAGAAATTGAAGGAGGAGCAGATGAAGAAGATGGTCTTAAATAATCAGTTTTGACTTTGATGAATATTAATTAACCTGACAGAGATCAGACCTTACTGCCGAGTCCAGAACCACAGTCTGCGCCTGCACCAGTAGCTCGACAGATGTATGTAAGAAGCCGAGACAATCGTCGAAGGATTTGGTGGTAGTTACTATTTACTCAGAAGAAATACCACTAACCTGAGCAATCAGCAATGGTAAGGACTTCATTGGCTTATTTTAAAGACTATTTCGACAAATCTTTTTTTGAGCTAGCTGCTATTTACACCAATACATATCACATGAGTAAAACTGGCGAAGTTCTGAACAACAAAGCGACGGAACTTAAGAGGTTTGTTGTAATACATCTCACCATGGGATGTATTTCATACCCACACATGTACATGTACTGGCGAGCTGATACGAGACTGGCTTTGGTTGCTGACAATATATCCAGAGATCGCTTTAAAGCCCTGCGTACAGCTTTTAATGTAGTTTCAAGTAATGAAGCTCCTGCAGGTAACCAGAATTCACTCTGGAAGTTGCAGCCTGTGTTTGCATTCAATATACTTACTACCGGACTTTTATGAAGACGAGAGAATGGACCCTAAAAGTCAATCTCTTCTTCTTTGATTTATCGATCTTGAATGCCTGGCCTTCGTATATGATAGAATCCAGCAAAGCGGGAGTTTCCAAAAGTAAAATTATCTTTTTGTTAGAATTTAAAATGCAGACAGCAGATGACTTGATATATGCACACCAGATCGTAAGAGAAGATCAGTTACTGATGTGAAAGAGAACCTGCAGCGCAGTTCGTCTAAGTTTCTTAGTCCAAATCCACCTTCTCTAGCCAAAATATATGATGGATGACCATCTTCCATCATTTGATGAAATAGATAGCCTAAGAGATGCAGGATAGAGGGCTGCAATACTCAGACCAAGATAATACGTGTCAAATGTAAGGCTTTATTTTTGTTTGTCTAGAAGACAACATTGTTTTGTGGCTTATCATACAAAATAGAAATTTGTAGACTGAGATGATTGTATATTTTTACTATTTTTTATTATTTTTAGGAAATTTATTTAAGTTTAAAGAAAAATTTGAACATTTTGTTTTTTGTTAAACTTGAGTTGCCATTTTATTACGACTAATTATGACAAAGTTCCTACTACTTTAAAATTATAAATAAATATGTTTTTCTAATTAAAAATGGTTTTTATAATTTATTTTATCCTGAAAATATGACAAGATCACGATCGTGCACTAAATCAATTTAAGCCTGAGCGTCACGATCGTGGGGGTGGGTTATTTCCAAAACGGAGGGGATGGTAATTATTTAATTATTTTTCTAAACTTCTATCATTAGATATAAAAGATTGCACATTGTCAAAATTATGAAATTCTAAAAATAAAAAGTCAGGCCTGAAAGGGATAAGAAGTGACTAACTATATTTTTTAAAAATTGCTCCGGATGTTTAAGTGTTTGGCAATGTATTAAAACATCACCTTATTTGTAGAGAGGCGGAAGTCATCTGTTGTGCAAGGAAGTACGTGTCGATTTGAGAACCGATCGATTATAGCTGAGAATCGATTTCATGTAAGTCTAATTAACCGTATTTTATAGAAAGTTTACGTACCTACAATTAAGATGTATTAGCTATACTATGACTAAAATATCTTGAAGTGAAAATAACAGGCACACTAGTTAGTAATGGTCCGGTCTAGAATAGGTATGTAACACCCCTTCCAGTAAACGTCGCGCGTTGTAAGAAGCGGCTAAGGGAATACCAAGAATTATGGGCGCTGCCAGGATTAGTTTTAGGAGGGTCTTTTAGAGAGGTGTATTTGACGTGCGTTACTCCTAGTGGAGGCAGAATCCACTAAGAATATTTAAAAAAAATAAGGCAGTTCACTTTGCCATACCAGTGGGACAGTTTAGTTTAGACACAGTGAAATAGTTAGACTTTTAGCAGAGTATTTTTACTCGCCAGAGTGATGCGGCAACGAGGTGCAACCTGCTGATTCAGAATAACCTAACTGCCGTCACCAATTCACCTGCCAAGCAGTTCCCCTACGCCGGCAAATAAGTTTTTATATCGTACAAAATCAGTAGCTAGCTAAATAATAATTACATTTTTAATTCTATCTTTGAGAAACGTTGTCATTTACTATTATTTTATTGTCTACAGTGGGAGATGAGATTAATGTGGCAGTGGCAGATGAGAAATAAATATATCTACTTAGTTACCATGACATCGAAACATTTAGGAAAATTAGCATTATCTTTTATTGTTATCTTGATGGTTTATAATAATAAATAATATAAGCCTATATACCTATATACCTATATACCTGCACGGTAGTAGATCCACGCTGATTTCAGCATGAATGGGTCGGATCATCCGGAGTAGTAGTATCCGTACTATACTGCGTTTCGTTCGGTGAGTGAGAGCGCCGGAGGCCCAACTTCCCGCCTTTCCTCTTTCCTTACCTCCCTCATTCCCTTCCCTTAACTCCATTCCATTGGTTTCAGCAGGAATGGGTCGGATCGACCAGGGAAGTACTTCTCTCTCATAGGAGATCGACGTAAGAGTAGTAGTATCTGTACTACTGCGTTTTCTTCGGTGAGTGAGAGTGCCCCCTTTCCTCTTTCCTCACCTCCCTCATTCCCTTCCCTTACCCCATTAATTCCCAGCCGCCATAGTGGAGGCTACCATACCAGCAGTTTAAGAAGATGGCTTTAGGTGTGGTGGCCACCACTTCTGGATTCCACTGACTGCTTACCATCAGGCGGGGTGAAGTCACTTAGGTAGCCTATAATATAAAAAAAAAAAAGATTCCTCGACCAGCATCTTAAGAGGCTTGCGTTAGTTGGTCGGATCAAGGGTCAGATACAGAAGGGAGTGCTACTTGACACATCCCCCATTGTGAGGAGGTTCCTTTCTCTGGAGCCCTAACAACCGATAGCTTGGTTCGAGTACCCGATACTGGTGGCTATTTAATATTTTTAAATGATTTTTTTTCTAGTATACTTTTATTTAAAAATGTTAAGTATATATTTCTGAAATATTTAAATAGAGGAATGATATCAAGATAATTCTTATTATTATCCCTTTGTGAAATAAAGCTTCTCAGAAGTCATGAGCATTGATCACCACGCGCTTGTCCAAGGCGGATTGACAATTACAGACATTTTTATTCGAGTCAAATTTAAAAATTAAGGTTTCTCACCATGTTTTACTTCACTGTCCTCACATGTAAAATACATCTTACCTAATATAAATTAAATTACATTGGTACTTGACAAGTTTCAAAACACAGCCTTGTGTATACAAAGCGGCTGCCTTAACAATCAAGACTTTTTCCACTTGTTTAATGATCCAAATCAATTTATCAACGAGTATCAAATAAAATAAAAGTCGAAAGTAAGCTTTGATATAATTATGCGCATTCAAAACTTGCATTGACCATGGTTGACCACACGCAACGACCACTATACAAGTAGGTAGATAACGTAACTGTATTCTACAAGCCGTGGGTAGACGCCATTGTTGTTCTGTTGTTCGAATTTATTATATCAACAATATTACCCATATAGAGATGTAAGACAAAACATGTGTTTAGTATTTTCCATCTTGGTATGGTTAATATAAGATTTAATATAGTACAATAGTTTGTCACTTACATCCTTTTTATACCGAGGGTGTGTATATATTGTGTCGTAAGAGCTTGTTATAGAAAAGCCTATACAAGTTTTGCCAGTGGCATAACTAAAATTAATCGGGGCCACCTCTGCAGTAAAGCCCAAAGAAGAGGTCTCGGGTCCCGCACGTAACTTTGGTACGGCTGATGCGACGGTATTACAATACATGCTTTTTTTCTTTAGCTACATCTTTTACTTACAAGATTATGAGAATAGAATTAAATGTAAATGACATAAATATACCAAATTTAATTACGATTTTTTGTTTAGGATTAAATATCAGAAATATCACATATCACATAGTATGACAACAATGTTTTAACACCTACCACGGTTATCTTTGCATCATCAAAAGGTTGATTTACTTATATAAAATACCTTTAGTCCGTATACCCTTGTACAAGTTATGAATAAAATTTACAAATAATTACACTAAAAACCTTGACCAAATAAAATTATAGTCTACCAAAATAACCTCATTACTGTTAAATAATAACATTATATACCATTCAAAACAAACGAAGAAAATGTAAATTAAATATTATTATATGAATACTACAAAAAGTTGTAATAAATCAGATGTAAGCAGATAATGAGCTCGACGTGATTGATCTCACAAAAACTAAATAATAGCAGAACGAATGTTGTTAATGACGTGATCTAATGATTTTGTTAGGCGTATGCTACACTGCAACGCATGCCGTGCCTTTGATTGACGGAACGACGTGCGTAGCAACATGTCAGTGCCGTCGTAGATTGCGTTGTGAGTGCGTTACCTTCGAATCGTTCCTTTGTTTGGTGCAACAATCTCAACTTTAGCTTGCTTTAACCCGCTGGTCAGACAAATGTTGCGATCTTGATAAAGCTATAAGCTCAGTTATTACCAAATGCGAATCACCATTACAGATCTGCGATCGCGAAACTGGTGCTGGCGACGCATCTCTTGCTGGCTGTATATAGGCTCAACGCATTGCAATATAGCGTCAAAGCACACAAGAAGCGCGTCGCCTTTAACACACACATTAAGTGCGTTGCGATGCGACCCGTCTGTAGTGTGCGATACTTCATAAAAAATGTACGATATAGATGTCGGAGGATTTTTGTTACACGATACGATGCAGTACGGCCCGCCGCAATAATTATGTGACAGTCTTGAGAAGCTTAACTAATGTAAACAAGTCTCCGTCTGTGGTTTTGACATTGGAACAGTTCCGCATAATCTTCAACTGTTATTTCTTACATAACGTGTTGCAATACTAAATTAACACAAAAGCAGAAAAGCTAAATTACTCTGTCCTGTATGCGGTCACATGCATTCCAGTGTGATTGTCGCCTTACACGGTACAATTACGCGAGCGGATGCCGAAATGTTTATCGTGTATACGATTTATTTTCAAGTAACCGAAATTATGTATTACAATTGTATGAAGACCATTATCGTATTTTTACGAGGTCATCTTATTTGCAGACATCTTTAAAATTATTGGTCGTGTTGATCTAACAGCGATGAAAGCCTTCTGTAGGTCGAAATGTCTTGGTATTATAGATTCGTGTAAACTTCTATACAAAGAAAAGTCCAACATTAATATCTGGAGTTCTGCCCGCTACATTTTAATAGACAGTTCTAAATTTTGTTAATCTTATCTATTTTGATTGAATTAAGCCTACGTTTTTTCCTGTATTATTTAGCGCCACAATATTTTGTGTCAAAATCAAAGTTATACGCCATTTGTATAACACACGTAACAAAACACTATATCTATACTATTATATAAAGAGTTCTTTGTTTGTTTGTTTGAACCCTCTATCTCTGGAACTACCAGTCTGATTTGAATAATTCTTTTTGCGTATGATAGCCCAGTTCTCGAGAAAGGTTATAGGCTATGTAACATCACGCTACTGGCGAAGGGAGCAGAGCAGTAAGCAAAGACGCGGGTGTAACTGCGCCGCGAACAGCTCGTATTTTTAAAAGACTTAACCGACATTGTACAGAATCAAAGGCCGTGGGGTTAATTGTGGCCGAGTCTAGTATCGCTCGATCTCACACAAGACTATGGGAATACCATGCTTATATACATTGTCCGGTGTGCTGGTAGAAAATCGCGGATTCTCCGATAAGAACGTGTTAGATTTTAAAGATAGTTGTTTATGTTAGATATATTAGAATAAGAAAAATCTAGGTAGTACTCATTTTGTCCGTGCGCGTGATTTTTGACCTAGAATGTAAACACTACTTCTTTTCATGTCGTAAGAAGCGAGAGAGACAATATATACTAATAATATATACTAGTATATACAGCGAAAGAGTTTGTTTGTTTGTTTGAACGCACTAATCTCTGAAACTACCAGTCAGGTTTGAATATTTGTTTTTGCGTATAAGAGCTCAGGGCTTGAAAAAGGGTATAACACGGTTTCGTATTTACACTTTATTATACATACACCAAACTTATAGATCTCACAATACAATACGTAGTACAATGGGCGGCCTTATCGCTAAGAGCGATTTCTTCCAGGCAACCTTTGAATGACTATGTAGGCCATGTAACTTTACGCTACTGGCAACGGGAGCAGAACAGTAAGCAAAGACGCGGGTGAAACCGCACCGTGTTAAGCTAGTAATAAATAGAAAATAAAAGTCTTAAATTGGCCTTGAGCAAGTAAGAAAACTAATACCTTCTTTTTATAAGAAGAGGTTATCAGTGAGAATAAAATGGACGTCGCATTATTTAAAATAAATACCCAATCAAAACTCTACCCTCTGTATGCTGCAAGCTTACCCCTTTTGTTCAATTCCTTTAATAGAAACACAATAAACATATCCTTAGTGAATAAAAATATTGCGTATAATTCGTGATATCGACTCATAAAGTTGGACATTGTAAGTCAAAGCGCTCTATAGTGCCCTGCGGCGACGAGTTTACGACTCAACATCTACCTAGAGATGTAAGCTTTGTTTTATTTAATTGTACTGTGATGGAGCGATTGCGCAGCGGGTGTAAATGCTATTAATTTGATTAAAATAAAAGCCTTTTATGCTCTACTAAGTTAAAAAGAATATAAGCTAAGTTTAAAGGCAATAGGGTATTACACCCATTTTTAAAAAGTGTCTCAATTAGATTCTATTGTGCTAATGAACCACAAAAAAATTGAATTTTTTTTATTCAAGTGCCATAAAAATGCATTTCAATTTTGCAAATTTCATGTAATTTGACGAAAACGCTGCAAGCAGCGGACGCCATAATGTGTGACGTCAGTTAGCTTGTAAACAAATGCAATAAGTAGTGATATTTTGTACGTTTTATTTAAGTTAATTGTTTATATTTTAAAAATGAGTTATTATTCTACTTATCGTTGGTATAAAACACCGGACAAATGGTGGATTCAAGTGCCGTCTGATTTAAATACTGGGTGGCAAAAGTAAAGACCCTATTTGGTTCAGCTATAACATTTTTTCTAAATTAGAAAACTAGATTTAGATTTTTTTAAATGTATATTTGTGCCATTAAATTTCGTACCATTAGGATTTAAAGATGATGTCTTTTAAATGGTGACCTCCAGAGTTGATACACATTTGAGCCCTATTTATGACATTTTGCATAACTTGCCGTAACACTTCCTGCGATATGTTCGTTATTTCTTGGTGCAATGTAACTTGGTTCTGGGGCACTGATAATCCGCGCATTATTCAAGAAACACCTCTACACCCACTAAAAGTTACTGTATGGTGTGGCATCTGTGTTGACAGAGTGATCGGACCCTATTTTTTCGAAGACGCTGGAGGCAATGCGATTACTGTCACTGGAGAACGCTACAGAACCATGTTACGTGAGTTTTTGATACCCAGTTTGGACGAATTGGGGCTGGAGCACATCTGGTTTCAACAAGACGGCGCTACGGCACACACAGCGCGCGACACTATGGACTTAGTGAGGGACGCTTTTCCAGGCCGAGTTATCTCTCGTTTTGGCGATTTGCCTTGGCCTGCAAGATCACCCGATCTGACCAGTCCAGACTTCTTTCTTTGGGGTTTTTTGAAATCTCGGGTGTATGTGAACAAGCCACAGACTCTCGCAGCTCTAAAAGAAAACATTCGTCAAGAAATAACGAACATATCGCAGGAAGTGTTACGGCAAGTTATGCAAAATGTCATAAATAGGGCTCAAATGTGTATCAACTCTGGAGGTCACCATTTAAAAGACATCATCTTTAAATCCTAATGGTACGAAATTTAATGGCACAAATATACATTTAAAAAAATCTAAATCTAGTTTTCTAATTTAGAAAAAATGTTATAGCTGAACCAAATAGGGTCTTTACTTTTGCGCCACCCGTTATGAGGAAAACTTTGTTTAAAGTTGCGAGAAGGAATCCTAAACTATTATCTGATAAAACTCGTATGTACTTTTGTGAAGATCGTTTTGATGTAAGTATGTAATACGCATTACCTATCCAAATATCTTTTACAATAGATTACATTAAACTCTAGGTACCTAGAGTACCTACATATTTTTGAATTGACGTTTATATTTGGAGGGTATAGAGGTATGTAAATAAGTTGCTAAATTATTTATTACTTACATCGAAGTTTTAAAATTCCGTAACTCAGCAAAACAGAAATCGGGATTTGCAGCAAAGAATGTACCAACCATAAAAGAGTATATACTTGGTAAATTTGTGCAGTCTCATTTAACAAAACCGTCCTCCATGATAATATTACAACAAAAGTTACGTTGTTTGGTACGAAATAACTAGAATTTATTGCCTGTATCTACAGCTGATGGTTGACAGTTGACACTTTAAGTTTACACAGCGATATGACGTAATAACATGGCATCTAATTTATATTGAATAAATTGGTGTTAAGAAACATTAAAAAAGTAAAAGCTTTAAATTTAATTTTAAAATTTAGTTTGCTATTTTATGAACCCAAACTAACGTTTTTCGACTGCTTTTTGTCTAAGCTATCTCAATAATATATTTTTAGATTTTTTCTCATAAAGAGTAAAATACCCTATTGCACTTAAGTTTTAAAACAATGTCTTTTATTGCATAAATGGTGTTATGGAGTTGTGTCCTTTATATACTGAGAATATTATTTGGTGGCAAATTCGGTTGAAATACGCCATGACTTTAAGACTTTTTTAGACTGTGGTAAATAAAATTGACCTCTATTAATGTTTCAGTTGTAAAATGGCCGCCACGTTATTGTTGTACATAGTTTGACACTATAACTATCTTTTTATTTAATGTCTTGTACAAAGGCGTGAGAAGCATCGACCCTACTGCCCAGAGTAATTAAGATTGTCGATTGTAGTCGTATACTCCACTAGTGCAATCAGTCAACCGAATGATGGCAATTAAACCTTCGCATCAAGAAAGTGACTGGAAAATAACTGCGTTCTGAGTTGTTGGTAGGGTGCCAATGATTAGGTTTTATTATTGATAAAAAGAGTGGCCTGAGTTTCTTGCCAGTTCTTCTCATGGCTCTACTTCGTCAGCGAACTGGCTGTAGGTTAATTTGCTGACATTTTGTAAACTTTGACGTTCATAAGTGTTAATTTAATTAACCTATATGAATAAACATATTTCATTTCATTTCATTTCGATAGGTGCTTAGAACCATAAGTCTTGTAATATAAGGTTATTTTCATCCCTATACAATAAATACTATGCCTTAATAACTAGTATCGTACTAAGTCGATTTATTCTTCTTCAGTAACTAGTTACAAGACTGTGGTTTCGTGTGCGGCTAAAGGGAAACTGTAGTATTCTTAAAAGTTTTCCGAGAGACCAAACCATGGGATTCTAAAGGAATGAAAAGACTTTTACCGGATTGGCTTTCCGCAATTGTTGTTACTGCTATTTTGTAAGAGTTAGACTAAGTATTTACCACGAGGTTTGAATCCTTGTGTTTCATCATAGTCACCAAGACAGTAGGCATACTCCTACGATACGGCCTCCTCTGGTAAGCGGGTTGGCAAGCTTAAAATTATTTTTTATTGCCAATACCTTAAACCAAATATGACACTATCCATATAAATATTTTATAGGTAACTAAAATTCACCTCTAACAGACAATCGTAATACATCAGGAAACTTGTTAAATAATTTATACTAGTATATAAAGCGGAAAAGTATGTTTGTTTGTTTGTTTGAACGCGCTAATCTCTAAAATTACCAGTCGGATTTGAAAAATTCTTTTTGCGTATAATAGCCCTAATAGTTTTCGAGGAAGGTTATAGGCTATGTAACATCACGCTACTGGCGACGGGAGCAGAGCAGTAAGCAAACACGCGGGTGAAACCGCGCCGCGGCAAGCTATCTTTATACTCAAAAACTATGATAATAATACTTTGTGATGGTAATAAATCCACGTAAGCGGAAGGTTTAAAAGTGAAAAGGTGTCATGTGGTACAAGTGGTAGTCGTAAATATTAAAAGAAAGCGTAACTTTGTGGGCACGTAACTTGTAAGCACTTGTTTAACTTGTACATACATTGACTTCTTATGACATATCTTTTAGTTGTTAGTAAGGTTTGAAATGCGGTTATGTTAACCTGTACATCTTAGACTAGCTTTCCGCGGCACGGTTTCACCCGCTTCTTTGCTTACTGCTCTGCTCCCGTCGCCAGTAGCGTGATGTTACTAGCTTATAACCTTCCTTGAGAACTGGGCTATCATGCGCAAAAAGAATTTTTTAAATCCGACTGGTAGTTATAATGATTAGCGCGTTCAAACAAACAAATAAACTTTTCCGCTTTGTATAATAGTGCTGATTATTATTCTACATTGCGGCCTTATTTTCACTATTCCTAAACAACCCTTAACTAATCTTAGAGGCAAGTTTACTATTCATGAAGCTGAAATCTTTAACTTTTGACAGTTCTATCCAAAACGAAAACCTTAGAAAATGCCAGTGTCTTTCATTTTTTTGTTCAAAGACCAGTTTTGGAATCGGCATCAAAAACGACGAGGAAACTCTATTTTACTCTACTTAACTCTTGTTTAAAAAAAGCTCAACTCTAAAAAAACTATTTAACTCTGATCTCCTATTACCTACTTGGGGTCAGCGCTAAATGTTTATCTGTTCATTTCTTCTATTTATCATTAGAACAAGCACTCCTTTTTATGTCTCTCAAGCAATCCATTATTTTATATGGCCCTCTTCCCCTGTCCATTCTCTTCACTATACCCATAACTTTTGTTTATGTGTCATCTCCTCATCACGTCATATTTATGTCCTGTCCTGACCATCTCTCCTTCATTCGTTAACCTGTGCATATCAACTGTGTCACTTTGCATGCTACTTGAAACTGTAACTTACAAAAATTGTAATAACCTGGCGATTAAAAAGAGTGGCCTGAGTTTCTTGCCAGTTCTTCTCATGGCTCTACTTCGTCAGCGAACTGGCTGTAGGTTAATTTGCTGACATTTTGTAAACTTTGACGTTCATAAGTGTTAATTTAATTAACCTATATGAATAAACATATTTTCATTTCATTTTTCATTTTCAACGAGAAATACTTCTCAAGAAGTGACGGGTAGCTATTCAACTTGACTGTAATCAATCCAGTTTTAAATACTTTACCTATATTGATTACGTGCGGACCACCTCCCTGATAAATCTGCTAATTCGAATCTGTCACTAAACCTGATCTTAGATAATCTATGCTTGTAAACTAACTGCTAAATTGCAGTGTCATAGATTAGTTTTTCATAGATTCCATACGCCTATATTTACATATAAAATGGAAGAATTTGTTGGTTGTGCGTTTGTGTCTCTGGAGCTACCAGTCTGATTAGAATAATTCTTTTTGCGTATGTTAGCCCAGTTCTCGAGGAAGGTTATAGGCTATGTAACATCACGCTACTGGCGACGGGAGCAGAGCAGTAACCAAAGAAGCTCGTATTTTATATTACCTTAACAAATGACTCCATTCCGCATGATGGTAAGTGGAGTCCTTTACAGCAAATACATTCAAATTTGTTGAATGAAAAAAACTAATTAACTACGAACAAAGAGATATTGTTAACGTACAGTTATAGCTATTAATAGATCGAATGTACATAAGTATATGCTAGCAGAGCGTAGAACAGCTCTCTCCTAACCAAACAGCACTCTCTGTTAGCACACGACTTACGAAAACACAATGGGATGTTAAAATTATAAAGCTAATTACTAGAATTTCAACCTTAAAACCTAATAATTAAGATTCAATTTTTATTGAGGATATTATCTAAGAACATTAGTCAGTTTACCGTGAAATGAATAGTGAAACCGATTGCGTATAGTTATGTGTTTGTATAGTATAAACAATAGCTGAATTCATAATTTTGTGTTATGTGTATGTGTGGTGTAATGGTTAAGAGGCCCGCTTCATCATAGACGCCGTAATTTTTAGTTATGGGTGATATAAACATCATAGTAAATAAGAAACAACAAGAAAAAACTACGGTAGTAGATCCACGCTGGTTTCAGCATGAATGGGCCGGATAGACTGGGGAAGTACTACCCTCTCATAGGTCGACGTAAGAGTAGTAGTATCCATACGGTGAGTGACAGCGCCGGAGGCCCAATTTCTCCCCTTTCCTTTTTCCTCACCTCCCTCATTCCCTTCCCCTAACCCCATTCCCAGCCGCCATAGTGGAGGCCACTATACCAGCAGTTTAAAACGATGAATTTTGGTATAGTGGCCGCAACTTCTGGATTACACTGACTGCCACTTTGGTAGGCAAATATAAAAAAAAAACAAGTCAGGTTTAATTGTCAAATACTTACTGCTTAAAAAGTAAAACTTTCATAATATACACGAAAAAGAACGCTATCGAAACTCCTACCTTTGTGCCATTTAGACTATTTGAAGTTTTAAGAGTAGTCATTTGAGTGCCTATCTTTATTTACTAAATACAAAATTGATAAAAAATATAAAAAGTAAACATATTTCATATAGAAGTAAGTAAATAGCTATTAATTGAACATTATAATTACTTTGCAGACTAATTTTATACCTAACCTAATTCATCTAACAAGTACAGAGGTCGGAAAGTGCGTGTACGTATACGTATAACGTCGCGACGTTGCGTCGAGAGGGAAGCAGGTGTGCTCTCCAGCCGGCCTGTGACCTTTACATCCCATTTATAGTGTATAACGACTACCTCCACCCCAATAATCGAACATTCTTTGTGTAACGGAACATACCGGGTGTACTTCTGAGCCTTATCACAATAATATTTCTTCGTTTAAGTATGCTGAGGTTCACGAATGCAGACTTCACTGTATGTTCCTAAATGTCGCATTGACTACAATTTAGAGTGGATAAAATTATTTTTGACTAGTCGTGAACTCCTATTGCCCATCGTTATCCCATTTTTTGTTTTTAACATAAATATGTTATACCTACCTCTATCTATTTTTGCATGCAGAACGCCAATTAATTACAGGTTAGTCTTAAAAGTATTTGTGTTACGAAAACTATACTACCAGTATCAATTTGACTGGCCTGTTGGTCTAGTGGTTAGTGACCCTGACTGCTAAGCCGGAGGTCGTGGGTTCGATTCCCACCCAGGACAAATCTTTGTGTGATGAGTATGATTGTTTGTTCTGTGTCTAGGTGTAATTTATCTATAATATGTATGTATTTACAAAAAAAAATGTATATAAGTTGTATATCAGTTGTTTAGTACCCATAACACAAGCAAATATAATTGCTTAATTTGGGGCTAGATGGCGTTGTGTAAATGTGGTAGAATATTATTATTATTATTATTATTAATTTGTACTCGACTATACTTTCATAACTTCACTGCATAAAATACAATTCGTGCAGTTGCCTAAAACATAATACATTCATACATAACTTCACGCCTCTCTCCCATTAATGGGGTAAGCAGAGACTATAGAACGCAATTGGCTGCGATCCAAACATACCTCATTTGCCTCTTCAACATTCATTAATCTTTTCATACACACACGTCGGTTCGTCCGATTCGGACGAGTTAAATTTGGGCGAATCGTCAGCTAAGCCAGTGTCACTTCACTGACAAAAATAGCATAAGTCTACTTAAAATTGTTAATGTTTCAGTATTAAGTAGGTCGTTATAACTGTCTAAAAATAATGATTGTCGACGATATTAACCAAACTAGTCAACATAAATAGACCTGAGTGTCGCAGTGTTTATAATATTCATAGCTTGTATCGCCTCATGGAGAGTAAATAATAGTATATAATATCTCATACAGACCACACAAGGTCTATGTAAATTTTATGTGAAACTAATGGTTATTATTTTATACGTTTTAGACTATATTTCTGAAGCAGCTCAGCAATCTTGTTTACCTAATAATAAACAAGCGACACACCCTATAAAAATTGTATAACATATCGTAGCTAAATTTTATTATAATGTTTAAATTCGAGCCTCTCTTAGAGCACGTTTTACCTTCAGGAAAGCAGGAAAAAAACTTCCTGCAGGAAAAATAAAATTTACATACATAAATACATACATAGCTTTACGCCTTTTATCAACGAAGGGGTAGGCAGAGGTGTTTAACCACCCACGTGTCGCTCACTATTTTTATTTTTTGGTCTCATGTAACAGGGGGCGGGCGTGTTGCCATAATATCGGGCACAATTCCAGACTCCGGGCTAATACTGAGAATTTCTTGACAGAACAATCCGATATCACTTCTTAAAAATTCTAGGCATTTCTCTGCAATTATATGCATGAAATATATTGAACCTTTCGGGAAAAAATGCTTTATACCATACTGTAAACCATATTAAAATTCGTATTTATACTATTTGCAGATTCCTAGACATGCATAGGATATGAAGAGTTTTATTTTTAACATTCTTATGAAGCAGTATCACTAGTTATTAATGTTATTTTCATACAACTACGTCATTAAGTTACATATGTTACAGTTAATATCAATTAGAATGCCGTTCGAGAGTAGCGGTACTAGCACATTCTGCAGCGTCAGCGTTCCACTTTTAACCACGTAACACGACGTCAAAGTTAAATATTCAAATTTAAAAACGATAGATAGAATTTTAATATACCAAAAACTTTATAGTCCAGTTCTTGAGGAAGGGTAAAGACTATGTAACATCACGCTACTGGCGACGGGAGCAGCGCTGTGACTAAAGACGCGTTTGAAACTGCGTTGCGGACAGCTAATTTATTAATATAGGTATGCGACTTGACGCAACGATAGCCGAAACCGACTTTTAACACTATAGTTCATCAGAGACGCTCAGATCAGAGGAATAGTGACTTAACTACCACCAGAAACACGACATTACGTAAGCAATATTACTACCGCAGTTTTCTATAGAATAAAGTTTAACTAAGGTTCCAATATTAACAAAAAATCATAGAGAAATCAAATACTTGTTTATAGTGCCGCCACCCGTGCATGTTTGACGTAATACATTTATTACCTGACATTACATGCACTTTCATTTTTTATTTGTAACTTTATTAATTGAACGTAAGTATACAAGCTACAAATAACAACGGGTTTTTATTGAGTTTTACTCTCTAAGTTCGTATCGTAATGTTTTATCCCTGTGGTAGATATTAATATCTTATACACTAATCCTTTAGATTTGCATTGTAGTGATAAATGAGTTATGTATTGATATAATATAAGATACATCATTTATTACTAGCTGTTGCACGCGTGAATGTCGATTATATGTCTGTTTACATTGACGATTTTTATACAAACTTTCATCCCCTTTTTGGTAACCCTCTACTTTATAATAATAATAATAATATTCTACCACATTCACACAGCGCCATCTAGGCCTAAATTAAGCAATTATATTTGCTTGTGTTATGGGTACTAAACAACTGATACTACTTATATACATTTTTTTTTGTAAATACTTACATATTATAGATAAATTACACCCAGACACAGAACCAACAATCAGGCTCATCACACAAAGGTTTATCCTGGGTGAGAATCGAACCCACGACCTCCGGCTTCGCAGTCAGGGTCACTAACCACTAGACCAACAGACCAGTCTTTCGTTACATAATGGAATTTTCAAATTTAATTAGTAAAGTGAACTAAGTGAGCTGTAAGCAACTCCCCGAATTAAGTGTGCATCGAGTAGTACATAATGGAGCCATCTACAGAGATGTCAGAATCAGCCACAACAACATCTGCATCCATACAGAATATTGGTACACTGTTTACTTCATACTTTTACAAATACGAGGGAACGACTAACTAAGTAGAGAACTAAGGAAAGACTTTGGGCGCTGCGCTTGCGTTACATACGCGTCCCTAAAACACTTGAAAACTTAAAAACTAAAGGTCAAATGATGTGACCCCACAACCACTAAAGCTTATGTGTAAGTTTCATTCACTATCAGTAATCATAATCATAAATGTCAAGACACATTACCTACTTAAAGTGAATAAATCAGTTTATGTTCTTACGTGCAATTCTTAATAAAAATAGCAAACTAAATTAAACTTTATTAATATTAGATTAAAGATTAATTTGCTATAATTTCATATCACTAAACCTGGATCGAATAAACGAGCTTAAAAAGTACAGTTTAATGTGGACTTTAAGTTTTACGGGATAAAGTTTACATTTCAATACAAGTTGTGTAGTAATCGTGTTTATTGGCGACATTGGCGTTTTCATAGCTTTATAAAAAATACATAAAAAGGTACTTATTCTGGTGTTGCGAATTAACTCGATATAAACTTGATAACTTGGCAAGAAGAAATATAATTATGTTTACCCAAAAAGAAATGCTAAGCCTATTTGAAAGGTTAACTTATGACATTTAATCTGCTTTCTTCTCTTTTTATATTTAAACTAGCTGCGCCATGCAGCTTCGTTCGCGCGGCAAATGGTATGTGCTTAATTAATGTAACTCGAGCACCAGACCGATTTTTGGGATAAAAAGTATTTTATGTCTGTCTCCGGCATAGAATCCATCTTCATATTAATTTTTATCGAAATTCAGCTGTTTAGGCGCTGAGTGGTAACAAACATACACATTTTAGATGGTTAAAAAAAAATTACCTGCCCACCTATATACCCCACATTTTGCTAGTTATGTTGGGTCCAATGTAAGAGAGATCCTGTTGCCGTACCATCTGGTACGGCAACAGGATCTCTCATTTTCAGACTCGAGCTAATACTAAAAATTCTATACGATAAAAACCAAAATCCAAAGAAATATTTGTGAATCAAACAAATATTGGTCTTTCATAGGATTTCAGCTATGTTTCCCCCAATTTTCGCCATCTTGGCCGGTCGTGAGCTCTCATACAAATACAAAATACAGCAATACACTATAAATTTTAGTAAAACACAACAGAATAGTCCCCCCATAATATTTTAGTATTATTCAGGCTAAGATTAAGGTATTTCCAAGATAACTTTATTTAAATATATTCGAGAAGGAAATAATTTCAACACTTAACGTTTTTATCGGATATTTATACTCCTTTTATGTCTCAATTTTATAACTCGTAATTCTACATTATATTAATTATAGTGTTCGATCTCCGTTCTAGAAATCACTTCATCTATTTTAAGGAAATACCAGGTAACGGACAGTGGCGTTACCTGTGGGCTACCATCTCTTAAAGCAGTATTATTTTACTGTTACTTTGTGTTTTATCTTTTTCTTTTTTACCATTAAAAACAAGGATAGAGACAAAACAAGATTATAAAGACTAGCATGCCGCGGCGCGGTTTCACTCGCGCGTAAAATATGGTTTGGCGTATCCCTCGGGAACCAGACCAATTTTCGGGATAAAAAGTAGCCTATGTAGTAATCTATCCACACCAAGTTTCATCGAAATCGGTTCAGTCGTTTAGGCGCTGAGTGGTAACAAACACACACACATACAAACTTTCGCATTTATAATATTAATAGGATTGCTCTATGTGGTTGTGGTAAGACCCCTGTGAGTTATTATAACCTTTTTGGGATGACTGGTCAATCTTGGCATGGCATACATCTAATACCATCCAAAATTACTCTGTCGCGTCGTTCAATATGACCGCGAACTGCATTTACCATAATAATTGAAATATGTAGTTACCTTACCATATAATAATAATAATAATACGTGGACACTATCACACACCGTCATCTAGTCCCAAGCTAAGCAGAGCTTGTGTTATGGATACAAGATAACTGAAATATAATACTTAAACTATACTTTTTTTTTGTAAATACATACTTAGAATACATAGGAAACACCCAGACTGAAGAAAAATACATTATCATCACACAAATATTTGCCTTCCGCGGGAATCGAACCCACGACACCCGGCGTCGCAGTCAGTTACACTAACCAATAGACCAACGGTACAGTCGTATAATCAATAAAACTAAATAAACAAAACCCTCTCTTCTTTTCTTTTTTTAATCTAGGTAATTATATTAATTGGTTAATTTGTAATAATTACTTTGTATGGTTCTTTGGTTGCGTTGAATGTTAACATTGTCACTCATACAAAAAACTGTAATTATCTGACGATTGAAAAGAGTGGCGTGAGTTTCTTGCCAGTTCTTCTCACAGCTCTACCTCGTCAGCGAACTGGCTGTAGATCAATTGACTGACATTTTGTAATTTTAATGTTTACGTGTTAAACTTACGTGTTAAGACTGGCCTGTTGGTCTAGTGGTTAGTGACCCTGACTGCTAAGCCGGAGGTCGTGGGTTCGATTCCCACCTAGGACAAATCTTTGTGTGATGAGCATGATTGTTTGTTCTGTGTCTGGGTGTAATTTATCTATAATATGTATAAATTTACAAAAAAAAATGTATTTAAGTATGTATATCAGTTGTTTAGTACCCATAACACAAGCAAATATAATTGCTTAATTTGGGGCTAGATGGCGCTGTGTGAATGTGGTAGAATATTATTATTATTATAATTCAATTAACTTAAAGACAAGATGGTAATTAGCTCACTCACTCACGGTAGGGAACATATACATGTTTATAGACGATCACCATCATTATTATATCAGCTGAAAGCAGTGTAATGTTAAACATAGGCTATGATAACAACTTAATATCAAATAAGTCGTGTTTGCCTATAAAAAACTCAGAGAAATTTGACTAAGATATAAATCTTTATGCAGTCGTAAGAAAATATTCACAACTAAAGAAAACATGATCGCGTTTATGTCTTTTGTAAGGTAATTTACAAACACATTGTAGAGTCTGCGCAAGTGTTAGAAAGGATACTTTTTTAGGGTTAATCTTTCGTATTGTTGTTTTATGCCTAATGGTAAGGAATTACCGTATTTTTATATTACGGTAATTCACTTATTAAGTAAAATCGAGATAAATGAATTAAATACTTCTTTAACGTAATGTGCAGCGCTGATACTACATAGGTACTAGCTTTCCCTCTTCCGTTAAATTACATCTTTGCTTACTGCTCCGCTCCCGTTGCTCGCAGCGTGATGTTACACAGCCTATAACCTTCCTTAAAAACTGGGCTATCATACACAAAAAGAATTATTCAAATCCAACTGGTAGTTTCAGAGATTAGCGCCTTCAAACATACAAAAAAACTCTTTCGCTTTATATAATAGTTTATATTATTTAACTATGGCCTTCTGTAACATACAAGTACTCTACATATCTTATTACTATATTTTTCATAGTTTTTTAAAAGTCAACTTTAAATAAGGCTCTCAACATTTGTAGAGTTTTCATAAATCTTGTATTAAAATTATTTACATAGTCTGGCTTTTTAAGCACTAAAACCATTACTCCCTACAACACTACACTACCTAAGTAGTATAGTTATCTATAAATATTTAATATTTTAATTTCGCTTTTGGTTGGATTGTAAAGGTATCATAGCTGTCTCTACATAGAGTTCTTGCTTCAGTTTTTATTTCGTTTTCTTAACGATCTATTGTAGTTAACGATACTATCTGAGATATTGATTAATGATCTATATCTATACTAATATATAAAGCGGACGAGTTTGTTTGTTTGTACGCGCTTATCTTTAGAACTACCAGTCGGATTTGAAAAATTCTTTTTGCGTATGATAGACCAGTTTTCGAGGAAGGTTATGGTCTTTGTAACATCACGCTACTGGTGACGGGAGCAGAGTAGTAAACAAAGACGCGGGTGAAACCGCGCAGCAGAAAGCAATTTCCTGAAATAGAGGCACTATACATAGCCTTTAAAATAGCCTGTACGAGAGTCTGTATAAATGTAGAGACGTAGTTTAAAAATAAAAAAACGAAAAAACAAAAAATCATTGAACAAGGCCTTCAAATATAATACAAACCTCGAGCAAATCCAATAGCCAATCGGGCAACAGATGTGACACAAACACACTTTTGTGTACAACACACACACAAACACAACACAACACACACTTAACACTTTGTAAAACTTAGCGAATTAAAAAAAAACAAAAATTTTTAACAAACGCAGCGTCTCGTTCCGAATGCTTTCATCGACTGACGCGTCGATCGATGCGGGCGCGCACCTCTGCTATATCGCTATCTCTTTCACACACACCAGTAGTCCCATAAAAATCTGAAACAGAAATACAGGTATGATTCTTGTACAACTTTGAAGGAAAGCTTTGTAAAAAAGTTGATTTGTAATTTGATGAAGACAATTGGAACTTGTTTGTACTGGACAACTACTAATACTGCCTTCTTAAGTACTAGGGTTAATAGAGCCTTTAGTAATTATATTGTTATCTAAATATTTCACTTTAATAACTAACCTCCAGTTTCTAAAAACTAAAAATTAACTAATCATCTGTTAAATCTCATGTGAAGTACCAATTGAGTTGCTAAAAGCATGAAAAATTAATTTAATTTGATCTAATTACTTACTAATTAGATCAAATTAAACTAATTACTGTCGAGAACTGTAAGAACTGTCGAAATGGTCCAGTGGATAAGGTACCCACTTCGTAAACACGAGGTAGTGGGTTCGAATCCGGGCAAGTACCAATGTGATTTTTCAAATCATATGTACTTTCTAAGTTTATCTTGGACATTTCTGACTGACGGTGAAGGAAAACATCGTGAGGAAACCTGGACTTAAAAGTCTGAAATTGCCAATCCGCCTTGAGCAAGCGTGGTGATTAATGCTCATACCTTCTCTATATGAGAAGAGGCCTTTGCCCTGCAGTGAGACAGTAAATAGGCTGGTATTATTATTATTATTAAACTAATTATTCATGCTTTTAGATACTTCACATGAGATTTAACAGGTGATTAGTAAATTTTTCATTTATCAGCCTTTTAGAAACTGGGGCTTTAGTCTTTTTTTGTATATTAGCCTACCAAAGTGACCCCACCCCACCTGATGGTAAGCAGTCAGTGGAATCCAGAAGTGGTGGCCACTATACCAAAAGCCATTTTGGTGTAATTTTTGTGTATGTAATCAAACTTCAAATTGTCCTCCATTTTAGCAGGGTCTTGTAAGAAGCTTTTAAAGAGTTGTAATCTAATCTTTTATATAAAGCGGGAGTTTGTTTGTTTGTTTATTTATCTCCGGAACTACCAGTCACATTTGAAAAATTCTTTTTGCGTATGATAGTCTAGTTCTCGAGGAAGAATATAAGCTATGTAACATCACGCTACTGGCGACGGGAGTACAGCAGTAAGCAGACGCGTGTAAAACCGCGCCGGGGAAAGCTGGTAAAATATATTTTCAAGGGACAATTCCTCTGCTATTTCTGTGGATTTTGACTAAAGTGTAAAATCTGTTAAGTTTAAGACATAAAGAGTTAGTTAGTCGTGTGGACTTAGAAGCTTTTGACAGTAGTGACCACATGGACCACAGCACAATTTAATACGCACTTAATAATTATGATTTACTTCAAATTATTTTATGTTTAAAAGAATCTTGGAATGCTAATAGCAATCATATAATAATTTCTTTTTTCTTTCCTCTTTCTTCATTTTTCTTCCTTCTCCTTTTTTATGCAGATAGTTGCATACTGACTCTTCATAGCTAACTATGCTAAAGCTTAAAGGTTTATGACGGCGGCTACTACTAAAGATCAATAAAGCCTAGAAAGCTTATTACGAGACGACAATAAAAAATATCTAATGAAAGTATGCATCTATATGACTGGCCTGTTGGTCTAGTGGTTAGTGACCCTGACTGCTAAGCCGGAGGTCGTGGGTTCGATTCCCACCCAGGACAAACCTTTGTGTGATGAGCATGATTGTTTGTTCTGTGTCTGGGTGTAATTTATCTATAATATTCTAGAACCCATAATACAAGCATATAATATGCTTACTTTGGGTCTAGATGGCGTTGTGTGTAGTTGTTGTGATATTATTATATTATTATTATTATACTTATAAAGCGGAAGAGTTTGTTTGTCTAAACGCTCGAATCTCAGGAACAACCAGTAGCATTTGAATAATTCTTTTTGCGTATTATCCCGCCACTGGTGACAGAAGCAGTCTTTTTTCAACCTATTACTTAAATACTGTACTGTTTCTATAAGTATACACGATACCACAGCTGGGCAAAGGTTTACCTATGCATTTTTATGCGTTTGTCTCGTGCCTCAAAATAAAAACAATCATAAATATAAGTCTAAGAAACATCAAAACTATAAAATTAGTATTCTTTGACATATAGCCGTGACGTTTCCTCTGACTACACATAAAAGAATACCGCGACACTGCGGCGCATACGTATAGCAGTTTATGGTTAACTAAGTTTACATCACGGGTCTGTCCGAGTGTACCTTTATTTTAACAAACACACGACTCTAAGCTCTTAGGACAACAAAATACAACTGAGTTATTGCTGATTAAACAAAAATGAAGAAGATTGGAGAGTAATAAGGTATTTGATTTGGTCTGAGAGTGTCTATGTATAAAACGTATTTACAAAACAAAAAGTATTTGTGTAGGTATGTTTATCCGCATTATAGAAGCCATGACATAAACTATAACATAATATGCGCTTCTGAACCACCACACTACCAACCTACACTACCGGTAGTGTCATATGGAATATTTAGTCTCTTCTGCCATTGATATACAAAATTTGTATATCAATGTCTTCTGCACTACTAACCAGGGGCCTAAGTCGGCTATAACAATACAATAGTGTCAGAATGGTCGATCATTAAACTCATATTGGTTGAAACTTGTCAAAATCAACCAATAAGTCAAAATCAAAATCATTTATTCACATAGGTTAATTAAATTAACAGTTATGAACGTTAAAGGTTACAAAATGTCAGCCAATTGACCTACATCCAGTTCGCTGACGAGGTAGACCCATGAGAAGAACTTTTCTTTTTAATCCGCAGGTTAATAAAATTTTTGTATGTTACAATTTCAAGTAGCATGCAAAGTGAAACAGGCAATACACTTAACTCTGTAAGTAATTAATTACAGCTTTCTATGTTGTAAAGCAAAAAATAAAAAGTAAAATGTGTGCTTTATAGGCTGTCTAAGTTTGCGTATTGCTACAAAAAGGTAAGAGTGAGTAAGGTAAGAGATCAAAGATCGACCATTCTGACACTATTATGATAGCAGGCTTAGGCCTCAATAGTGTCGTAGATCAATGGCGATGTCATTATTTTTCAGTAAATAATGTCAGTAAGTAATGTGTAGTAATAATGTAAATAGAGGTTATTAAAAAAGTTATTTTTTTACAAAACTAACCAAATTTGCCATATTTTTTATTTAGTTATATTATAAACGATGGGAAAGAAGATGTAAGACCCTTTACAGATTACATAATGATACTACTAGTTACTAGTGCAGAAGGAAAAAATATTCCCTACTACACTACCGGTAGTGTAGGTTGGTAGTGTGGTAGGTCAGAAGCGCGCGTAAAGTTAGTCGTTTTGTATGTTGTGTCATTATTGTTAACACCGGCTGATAGTACTTACAAACTAGAAGGAATTTTCGATGCCTTTTCCTTATAATTTATAAACATATTACGGGAATTTACGCGATCATGCATTAGGTATTTACTATTTATATACCTTATTTTGCTTGACGTTTCGACCAGGTTACACCACGACCATCACCAGGTGACCACGGCCGGTGTAACCTGGTAAAGTAAATACCTAACGCATGATCGCGTAAATTCGGGTATGTTTATAAATTATGCCTGTTCCTTATTCATCAGTCATCACACCTGTGGTATGTTTGTTCAGGTAAAGTGAGTTAACGCGCATTGTAGAATTATACCCAATAAATGACAATAAACTCGCTCTCTGAAGTATAAAAATCAACAGCTGACGAACGTTAACATTTCAGCCTGCCACTTCTGAGTAAAAGTCGTGAAGGTACATTTGATTTATACTTTTTGCATTTAAGTATAGTGAAACCGCAATGGTCGTAAACTCACGACGACATGGTCTATCCATAAAATGTTATGGGAACCCATGTGCTAAATATATGCGGGTATAAACCGCAAACCTTACAATGCATAACCTTTTTACATGAAACATGTTCAATTTGTATCTATTGATGCTTTTTATAGTGAGGTAGGTAGGACAACCTGAGAGTTTTTTTTGTCTAGGTTAAAAAAAATGGGTATAATTTTTTGCCGTTTTAAAGATAACAATGTTTTAGAAATATTGTAGGATTACAGTTTTTTAAATAAAAATGCAGCTTGCTTATATTATTACTATATATTATTCGAAAAATATTTACATTAGCATATGCTAATACGAGTAAAATGCTCAATAAATAATTGCTTTAGTTAATGTCTTAAAAGTTAAGTGGTGGTCTACGGTAATTAATTTTAAAACTTAAGCACAGTTGCCTATGTCACAATAAAAACGATCATTGTCATTTTTGGATCAACTTTAAGAAAAATTATCATCTGGTATATTCTAAGAAATCTATACTAGTTATAAAGCGGAAAAGTATGTTTATTTAAACGCGCTAATCTGTAGAACTACTGGTCGGATATAAATATTTATTTTTTTTGTTTGATAGCCCAGTTCTTGAGGAAGGTTATACGCTATATAACATCACGCTACTGGCGACAGGAGCTGAACAGTAACCAATGATGTAACTTAAAGCGGGTGAATTCGCGCTTCGGAAAACTAGTAGTTAAATAAAAAAGAAATCCGAGTAAATCGAAGCCGTGATAAGTTTTACTAATGCACCGAGTCAGTAAGTTGCTTACTAAACGTACTTAATATTCCCCTCACGTTCCATAACCAATATTCTACAACCTACCTATACTTGTAGAGATCCCACTATTATCTGTACCGTAGAGCCACTGTAGAGACACGTGTAGCCTTTCGAGCACGTACAGGACATGATCAGCTTGTTGACAGACACTTGAGATAATGTAAGAGATTAATTTGGTACTGTTAGCAGAAGTAGACTAATATAAATAAAATGTAGTGCATTAACGTCCAGTTTCTGAAAGGCTGATAAACGCAAAATTAACTAATTAACTGTTAAATCTCATGTGAAGTACCTAAAAGTTTGCTAACAGCATGGATAATTAGTTTAGTAGAGGGTAAGAATGGTAAATAATACGAGTATCTATGAAGTTTTAATTGAAACTATTGTTAATTAATACCAATTGGACTGCACCGTTGGTCTAGTGGTTAGTGTAACTGACTGCGACGCCGGGTGTCGTGGGTTCGATTCAGGCACATATTTGTGTGATGAACATTTGTATTTGTCTTCAGTTTGGGTATTTTCTATGTATTATAAGTATGTATTTACAAAAAAAAAGTATGTATATGTATTATATTTCAGTTATCTAGTACTCATAACACAAGCTCTGCTTAGCTTGGGAATAGATGACAGTGTGTAATAGTGTCCAACAAACAGCTACATCATTTGCACGTTGCCAACAACATCACTTGAAAAATACGATTTTCATTTGCTTTAGCGCAAGCTTAAACAATAATTGAAAGGTTGGAAAATATTCATGTATCAACATAAACTTAAAAAAAGGTTTCGCTAGTTGTATTGGGTTGGAATATTACGTTTAAAAACTTATGGGTAATTTACTTTTGTTACCGACAGTATCACTGCAATATCATAAGTAAATTACAAGTCTCTCTATAAAATGTAGTAGCAAAATTACTATTCTATTGGGATATTCTGTTGTATGACACCTGGATAATATGACAACTAGGCATTTTAACAATTGGGCATTATTTCCTTTTTATTTTGACACACTGGACATTCTGATACTTGGGCCAACATACCCCAAAGTCGTCAAAAGCTTGCCTAAAAGTAACTTTTTAGATCTTCACTAACACTGCTATAAAGATCATCGTAACTACCTACATATTAACCACAAGCTTCAGAAAACTGAATCTAAAATTAAACACGTTAGAGTTATTTTTTCTGTAACTTTGTAATACACTTAGGTCGTTTTTACATCTCTAGGTACTATATTTATCACTGGTTAGACCTAATTACTATAAGAAAATTTATAGCCCGTCTAACAGTAGTGAGTACAGCATTATCGACCATTAAGAGTACGTAAAAACTTCATCACAAACTGTTATGATAATGACCAAGAATGACCACGAATGACCACGAATGACTACAGCGGTCGCTGTCACTAAATCAATCACTTTAACCGAGCTTGACATTGCTTTAGTACAGTTTTTCAATTCTCCACGAGAATAAATTACAGGTAAATAGTTTTAAAGATAATCTGCGGATACGTTTATCTAGTCTGTAAATATATAAAACTCTTTTTTATTCTTAATATTTGCAGAGAATACGTAGACCTACTACATAATTGATCATATCGCTAAATGGGCAATAAGATAAATAGATCTATTGCGACATAGACAAAAACCTTTCTATACTATTACAAGCAAATAAGTTTGTTTGTTTGTTTAAACGCGCTAATCTCTGGAACAACCAGTCAGATATAAATATTTTTTTTGCATATGCCCCAAACTGAGCTATTATACGCAAAAGTAACATCACGCTACTGGCGACGAGAGAAGAGCAGTAAGCAAAAACGCGGATGAAACCGAGCTGCGGCAAGCTAATTTAGTCAAAACACGAAATTGGCAGACTGCGCTTGAGGTACTCAGCGACTAAAGGAGGACATAATACGTGGTAGGAAACTGTCGGTCAGAGTAAAATTTAACATTTCTTCTTGTTATCCGGCAAGACAATTAAAATTAAACAGAGCAAGTTCGCCTGTACACATAAACTAACCGTAAAATATCTTATTTAAATACATAAGTAATGCCAGTAGTTTGGCTAAAAGCCTATAATATTTCACTTACTGAAAACCTATAAAACTTAGCAAAGATAACAGACTGGTCTATAATTAACGCGCTCGGTTTGCGCTCTGTAATTCCATCTCGCAAAGGAAGAATGCCGTAAATGCTAGAAAGCTACACAAAAATCACTTCTAAAGTGCTGCACATTAGATCCACTTCTATAAAACTAGTGTAATGCACTTATTGTGTTCTTATTAGCATTGCAGAATTGTACACACACACCTCCGTAATAAAACGATGTTTTACAATTACTAGTAAAGAAGTAAAGATTTGATAGACTTGTAACAACTTACACTAAAAGGTTTTGAGCAAAATGTGTTTAGTTTTTAATAGAATTACTAGTTTTATCTTTTATGGTCATGTTGTGCTTTTTCTAATAGACTAGAGCAATTTGTGGGTCTGTATTCTTGTACTATAGTAACGTGTTTTCGTGATGGTTTCTGATCGTTGTATGACATTAAAACTTGTAGAGGTACAGTACCTAATAGACCAGTCCGACTGACGATCTTCTTGAGTATTTCATAAGGTAGGTACTAGCTGTTGCCCGCAGCTCCACCCGCATAAATGTCTGTTATATCTCTGTTTACATTGACGATTTTTCATACAAACTGTCATCCCCTATTTCAACCCCTTTGAGCCATTATTTCGCGATAAAAGATAGCCTATGTTCTAATCTGCTTGAGGTCTAATCTATCTCTATACCTGCCAAATTTAATCGAAGTCGGTTCAGTGGTTTTGGCGTGAAAGCGTAACAGACAGAGTTACTTTCGCATTTATAATATTAGTATGGATTAGTATGGAAGTATGGATTAGGCTTGGTGTTATTTAGACATAACGTTTCAACGATTTGTTACGATGGTTTGATAAAAGAATCGCTCCACAAATAAAGCGCTTGTGGCCTTGATGCTTCACATGAGCCGATTTTCTAAACTATACTGGTTAAAGTTAATCGCAAAGAGACACTTAAAAGACTACTTTAAACTCTTAACGCATTATTAAACACCAATTAAATATGTAAACTTTAAAGTTAGTATGTAAAATTTACATGAGCACGGATTAATAAAGGCATAGCGCGCGTCCCGCTGCGGTTTCATAGCGGTCTAATCAGTGTATTCATTAATTAATGAATACTAAAAACCCTAATTAATTCATAAACTCAATTAGTTCGGCGGCCTGTCGTGCTTGTGAATGGGGACGAGCTGCATTGGAAGGTTACAAGCGACCATGTAGAAATCGTTTTTGAATGTTTTTATTTTTATCGGTAGTTGTTGAAGGTCTTTTATTTATTTAATTTAGGTAGCATACAAGTGTACGGCAGGTGTAAATGATGGCGAGTGCCTATATTATCTTAAAGACATGGCGGTGTTTTTTAAGCTTAGCAGAAACGTAAGAAATCTTTACTAAGCCTTTGCTGACGGATAATAAAATGAGGACAAAGGAGAAGAAAGATAATCAAGGAAGTAATTTGACTAAGGTACTGAACGAAACTTAACAGCATATTTATTCCTTTTATTAGTATTTTTTTAACTTCAAAGAAATCAACAACAAAAGCCGTTAGGTAAGTGGCGGGAAACTCTTATCATTGATAGACAGTGTTCGTAATCAAGCTTTATGAGCGTTTACGCTTCTAAAGCTTGTTTACGCTTGTTTTACGTTTTATATTTCGTTGTTTTCAATGATATCATTTAATCGGAGCTATATTTTAATTAGGTGAAAGCTGTATAAAAAGTAAGAAATCATTGCGTTAGCAGTTCTATTTATATGCAAATAATACATTTAAAACTTGGGTTGCGATATGCTCATAGTAAAATAACTGCAAGCATTATGGTTACTTACTTTTTTTACAGCTTTCACCTAATTCTAACACATAAACAGAACATATTTTTAAAATAAAGCCCCGATTATTAGATAAAGATTGAAAACCACGAAATATGACACAAATTGCAACGTTGCTACTCATGACGCGTAAACCCTCCATGTAGCCTAAAATTTGAATTTACTTACCTACACAGTAAGCGGTCATATTATTATTTATTAGAGGTATTAGTGATTTCCCCGTTAGTAATAATTACTCATTTACCTACACGTGAAGTCTATGATATACTGTCGTCATCATTCAAGACGTGCGTGTTCAGTAACTTTTCATGGAGTATTTTATTGTTATTGCACTTTAATTGCATGAATTAGCAGTAAACGTAATGAAATATCTGTATACGGAGGGCAAATGACGCATTAATGTATAATAAGTACTAAAATCTTGTACCTACTTCGTCTTGTATTGCATTACCAGTGGTACACTGGTAGAAAATGTCCAAGGCATTAAGTCCATCTATAAATTATAATGTGTGATGTTTTTAAATAAATAACAAAATAATTTTATCAGTTATTTCTACATAATGATTGATCAACATAGTAAGTAACTTAATAAGCCTCATTTTTACTAGCTGCATGTCGCGGCGACAAATCACCCAAAATTTACGTGTACCTATTGGTAAAAAGAACGACTTTCGAGCGACAAAGCCTCTGGGTAGTGTGAACAAGGCAAATGTCGGGCGTCACATAGTCTGCAAAGACATAGCACGTAAATTTTGGACTATTTGTCGCCGCGACATGTCTCATGAAAATGAAGGTTTAGTCTACAAGTGAACTTTAAATAATTACCTAAAGGTTTATTACCATGAATCTTAAGACGTCTGCACTTAATATTAAACAAAATCTTTTATTGCTTTAACAGAAAATTAAAGTAAATTAACTTATTAGAAAGTTCTTTTTATCAACAACAACCTTTGTTAGACACCTCTTTTATGCGTTTAGTGCTGTCGACAATTAGGATCTCATAGAAGATCGACATAAGAGTATCCATAGGTACTATTGCGTTTCGTTCGGTGAGTGAGAATGCCGGAGGCCCAAATATCCCCTCGGTCCTCTTCCTTTCCTCCTTTCCTTTCCCATCCCCTTCTCCGTGGTCGGCAACGGATTGGTTCTGTTTTTAAGCTTTATTACTTCTGAAACGCTTACCACCAGGTGGGCTGTATGATTTTTTTGCCACGAAATTTGTATATAAAAAGTCTGTGTCAACTGTGAAATATTAATTTGCTAACTAAAGACAAATAACTACCATTTTACATCACATCTATGTCATTTTATTTTTAATTTCATTTATTTTTTAAGCTTTGAGTTGCCTGTAATACTAAAATAATGAAAAAGATAGAGATAGATAGATACTTAGATCTATCTGAAATCAAAATGATGTCTCTAAACCAATCCAATGCCAATGGCATTTCCTCTGGTCGAAAAACTTAAACAGTAGGTATAAATTTTTAAATAATGCAGTAATTTTTTACATCTAATGACTTTAATTAATATTTTTCTAATTAAATTCTCGCTGTAGTCAATATTTCGTTCCGCTATTAACAGTGAGAAGTCTACGTTTACCCAAAACCTTACAAAAAGATAAGTAACTATGATACTTTACCCTAATCTCAGAAAGGATCAATTTTCGTTTAATTGTAATTATTCTGACAGCTGTCAAACACGGTGGGCATAGACCACAGAAGCCATAGACAACGTGAACGTAACTAGAGAAGTTCTCATGCAGCCACCGATGCAGCGATTTGTAATGTGATAACATAAATAAATAGCTTTTTGTGGTTATTTTAAATTCTTTAGAGTGTATTTATTAAGAGTAGTTACTCTTAAATTTAGTAATATGGTAAGTTCTCTATTTCACTGAAGACTATTTTAATTTTTTTTATTGCCTTCAGTCGTAGACGAGCATACAGCCTACCTGGTAAATGGTAACTGTCGCTCATGCACTTCTGCAATGCCAAGGGTTCTGCGAAGCCGCTGCCTACCGTGAAATTATACTCTTTTTAAACCTCGTTTAAAGAAGGACACGTCATAGCGCTCGTAAAACACGGCATCTGGCAGTTCGTTCCAGACCAGGACTCTACCAAAGATGGTATCGCTATGTAGGCATCTATTTTTATACAACTTGGGTGACAAACAAATTTACCTCATCATGAACTATCCGTTACTTATAAACATGGCTATGTCCTCTAAGAACAATCAATTCACATCATAACCAAACAGTGAAGGCTGTAATGCATTGGTAGGGCAAGTAATACTTATACGCTAATATTGTATAATATGTTTCTTTATATAACTTTGGTGGCAAACAAGCATATAGCACCTTTCCTTTTTCCTCACCTCCCTCTTTCCCTTTCCCTACCCCATTCCCAGCTATTAGTCGAAGCCACCATACCAGCAGTGTAAGACGATGGATTTTGGTATGATGGCTACCACTGACTGCTTACTACCAGACGGGGTGGAGTCACTTTTTTTTTTTTTTTTTTTTTTTTTTATAGTATAGCCTACCAAAGTGACTCCACCCCGCCTGATGGTAAGCAGTCAATGGAATCCAGAAGTGGCGGCCACTATACTAAAAGCCATTTAAACTGCTGGTATGGTGGCCTCCACTATGGCGGCTGGGAATGGGGTTAGGGGAAGGAAATGAGGGACGTGAGGAAAGGGGAAAGGTGGGAAATTGGGCCTCCGGCACTCTCACTCACCGAACGAAACGCAGTAGTACGGATACTACTACTCTTAAGTCGATCTTCTATGAGAGGGTAGTACTTCCCCGGACGATCCGGCCCATTCATGCTGAATTCAGCGTGGATCTACTACCGTAAAATTTTGGTAGACTAATATAAAAAAATGGCTTACCTGATGTTAAGTGATAACTGTACCCTATAACAGCCTATATACGTGGCTATGTTTTCTAACCGTTGCAAAAAAAAACACAACCAAGGCGCTGCCGATTATGAAGGTAGAAAGATAAAAAAGAATGAAAGAAAAAATATTTATTTCGACTAATACATAACACAACACTTCAAAAATGATTAAAATTTCTAAATACGTGAATGACAAATTTAAAATGGAAATTTAGATATAAAATTGACATAATTATGTAAAAATAAACAATAAAAAATAAAACAATCGAATACAATAAATATTAACTTAAAAAGGAAGAATTGATGAGGAAGGAAAAGGGAGAAGGACGAGCACCGAGGATGTACCTAATTGGACTGCCGGCACTTAAACACTTACAAGGATAGTGTAGTACCTACTTCTCCGTACGATCTGGTTCATTCATGTTGACATTAGCTCAGATCTACTAACGTTTAATCTATCGTTTGCACTGTGTCTTGATGAGACAACCCACAGTCGTATAAAAGAAACTAGCTGTTGCCAGCTCCACCCGCGTGAATATTGGTTATATCACATTTTCCATACTTACTTTCATCCCCTATTTCAACCCTTTACAAATGTCTTACCATTTGTAGGTCTATTTTATTTCTTCAAAATCGGTTCAGTGGTTTAGGCGTTAGACTGACAGACAGAGTTACTTTCGCATTTATAGTATTAGTATGGATTAATTGTCCAAAGTTGTCCCATTACTTGGAACGCTATAAAACACTTTCTACGTGAAAGCTATCGGTTTGGAGTTATTTAATGGCTTTTAAAACAAAAATCTCGATTTAAATCTTAATAGGATTTATGGTTAGACGAAGGCACACCTACTTTCGGTATTTACATTTATGTGAATGTATTTTAAGTCGTAACTTAAATAGTTTTTATATGCTTCTTTAAAGACATATTTTAATGTGCACGCCTTTTTCCCCGAGAATATAGGTTTCACGCCTAAACCACTGAACCGATTTGTACATAGTTTGGTATAAAGATAGATTAAACCTCGGGAAACAACATAGGCTGTTTTATTGCGATTAAAGGGGTTGAAATAGGGGATGAAAGTTTGTATGAAAAATCGTCAATGTATAAACAGAGATATAACCGAAATTCACGCGGGCGTGGCTACGGGCAACAGCTAGTAATGTTTTATTACCTCAAGCTTTTAATTTAATTATATTTAATCTGGCTATAGCCTAAAATCAATGGACAAACTACAGTATGAACATAGAACTTTATGTTCTTTGAAACGAACAATATAATAAAATAAAAAAATTTCTACAACAGGATAAATACTTTCCAGTCGATCCATCCATGTTCAGGAACGCTAACTGTAAGCAAGTAGGTACGTTTGTTTTCTTATTTTTTTTTCAATTTAATTTATTATTTGGGAGTTTTGTACAAACGACAATGTTACTCCCATCGTAAGGTACGTTTAGTACATCGACGAATGTAAAGTACATAATGTTCACAATATTTAAAGTAGGTATGAGCTGAGTTACCTTCGATATGCTACAAGTTTTCAACGTTAACGCTCCACAAACAACCATATAAAACAACAAATTTATGACATTATACACCCACGGAACCTGTCGATTTGCTATATTATATTTTATTGAAGAGAAAGTATTTTAATATTTGTGTGATTCGACATATCTTATGGTTTTAATAACTATAATATCCATACTAATATTATAAATGTGAAAGTAACTCTGTATGTATGCCTGTCTGTTACGCTATCACTCCTAAACCACTTATCCGATTTTGATGAAATTTGGTAGAGATAGAATAGACCTTGGGAAACAACATAGGCTATCTTTTATTATTATAGAATTACAAAATGTCAGCCAATTAACCTACAGTCAGTTCGTTGTCGTAGGGAAGGGCATGAGAAGAACTGGCAAGAAACTCAGGCCACTCTTTTTAATCGACAGGCTATTACAACTTTTGCAAGTTACAATTGCCTGGGTCACTTTGCATGCTACTTAATAGCATGCAAAGTGACCCAGGCAATACACTTATTATCCAAATACTCGTATAGTCTAACTCGGCCTCTAAATTGTGTAAACATACTTCGTCAGTGGGCGGTAGATACATCACTTCCTACCCAAATGTTATTTTAATGAGACAAAGAAACAAACATCCGTAAAATCTATCAAAATACCAAAACATGTGTTAAATAAACGTAAAGCCTTTAACTTTATTATCTCATAAATAAACCCAAGAACATTGTATATCTCGGCGTAATTAATTTAACTACTTATGTACCGACCGTACGATTAATAAACCGGACGATTTGATAAGGCAGAACTACACTATGGCGGTGGCCACTAAACTATGTGAAGAAAGAAATAAAATAATAAAATAAAAAGTGTAATTGTGATGTTCTTCAGCCTCAGTTGTTCGATGGTGCTGGAATGCCATGTATCTTTGCTTCATTTATATTAGCTTTTTTTTTATACTAGCCTACCAAAGTGACTCCATCCGCCTGATGGTAAGCAGTCAGTGGAATCCAAAAATTATGGCCACCATACCAAAAGCCACCGTCTTAAACTGCTGGTATGGTGGCCTCCAATATGGCGGCTGGGAAAGGGGTTGGGGAATGAAATGAGGGAGATGAATAAAGAGGAAAGAGGGGAAATTGGGCCTAGCTTACTAAAAATGACTCCATTCTGCCAGAACCTTAGTGGGTTTAGAAGTGAAAGGTGGATTTCAACATGGCTGTCAAAACGTAATTGTTGTACTATTTTGCCTATCCTACTACTTCAAAGAAAAAGGGTGTGGTGCTTTGTTATGCTGAGAACTAAAAAGAAACATTACTAACATATATGTTGAATAAAAGATGCTAAGAAACACTGTAAACTAAAAATAAGCAAAATAAACTTAAAATATTCCAAGACTCATGTGGCTTATTTATAACAAAATAAAAAGAAAACTGAAGGTAAAATTTCGCTATAGTGTAGAACTGGCAGCTGGATAACGCATCCATTAACAAGTACGGCGGCGAGGTGTGAACTCTCTCACTCAATACGTCTAAGGATTATTTATTATTTTCTTTTATTTCTTTAATCCTGACAAATCATTTTACATTATGTTAAAGCCACAATGTTTATCGCTGGTAAAATGTATGAAAATGGGTATTGTCCATGGAACAGGTTATGTCAAACCAGTTCCTTACGTGATGATGGACCCCATCCACATGAAGGAGGCGCGTTTGACACGATTTCCCAACATGTATATTTATAATGTTTGGTATGTTAGGTACTTGGTGAGACAACTTTTTTTATACATAATATTTACTCTTTTTATGACTCCAATCTGCCTGATAGTAGGCAGTCTTAAGTGGTGGTCACTATTCCAAAAGCCATTGTCTCAAACAAAGTTGTAAAAAAAAACGCGAATAAAATATACACACAGTACATTTATCGAGTTTGTTTTACGTTAACGTGGTTGACATGTTTATGACGTGGGTGCTCCAATTGCCCAGCTCAAAGCTCAATCAGAGAGCCAAACGCGGCAAACATTTCAATCGTGTGTTAGTAAAAATTACTAACACTAGGCACACAGCAGTTGACAGCAGTCTTTTGAAGATTACCAGAATTTTAAGTGAATATGCCTTGTATCTAAAACTATGTAAGAACCGTCCGATATCGTGGATAAAATGTACTTTACTGAAATATTCTCAAGCATACGGACACAAAGTATGCGCATTTATCACGACCAGCATAAACCCAAACAAACCAACACAACCATGTCTATAGAGATGTCAGACCGTACCGTCGCGAAATTTGAATACAGATATAAAAGTGACTTCATATTGTACGAACTATCGCTGCGATTTATCAAGCGTGTTATCTATGTGGGTATATTCAGAAACGATAATGACAACACGAAGTGACTAACAAATGTTAGAAGCTTTGGCACCAATTCTATGACACGAAAATCTTTAATTTGAGCTTCTGAAGTATTTTAAACGTTCTACTAAAAGATATGCTAAGGGCATTGATGTCTTTTACATTGCGATGCCAAACTGCCGAACGCTATAAGAAAGTGGCAACAAATTCCTAGCTAATAAAGATTACCTTGGTACCTTTAGTATTTATTTTAAACATTATTACATTTCTGATAGATATTTCGCGTAGACGCCACGTTAACCATACCGCGCGTTTTCCCACCTCATGTGTAAGCTCTCTAATCCAACAACTACCACAAACAATCAACAGATAAACAACCTTATTCTTAACCTCATAAGGTGCTTAATGAAGACATCAGAATAGTCGTGTTCAGACAATGGCATATTTCGTACTTTACGATGTCGTTCCAAAATAAACCATAACAGTTGCGGTTATGGTATAATTTGGCATGCAGTAATGTTTTATACATATTCATAAATTCTTGTAATGCATAGATATACAAGATAATTCCACATAAAGCCCAGAAATATTGTTGAGCAAAGAATGGCAATGGCCACCCATTTTCTGTCATGTTTTGTAGATTAGTGAAACTTTATAAATGTTTCAATATTATTTCTAGACTCGCATTAAAAGTTTTACCTTTTGAGAGGTCCGCTGACGCTGAGTCTGTCGATTCGTCGTCGTCATAATGTAGAACATCTGATAAAGGTTAATAGCAACCGATGGACTAAAGTGGAAGGTGCGATTAAAGTGGAGGTATCAAAGAAAGTCTACCCCAGTTTCTGAAAGGCTGATCAACTTAAAATTAACTAATCACCTTGATTAGTCAATTGATTTCAGATTGATCTCATGTAAAGTACCTAAAATCATGCTAAAAGTATGGATAACTAGTTTAATTTGATCTAATTATTATTATATTATTATATTAGATCAAATAAAACTAATTATTCATGATTTTAGCAACGCAACTGGTGGTTAGTTAATTCGTTCGTTGATCAGCCGTTTAGAAACTGGAAGTTATGTCCAACAGTAGAGTTGGCTGCTGACCATTATTGATATGCTCGCGTCTTGAAAAAGGTCAGCAAATCTATGCCATATGAAATCTATACTATTTTAAATATAAATAAATAAATATTATATAAATCGAAAGAGCTTGTTTGTTTGTTTGTTCTGGAATTACCAGTGGGATTTGAAAAATTCTTTTTGCGTATGATAGCTTAGTTCTCGGCTTTAAATAACATTATTTATGCTAATGGCGACGGGGTCAGATCACTTAGTAAAGACGCGGGTGAAGCTGCGCCGCGGAAAGTTAGTTATGATGACACTCTGAGACAATATTCAAATTTTATTCGTCAACTAGCGCGCTTGACTCAAAAAACAATCCCTTTCCGAATTTCCACTGAAAATGTGTCACCAATTTTTGATGTTAATATTATGTAAGTACCTATTTATAAAATTATTGTTATGAGTAGTTTGTCCTATACCTGAGGAGTGCTGCACTATACGACAATGACCGCTCGAACGTGACCACGGTATATTACATAAATAAGAGCAAAAAGGTATATCATAGAGTTAGAAAATTGAATCATTGATGCGTGTTAAAAGAGGCCACCTGTTATCATTTTTTTTTGATAGCTACTTGCTTCTTTTTTTAAACTAACTTCAGTTCCAGAGAATCTTGAAAAAGAGTTCTGTGATGTGGAATAGGGACTTTAAAAACACAAATATCAAAGACAAAACTATATGTGATGCCGATTCTCGTCACATATTTAGAGATCTAGTGCAAATTTAAACCTTTTTGCACAGCAATCGCATGCACTCTCTGGTCGACCAAGACCACTTTATTAAAATAGAACCAAAAATAAACTACAATTAACAATCTTTATATCACTTAGCGTCTACATTTCATAAAACAATCATTGGATTGCCAATATTTAGAGTTAGTTCTGTCAGTTGAAATTAACTTTAACACCCATAAAATAAAGCTTTAGTATGAGAAATGCTTGTGACTATTTTTAGGAATCATTGCAAGTGAAGTCAAATCGTGAGAGTAGATTAAACCGAGTTTAATTAGCTCTACGGTTTAACGGGTATTCAGTGAAATTGGTATGAAAAAAACATAGTAAACCCAAAGTCTGTACACGCCGGAATATCCAAAATTCTGTACATCCCAAACTCTGTACATACGGAAGGAAGCCTGTGGATCAACTGTACCTAAAGGTCGCTAAATGTCCTTCGTGTACAATATAATAATATTTTTAGGATGCTGTTTAGACTGCCCCGCTGGTGTAGTGCATCAGCGATGTTTGCACAAAACCATTCGTTTGTCTTTTATGCTTTACTTAGAAAGAAAGCAGCATCGCTGGTAACTAGGCTAAGAATCAGTGACAAAAGTATCCTAAAAACAAAATTGCGGAGAATATTTATTCTTATTAAGAATTAAGTACAAGTGCAAAATAATTAATTAATTTAAATGTCAAATGTTATTTGCTACTAACTATTAGTTTGTAAGATTCTACTAACAATTTATGGATTTATACTGATCTAAATTAAATAATTTAAATTTAAATAATGCAAGCTGTACCTCTTGTTCTAAAGATAGTAGGATTAATTAGGAGTACTTTTGTCGCTCAATCAAAGCATGAAATTCTTTACCAGCACATGTGTTACTATGTAATTTTGATCCCGGGTCTTTTAAGCGGTACGTGAAAAAGCATTTCTTAAAGCCGCTATAGTGGAGGTCCCCATGCTAACAGTTTGAGACGACGACGTTTTCACCACTGATTTTGACTAAGTTCAGTACGCCGAAATAAGGCATTTATGTTTTAAGCCATACTTTCTACCGTATATTTTCAAACGTTTGAATTTCGAATATGTCGGGTAACGATTGATGTGCAAGCGTTTTTATTTGATGAACACTCTTAAAACAAGCGAGACATGAGTACTTGAGTATGTAACTGTTGTTCACTAAAAGTATCACGCTATCGTTGTTATTTTTGGAGAGTAAGGAGAGTGCGAGTATTGAAACATGATTGTATAATACAACATCAGGCCTTTTTTTTATAAGAATGGGCGAAGGTAATAACAACTATGTCGTTTCATGTAATAGCGGGCAAGATTTTTGTTATTTACCGGATAACTCCTCTTAATACTGAGAATTTCTCTATAGAAAATGAGGCTTATACTGAGATTTCCTCGATAAATAAACCCAATATCACTTTATCCGACCCGGGAATTCAACGTAAGACTCCTCCTTCTCGTCCTGTCGTAGCCTTTTTATGTTCGATCAAAAAATACAAAAATGCATACTTTTCAATAAAAATTATAGTATGCTATGAGGTGACGTTGGCAACACCTGAAGCAATGTTTAACAGCACTCCTCAGGCTATAGGACACGTACAAAGACCTAAACTATTCGCCTTTCGATTGACTTTAGTATGTAGCCATATTTTAAATGTTACTTCCTACTTGAGAGATATGGTCTTAGGAAGGAAGTAGTCTAACAATAAAATTAAAAATATCAATAACTTCTAAGCTATTAAAAAACTAAAATTTCACACTTCAGAGGAAGTAATCTATAAAAATATACATAGCTATGGAACAAAGAGGTTAATAATAAGTGGTTTAATAGCGGCTCGGTCGTAGATCGAAGATATGCGTCGTAGATAGCCAGCCGTCAGATCCACAGATAATAAACTGTCTGCGTCGATGTTGCCAGATAGCTCCGGCCATTTCTTATCTGTGCCCGTGCTTTTACATTTATTATTCAGATTTTCAGTCCGTCTATCGCTATTAATTTAAGTGTAATTTTTTATTATGTTATGTAATATTTTATTTGTTGTCGCAGTGTCTTAAGACCAAGGTCTTTGACCAGTGTGTGTTGCCAGTGATGATATACGGAGCAGAGACGAAGTCGCTAACTATGAGTCTTATCCGAAGGCTCAAAGTCGCTCAGAGGGCGATGTAGCGGGCTATATTAGGCGTCTCCCTGCGCGATCGTTTGAGAAACGAAAAAACCGCAGGCGAACTAAAGTAACTGACGTAGCTCGCAGAGTTGCTTTTCTGAAGTGGCAAAGGGTAGGACATTGTTCGCAGAACTGACGGCTGCTAGGGCAGAAAGGTTCTAGAGTGGCGACCACGAACCGGAAGACGCAGCGTGGGAAGACCCCTCACAAGGTGGACCGAAGATCTTATAAGGGTGATAGGCAACCAATGGATGAGGGCGGCGAACAACCGGCCACGGTGGCGAAAATTGGGGGAGGATTATGTTCAGCAGTGGATGATATGATTATGATAATTTATTTTTTTATTTCAGAACGAGTACAAAATCAACAACGGGGGTTAATTGAACAATAAATTGTTACCCGTGTAAGAATAAAGAACCACACCCATCTCAACCACCCAAAACATGTATCTGCATACACATCAAGTATGTAAGTATTCGTGTTTGCCAGTCATGTCAGTTACGATGAAATGTCAAACAAGTGTCACTTGCTTGGTTGACATTTTAAGCTCGATAAGGTTGGTGTGCGTGTTTGAGCGCATTTTTTTCTTTCGGCATACTAACAACTGCAAGGGATACTTTAAAGACAAACGGAAAGCGCGAAAGGAGGCATTAGGAAAAAGTACTTAACATTGAATGAATGAAAGAAAGAAAGAAAATACATTCAGTTTGCTCTCAAACAACAATAAAACAACATAATAACAAGTTGAGCTAATTAGGTGAGAAACAAAAATGGTCTTAGCTTAGCTTTTTGCTGCCTCTTCATTGAATAGGTAACGCTGTTCTGCTAAAACCGACTATTCTTACAGTGATAAACACGAACAATAAATGTTAGTATTTATTAAGTTTTATACGCTATCCTATGGATATACTACCACTTTTATAATGCATTTAAATATTATAGCATAATACAATTTATAATACACATCGATAATTAAGTGCAAAAATATCAATAAAATATTTGTTATAATTTTATATGTTCATACACACAAAAGTACAAAAAATAAATAATATATAAGTAGAAGAAAGAGACATCAAACTTCTAAGACAAACTACCGAATCTTTATTGTATTGTTTTCTACACATCAAAAACTTTAAGCATTTGCTATAATTTTGGCTCAATAGGTATACCTAAAGAGCCAAAATTAATCATAATCTAATTATCCTCGCGGTCCTCTTTACTTTTCCTTTCTCATCCTTCTCCCTATAAGGTCACCAACGGCTTAATTGTGTTTTTTAAGCATTAAAAACATAGCAATGCTCATAGGTTTCTGTTCCCACATACCGTTAGGTAGGTATTTACCGCCAAAGTTGTATAAAAACATTTCTAAACTCACTCCAACATAGGTTAGGTAACATAGTTGAACACTTGTTTTAATAATACCTATTTGTCCATCAAAATGACACTTTTGAATTGCCTGAAAGTACTCACTAAATCAAGCATACCCATACAAACATAACTTTATCTTTCTTTATCGAACAATTGTTAGTAATTAACAGTTTTGTTTCGCGCCACTTGAATATTATAATGGCGCTAAAACTCTCTCACGCGATTTTTACGTATCAAAATGTCATGGATTATGTTTGACATTTTTAATATTCTTACTGTGTGTTTAGTTTGTAGCGAACTGTTTGTTCTACAGTTGGAGATCAGAAAGTTTTACATCTTTCGATTAAAGAGATATTATGCGAAAGGTTGGATGACCGACATCAATATTTATTTTAACTGTATGTCAGAAAAAAGTTACTCTATGAACAATTGCGCACAATTATGTTCCTGATTTTTATAGGGTTTTGAAAAAGCACGTCTCAAAATTGTCATAGTAAGTACCACCATGATATCAATTTGATATTAATGGTAGTACATAATTATGTACCTATGATATCCTCACCGTGAATTAAAGTCATTTTAGTAAATCGTCTGTATAAAAATGTTACTATCTGTACGCCAAATAAGCTTTTGACCCTTCTAAAGTTGTCCAATACCTACATATCTTTTCCGACCCCAATTAATACACATGCAGTAATCACCAGCGTGTCAAACGCACAAATAACCAAAACCAACAGAATCATTTTATGGTCACATTAATTGGGTGTTTCATTAAACGCCCACCATTTTGTTAAATCGACGTTTAATGACCGCCGGTACGTTTGACGTTTGTATGTTCTGAAACTGTATCTAATTATTTTTATTTTAATAGTTTTAATAGCCTTAAACTAATTGTTATACTTAATAATTAAGTTAATGAGTTTTAGTCTTTAAATAAAGTGAAATGATGTTTCATTTTAATTTAAAATATTTTATCCGTTTGTGTCATAAAATATAGATTACGTATACCTTATTTATTTTTATGCTTCAGTTCCTACGCCGAATAAAGATATTTATGTGACTGTTTTTTATGAAGTTGTGTACAAAAACTGTTTGTTTTATATGACAAGTAGCAAGTATACAATCTGTTTATTAGGCATTAAACGTCACTTGCATCTTGCCATGCTGTAAATTAATAAAAAAACACGATAATATTTTAAAAATTTATGCCACAGGCGTAGCTTACGGTAAACATTCATACACATAAACATGCACTAAACAGAAAAACAACCTTTGTAGTTGTACCTATGTGTACTAGCATTGTTACAAACATTTGGCTCTTTTAAATAAAAATACATTACAGTTCCTCGATTATCTAAATTATTTTCTGTTTGTTTGTTTGCAACGATTTAACTCAAGATCTAGTAACTGATTTGAAAAAATCTTTCATCTTTAGAAATCTCAAATTTAATTTTTACGGTAGTAGATCCACTCAGTACTACCCTATCATAGAAGATCGACTTAAGAGTAGTAGTATTCGTACTACTGCGTTTCATTCGGTGAGTGAGAGTGCCGGAGGCCCAATTTCCCTCCTTTCCTCTTGCCTCACCTCCCTCACTCCCTTTCACTCCCAGCCGGCATAGTGGAGGCCACCATACCAGCAGTTTAAAACGATGGCTTTTGGTATGGTGGCTACTGGCTACCACTTCTGGATTCCACTGACTGCTTACTATCAGGCGGGGTGGAGTCACTTTGGTAGGCTAATATAAAAAAAAAAAAACCTGATGGTGACCGTAACCTATGGGTATAAAACACAACCAAGCCGTAACCAACCAAGTAGGGAGAAGAGGATGAGGAAGGAAAGGGGAAAAGGTAAAGAGCTGAAAAAGTTATTGGATTGCAGGCTACAGAGTTAAGTTACCTGTGTCACTTTACATACTACTTGAATTTTTAAAAATCTGGTAATTAAAAAGTATGACCTTCGTCCACCAACTGGCTGTATAGCATAATTGGGTGACATTTTGATTTGATAGAATGACTTTCATAAGTGTCAAGTGATATAAATGAATTTATAAGCTTGAGTTTACCATTTTTATGAATTTTATTAAAGAAGTTAGAAAAGCCTATCTCATGTTTCGCATCCCGGCTGACGACCGCAGGAGCTTGATTCACATCAACCATTTATGACCACCATTATGCATAAAACGGTTTAATGCTACCATTTACTACTACAGCATAATAATTATGAGTATATAATAAAATACTGCACTACATTAAATTAATTATTTTTTAATTTAATGGCTTTAAGGTACTTGCTATAAAACAAGATATTTTCTGTCAAAGATTTTATAGTTGTTTGAAATTATTTAACTGTCATGAGTTTAAATTGGCGATGGCGTTTGTCATGTAGAAGTTAATTTAGTTCGTATAGTTAACACCAGGGGCGCTAGTAATATTTTGCACAAACTTTTCTGGTAGAGTAGATGATGCTTTCCACGAAATGGTCTAATGACCTGGTACGGTCATTAGACCATTTCGTGGAAAGGGTAGGTAGCGAGGTAAGATAGCGAGCATATTTCCGCGTACTCTTTCCAGACAACCATATGAACGAACATAACTGTCCTACGGCCAATTTGCTAACATGAATAGTCTTGAGAAAATTGCCATGAAAATTAATATACTTCTTGTCATCGCCAGATAAATTCAATTTTTGTTACGAGTTACAAAATAATGGTCACAAAATTACAAATTATCAGCATTTAACCTAACTAGAAACTAAAGGATTTAACCTAACCAGGAACTAATAAAGTAGGTAACTTCATTAAAGAAATCTTATCTTTGAGCTTGTTAAAACCTGTGATCTCCTTAATCTCGTGATTCCTCGACAAGAGAGCGTCGACCACGCGGAAACAGACAGCACTCACAACATCACAGCTTAGCATTAGACGTTACAATTCAGTACATCAATAAAACCCTTTAACCTAGGGGCACAAATGCATCGTCTTTTTGTAAAGGCAACTCGAATAAACGTATCTATTTCATACTTATGCACGAGCGCAATTACGATGTATCGCTCTCCTTGCCTCCAGGGTATAGGCAGGATAATACGAGCTTGAAAACCTGTTCGAAAGTTCTTTGAATACTTTAAATTGTTATGTCTAATGGGCGTTCTGATTTAGGTCGAATTTCTCTTGCAATCAAACTCAAATATATTTGTTTAGTTAGATCCCAAAAGTCTATGAGAAACTCTGTTCACAGGAAAGGATGGGTAGCAGCATGATGTATTTAACAATTTTGAAATAAAAAAAAGCTTAAGCTTAAATGAGTATTAGCATAACTTTCGGCGACGCGCTTTCATCCGCGTTTTTGCTTACTGTTATGCTTCCGTGGCCAGTAGCGTGATGTTACATAGCCTATAACCTTCATAGGAACGCAAAAAGAATCATTTAAAACCAGCTGGTAGTTGTAGAGATTAGCGCGTTCAAAGAAATAAACTCTTCTGCTTTCTATAATAAGTATAGATAAGCACACCTCGTAAGAAGAAAATGAAATATACAGTGTATACGACGGTTTGACATTAAATGAAAAGGCAGGTGTTACTAGCCCATATAATGATTTCTAATTAATCACAAAAGTAATTTGACGAAAAACAAAAATTTGAAATTTTCTAACAAAATAAATAATATTTTAATAGTAACGAAGTAATACACCATTTTATTATGACAAGTTCACTGAACTGTAATGAACGGCAACGTTTATCCTTCGACGTGGACTATGACTTAAGTCAGTGACCGTTTGACGTACTTACATAGTGTTAATTTAGAATTAAAGAAATTAAAAAATTTGTCCTGTGTCTAAACTATTGAAGATATTTAGTAGATTTTTTTTTGTCTCGCTTTATAATGTCACATACTATACGTAATTGCATTTAATGTCATACCGTCGTATACACTCTGTATAAGAATCAAATATGAAAAAATAAAAAAAAGATCTTATGCTCTCGGTCTAAAGACAAAGGCCATCGTGAGAAATTGCGGGCATGGTGGCCTCAAGGCGATTTTATAAGATGCCCTTTCACGACCCGCTTAAATGATCTAAAATTAAAATTTCAAGGAAGGGAGTGTTAGTAGCGTACTATATCCCCATCTTACTTTCGGCACAAATACCTGCCTACGCGGTGCTTACCTGTTAATAGTTGTTACACTAGACTAGTGTACTTAATGAGCCTGTGAATCAGCGCGCTGATGGCCCAACTTCTCCCCTTTCCTTTTTCCTCAACTCCCTAAATCCCTTCACCTGCCCCGCTCCCTTCACGGTAGAAAGCGGCTTTGCAGAGTCGTCCATGAGCGACAGTTGCCACCCACCATCACTGTCAGCAATAAAAAAATAATAATAATTAAGTGTGAGAAATTGTTGGTAAGCCTAAATAAATCAAATAAAAAATAAAACACCTAAATATATTCTGCAGTGTACACACGCCTACAGTACACATACCTACAGGTTTGATTTTTTTTATACGATTAAGTTGACAAACAAGCATACGGCTCGCCTGATGGTAAGCAGTTACCGTACGCTCGGACGCTTCGAACACCAAGAGTATCACTAGCGCGTTGTCGACCCTGTTAAAAGGTTTTAACTCCTTTCGTAAACTCCATGCATAGTTGATGATAAAACATAAAATAAATTAACTGCGTTCACAATGTTGCTAAACAAGTACAGTATAAGCTTGTAGGTCACACACAACTTAGTGTACAAGTAGGTAAGTACCAATCTAAATGGTAATCGATATTGGCGATAGTAGTGATAAAGTGTAATTTTATTAACAGCGTCACGCCTTCTCCTGTGAGCGTCTATTGAACTTATTTAGTTATTTATTTATCTCGTTAACTACATACAAAATACATACATACATATCTTCACACCTGTCTTTCATCAATGAGGTAAACACAGACTACAAGAACGCCATTTGCTGCGATCGAAGCATACTTCCTTTGCCTCTTCAACATTCAATAATCTGTCATACACACACGTCTTGGTTAGGTACGGGTGCTTGTATCGTTTTAAATTATTATTTTCCAAATAGGTTTATTTAAAGTTAGACTTAAGTTTTAATGTCTTCATTGTATTAAAGTGACAGACATGAAGATTTTTAGCGTCACCTTATTTCGCCACGCACAGCAGCAGTCGCACGTAAAAGATTGATTCTATACAATACAATACAAATTTTCACTGCTTTCTATTACGGTAACAGGTTAGCAGACATCAAAGAGTCATTTCATTTTACAAAGTTTGTTACTATGTGTATAGTTAGCGTATGCGACATTTCCAATTGTACAATACCTAATAATTATTATTTTAAAATAGTCAAGGTTTTGAAAACAAAAAAGAAAAGGGTTGAAGACCCTAACAGTAATATTACTCCCTCTACCAATCTAAGGTTTGCTGTTAGAGAACTCAGTTCTGAGTGAAGCTAACTTTTGTACATAAAATCTACTTCTATCTTCTTTCCTAAGGATCTTTCTGAAGAAATAACAACTTAACAAAATAATAGGTTGGTCAACTTCAAAGAGCCCTATTCATAACTGAACAATATTAAATCATTTTAATAGTCCTAAAAAAAAGCTTATACAAAGCCCAATAATTGTTTTAATTACATTATTAGCTGTTACGGTGTCAAACTACCAACATTAAGGTGCATGAGTGTGCACTTTGGAAGCATTCTTTCTTCAGTAGCTATTATTAAATAATTGATAGTAAATTATGGACTCGACCCGCGCATAGCTTTAGTAATGTTAATAACATTTATTACTATGGTATGTGTTACGATCTTTTGTATGCTTTTTTAATTTGGACTACGATTTTTGGTGGTATGGTTAAGCTTGAAATATTTTTTATTACTTTAATAGAGAGATGTTTTTATAAGTAATTTCTAGATAGGATAATTGTCTTCTTTGTGAAGAGAAACACGGTGAAGGAAAACATCGTGAGGAAATCTGGACCTTGAGCAAGCGTGGTGATTAATGCTCATCCCTTCTCTAGAGAAGAGGCCTTTGTCCTGCAGTGGGACAGTAAACAGGCTGGTATTAGTCTGGTCGTATCTATTCATTGTACGTTTGTAAACCGACGGACACAGCTTGTTCGCTAGTGTGAAATCTCTTATGTCCAACATAAAATCTGCACGTATTTGCTTCCGTATGTAACAAGAATAACCCTTAGTAAGAGCTAGTTATCTTGTATAAGTTATAGTATTCTAGTCAGGTAACGTGTCATTACTCGTGTGGGACTTGTTCGTTATATCAGGAAACTTAGTAGACAGGTTGTAAACACCAGAAGTATTATATAAGGAAAAGTGGCCCGTATAAGCAATGCTTGGATGACAAAAAATCATATAATACGTATATTAATTAACTGCCATGTGCTGTAAGAGTGCGTATTGTGCAACAAATTGTAGATTTGATTATTTTAGTTTGTTTAAATCGACCTCGTTTGTTCCATTGAGAGGTGCCAAAAATGAGTGATGAGCAAAGAAATATTGGTACATCTACTTACGTCTTTAGGTAAAAAGACATAAGGCTACGTTACTTTTTAACCTAATGAACTTGTCTCTATTACATAAGTAGAGATAATGCTAAGAAAACAAAGTCCTTGCTGACCGTGAGAGACAAGACATAATGGTCTGGAAGCAAAACCAAAAAGACCGAGCACTTAAGCCTATCTCTCTAGGTTAAACGCAAGACTACCTTCGAATATACATATACCTATTACTAGCTTAATCGGAGCGATATCACCCGCGTATTTGCTTACTACTGCCCTGCTTCCGTCGCCAGTAGCGTGATATATAACTTTCCTCAAGAACTGGTCTATCACACGTAAAAAGAATTATTCAAATCCGATTGGTAGTTACAGAGATTAGCGCGATCAAACAAACTAACAAACTCTTACGCTTTATATAATAGAGATAAATTATTTGACACGTGAAAGATACTAAATCAATATTAATTCAAACAACCTGATCTGCTTTTACAATAAGCAAGACTTAAGAGTGGTCGCACAGTGTCATTACATCATGCGGCCTGAAAGATCCGGGTATAGAAAATGAATACATTCCTGGAGCCAGCCGCGACCATCGGACATATCTGAGGAACAGTCTTAATAAGCTTTTAAGTGAAGGGCGCAAGTTGAGGCTATGAGCGGAAACACAGAAACGAATAAACTAGAATCTTCTGGCTTGGAAAGACAGGCAGACTACTAAATTTGTAGGGGATTATAATAGAATAAAGAATAATAATAACCCGAGGAGATTAGATCTGGGGGGAGGAGCAAGCTCTGCTTAGCTTGGGAGTAGATTGTGTGATAGTGTCCACATATTATTATCAGACCAAAATAACTTTTTTATAGGGCATTTTAGCAACGCGCGAGTTACACTTTTTATGGATCTATAGTCTGTAGCCTAACTGCTTATCATAAGACGGGCCTTAGACTTTATGGGCATGTGAGTTGCATAATAAAATATACTAATTTGGTATTACAACGCCTCCGGTTTAGAAAGAATCTCTTCACGTGGATGTTTTAAAAGTTACCATATAAGGTCCCCAATTTAATTGAGAGCAGACCAAACTTCTCACCATTTGCACCATTCTTCGATGTGGGAGGTAATATTTATAACATAGGTTGTGTTATCAAATAAAATTATGTAAAAAATTTTCAAAGATTCTTCCAGATTAAGCTGCCCTCTTATAACTTAATACTGAAGCCATACTCGTCTCAGATACAACGAACGAGAGAGCTTACCCTCAGGCTGTATCCACTACAAAACTGTCGACCACTTCTATACATTACACCATTTCATATCCATCGCTCGTTAAGCACGAAGCAATCTATGAATGTATCATTCACAACCAGCAATATACATATTTGTTAGCAATACTATCATTGTGTGAAGGCTGTTTGTAGTGTGGTAATGTACAGCATTTCAAAGAAGGAAAGTAAAACAATAGGTGGCTATACAACTGGTTTTTATACAAAATGCGTACTAATATTATTAATATGATAGTGTGTTTTTTGTACTTATTTCTTTCATGTCGGAACAAAAGATAGATATCTCTATCCTCTTATAACTTAATACTGAAGCCATACTCGTCTCAGATACAACGAACGAGAGAGCTTACCCTCAGGCTGTATCCACTACAAAACTGTCGACCACTTCTATACATTACACCATTTCATATCCATCGCTCGTTAAGCACGAAGCAATTTATGAATGTATCATTCACAACCAGCAATATACATATTAAAGAAGAGGGAAAAGATGGCAGAAGTAAGCAGAGCACCAGCTTTTATGCCCTATATAAAAGGAGTGACGGACAAAGTTGGAACAGTACTACAGAAATACTCCATAAAGACTGTATACAGTCCGCACTCCAAAATATCTCATCACCTGCGTACTCCGAAAGATGTCATCCCTCTACAAAAGCCTGGTGTTTACAAGGTGGATTGCAGCTGTGGAAGTTCCTACATTGGACAAACCAAGCGCACAATAGCGGAAAGGGTCAAAGAACATATCACAGCTGTCAAGAACCGTCAAACAAATAAGTCTGCGATTGCTGAACACCTGTTAGAGTCAGGAAACAACCACTGGATTGAGCTACATAAGCCGCAAGTGCTTTCCACTGATCGGCATTACTACTCCAGAATAGCTCGAGAAGCGGTTGAAATTAAAAAGTACCGAAATTTCAACCGAGAAGACGGATACCGCTTATCTCCATCTTGGAATCCAGTAATCAGCAAGTGTGAGCGTCGCAGTTATGACAAAGTAGGCCAAGGTGAAGACGTTGTGAGTGTTGTGTGTCGTAGTACTGACTTTTTACAAAACAGTGTAACAACAGACAAAGTGAGGGTAGTTGCCGAATCCCGAGCTTCAAGGCGAAGACGACGCCTGGCTACATCAGTCAGCCCGTGACCATGGTCAATATACATATTTGTTAGCAATACTATCATTGTGTGAAGGCTATTTGTAGTGTGGTAATGTACAGCATTTCAAAGAAGGAAAGTAAAACAATAGGTGGCTATACAACTGGTTTTTTATACAAAATACGTACTAATATTATTAATATGATAGTGTGTTTGTTTGTACTTATTTCTTTCATGTCGGAACAAAAGATAGATGTTAAAAGCGCTTTAGTTAATTACTAGTTTTGGCTTAGAAGTCGTAATTCGGCCAATCATCATCATAGTTATAAGACATCCAACGCCGTAGACTCAAACTACCAAGTTTCGTCATCTTGGTCTATTGATCGATACCAATAATCATTACTATTTTTAAGTTTGTATATTACTGATGTTCTCTTACTACAGGTAATCATTACAATTTTATTTATTTTCTTATTATCTATATCTACTAATAAAGGAGAACAAAGAAAAGAAGAAAAGAAAAAAAAAAGAGTAAAGAAGAGTTTATTAGTTTGTTTGAACGCGCTCTGTAAGTTGCAGTCGAATTTGAATAATTCTTTTTGCGTTTGATAACCCAGTTCTTAAAGAAGGCTATGTAACATCACGCTACTGGCGATGGGAGCGGAGCAGTAACCAAAGATGTTACTTAACTCAGGTAAGACCGCGCTGCGAGAAGTAAGTACTTTTATATTTCTGCTGTGATTATAAATTTTAATTAATCTTAATCTCACACCTACGTGAGAAATGCAAGAATGCAACGGATAGCGCTATTGTATGTCATAACGATTGACGTCTCCTTTGAACAAACGGGTGAAGCCTTGAGTTGCAACTAGTAATTATATAAAGGTTTTGTTACACAGATAATTGTTCATAAGTGCTTCATCATACTAAACTTGACGCCTTTGTTGCTCATACATAGAGTAATTTTATGTTTTAATTATAATCGCAGTAAGTTCTTCTTTCAGGCCTTTGTCTTTGGCGTGTTGGAGTTACATGTGTGAGATGTTAATCTTCAATGTTTGCGGTACAGGTTTCAATCCCGAGCAATCATGCGGACATAAAAGCACCTGCATCTATCAAATATTTGAAGGCTAATTGGCAAGTCAGTGAAGTAAAGTATTCTGTGGATGGGTCGCTCATGAACGCTAAGATGACGAAATTTGCGAGAAACCTATATCCATCCAGTCTTAATACTCTTTCGGGGAATATGATTATGATAAAAGCTAAATAACACTCGTGAACAACGAAAGGGCATAAAAATATCAATGCATGTCAAAGAAACTGTCTTATCTCGTTAATAAGACAGCATAAAGTTATTATGTATGAGCACAGAAAAACTTGTATCTATTGAGAATTCTGTAAAAAAGGTAAGCTTATTATGAAAGTCTTAATCGATGTGTTTATCTGTCAACTACTTACAACTCATAACTTACTCAGTGACAGCCTTACTATACAAATTTCAAGCTTGTTAATTAATTATTTGGAAAATTAATAAAAAACGAGGTAAAAAGCAACACAATAACTGTGCTATGGATCCGGTAGTGTAAGAGTAAATTTACACTAGCGACCTTTCCGTCCAATAAACGTATGTTTTCACCACAACAACGGAACATAACAAGTTCTCTACTGTCGTTGTCATCAGTTGAACGTCGACGTCTCTTTAGACTGCCGTACCTCAAGAGACAAAACGGCACCCATACAGGATCACTTTGTTTTCCGTCTGTCTGTCGGTCTGTTAAGACGTTTCTCTGAGTAACGCGTGGCTGCAAAATTACCGTTTTACGCAATCAAAATAAATATGGATGTTTTATGTTGAAATTACTGTTAAAACCTATGGTGCGCGTTTTCGACTCGCACTTGACCAGTTTTTATATCGTGGTAAACAAGTGTACCCGCCCATGGCCCGCCTGATAGCAGTTAACGTAGCTTGTGGACCGTTGCAACACCTGCGCGTTGCCGCGTTAAAAACCTTAAAACTCCATTTTACTTTCCGTTTGAATCCCATGTTGTAGCAAAAGCCTTAACAGGAAGCTTATGCTACAACCTTTAACAAATTAAAATGTATTTATTCATATAGGTTAATTAAATTAACACTCATGAACGTTAAAATTATAAAATGTCAGTCAATTAACCTACAGCCAGTTCGCTGACGTAGAGTAGGGCATGAGAAGAACTGTCAAGAAACTCAGGCCACTCTTTTTAATCGCCAGGTTATTAATTCTGTAAGTATCAATTTCCTTATAGTAGTTACAAGAAAGTTTCATTAAAACCTCACTGTACTGTATTCTAGTAGTTCGAAGATTTAAGGATACCTATATCGTCTGCGCTGCATACGTTCATCAAACGCTTGAACAATCGCAAACAACAAATGTAAACGCACCTTAAGTACTAAAAGAGATAACAAAAATGGCGGATTGGTTCCCAGAACTTCGCATTGAGTAGCGCATACCATCGCATCTGTGTTTAAAACTTAATTAAGCAGTATTGTCTTGTATTTAGTACTGAGTAATACGGTAATGTCCCAATATCTTTTTTCGTTTTTGGTTACTGTTCTGCTCCCGTCGCCAGTAGGGTGATGTTACCTTCCTCAACAACCAGGCTATCCTATGCGAAGAATTATTGAAATCCGACTAGTACTTCCAGAGATTAGCGTGTTCAAACAAACAAACAAACTCTTCCTCTTTATTCCTCTCGATTTCTCTAGGTTGCCATCATCAGATCCTGGTTTCCTTATCATGGTACCACCCTTGGGATATCTACTTTCCAACAAAAAAAGAATCATCAAAATCGGTTCATAAACGACGGAGTTATCCGCGAACACACATAAAAAAATATATATATATATACGGTCGAATTGAGAAACCTCCTCCTTTTTTTGAAGTCGGTTAAAAAGTAAAATTATTCAGCATTCTAGAACTCATAATATAGCACCAACTTCAAAATTATAAAATACTTATTTAATTATTCCTGATTAAATAAATCAAAATATGAATTACTTTGTGCTATGAAAATTTATTTTTTACTTTTTAGTTTCCTTCCTGTTTGAAGTTTGAGAAAATTATTTTATTTATTGTAAATACATACATATTATAGACCAATGCAAATAGACATGTTTATCGCGGGAATCGAACCCTCTGCGTAGTAGTCCGTACCGTACACAGTACCACCGAATCAGAGGCACTCTATAAAATTTTAGTCGTTCCCCGTCGATCCCCGGCCTATCTATGGTAATCCCTATGTTAATTCTTTATCTTCCTTGCCCGGCCAAAATTAATAACCTATCTCTAAAGATATAGGGCTATCTGAGATAAATGCCTAGGACACTGGTTTCGTTACCTAGCAACCGTCGTTATTGTTGTAATATTAACAAAAAAAAATCCTAGGTCTCCTTCGTCCTCAATCGTTATTTCCTAAACCATAATACCTCTAACCTAAATTCAGAACGTTTAAAATATTCAAACTAGTCATAAATACCGTCCACGTATTGAAAGTTAGACATAAATATTAAGTAAATGGAGTCAGTGCTGTCAATAAATATGTCAAATGTACTCACGACTTTACTCTAAGGCCTCTCATTTATACCCTGTACTGTTGGTTGTGTCTGTTTCATCTCAGGGCAATAGTTGTAACTTTCGAATAAAAGCAATAAAACTAATCCCTTGTTATAAATAGCATCTTGACTTAGGTGCGATGATAGAGTAAAATATTTGTATGAGAAAGGTTTACTCTGAAAATTAAATCTGTACTAATTTATTAAGAAGTCGCAATGGCCCAGTGGTAAAGGCACCTGCTTCGTTAACACGTGGTCAGGAATTCGAATCCGGACAAGTACCAATGTAATTTTTAAATCATATGTACTTTCTAAGTTTATCTGGACATTACTGACTGACGGTGAAGGAAAATATCGTGAGGAAACCTGGACTTCTGAAGAACTCTGTAATAGCCATTCCGCCTTGAGTGTACCTTCTCGGGATAATAATGGGTCGATATGATGAATATAAAAGCTCAAGAGTTTGTTTATTCGAACGCGCTGGTCTCATTCTACCGTGGGTTTAGAAAACTTATTTTTGTATTTAATAGCTCAATTCTTAAAGAAGGCTGTACAATATCGCGCTGCGAGCCACGGGAGCGGAGCAGTAACCAAAGATGTATTATTATAACGCGGGTGAGACCTTACTGCGCGGTCAACTAGTTTTACCATAAAAATGTTTTGTTTTGTCTAGGACCTCAGGTTAGATACCTATTCCAGGAAGGTCTGAGACATTAATAGTTGTTAGTGTCGTTAAGGTGTTGCAATTTAAGAACTAATGGCTACAGACAGTTTAATACCGAATCCAGTGTTTTACGAATTCGCCGACAGTACACATACAGCATTTAGCTCATATACAGCATTTAGCTCGCAACGCGCAAAGACGTGCTCTAAGCAATAAACAATATTTAATTAATAACGACAAGTAAATAGTGACCTAGTTGCATTTTTGCATAGTGTGTAGTTTAGTATAATATAATGTATAGCTAACAAGTTTTATAAGTTTTGTGATAAATATTTAACAATATGGATAGTCCCATGAAATCGCCTGTTAAACCACTCGATTGTATTTCGATCGAAGTGGTGCCCACGCCTGAGATTCAGAAATGGATGTCGACCATTGAACAGTATTTGAATGAAGTCTGCTCTATTGCCTCAGAAGGCAAGCTCAATTCGGACCAGAAGATGAAAATCGCCAACCTGTGCCGTAAAATTGGACATAATTCTTCACAAATGGCCGTTCTATACCAATCCCTGAAGCAAAAAGCAGTTCAAGCGTCCAACTCGATGGCAGTTCTTAAGGAGCAATGCACCCTGTCGGAACACCTATCGGACCTCAAGCAGTCTATTATAGAGTCCTGCACTGTAAGGACACCTTCATTTGCTGATAAGGTGAAAATGGGCTCTAGTAGTTATGTTCAGCCTACCAACCTAAGCTCCGTTGTTATTTATCCCAAAGATAAATTAAAATCTAGCGATGAAACTAGACACTTAGTTCAGAAAATAATACGCCCTGACCAAATGAAACTTCAAGTACGTGGAGTTCGAAAAACGAGAAATGGTGGAGTAATTATCAGCACTGAGAATAAACAAGATATAGAGAAGTTAAAGAGCGCAGTTCAAGGCTCGACATCTGCTCTAATTGCTGACGAACCACACAAACGTAAGCCACGACTTGTTGTGGTAGGAGTGCCCGCTTCTATGGCAGAGCATGAGGTCTTTAAATGTATTTATGAACAAAATCTAGCCACTAAATGCCCGTCAATATCTCTGGAGTCTTTTTTGGCACTTTTAAAATTAAGTCATAAATCTGGCAAGAAGGATGCAGCGTCCTGTAATTACATCGTAGAAGTACCAGCCCACATAAGAAAAGCCCTAATTTGCCAAACTAGACTATTTATAAATTGGACCTCCTGTCCGGTTAAAGACTTTACTTTAGTGACCAGGTGCTACAAATGCCATCAGTATGGTCACGCGGCGAAGTCTTGCAGAGAAGCAATCCCTACATGTGTACACTGTGGCACTCAATATCAGAATGCATGAAGAAAACTGACCTGCCGAAATGTGCAACATGCACACGTTTTAGTAAGCCTAATCAGCATAAAACAGGAGCCGTTGAGTGTCCGGCTAAAAAAGTCGCAGAACAGAGGTACATCAACTCTGTTAACTATGAGTGTTCCTAGAACTGTGTATTTTGTTTTATTTCATAGTTAATTCAGTTAGTTGTTAAATAGAATAGTTTTATATAAAACTAAAATGTGTTTTATACATAAGATCATATTATTAAATATTTATCTTACTCTTAAGTACATATTACTAGCTTGTCATCGGAATTTATTAAAATATCTTTCTTAATTAATTGTTTGTCAGCATAATCACTGCAACATGAATGTTGTAGCAAACAATGACTGGCCTCCAAACTGTTGTTATAGAAACATAGTTAATTCTGCTGATGCTTATATTTATTTTCTGATAATTTTGTATTAGTACCTAGTTATTAAACTGCAACGTATACCTATTTATTACACAATATTGTTTATTAAATATCTTTAGTCCAATTTTATACAAATTAATTTTATATAAGTAGGTACTTAAAATTTGATCTACATTTATTTTACATAATTTTAAAGAAAATATTTTATTTTATACCTATCATAACACTACTACTTACTAGCACTTATACCGCCTGTGATACAAGATTTTCTTAGTACAGGCACACAACATTCTAGCATTGTATTTTGTTAAGATTGACCTATGTATTTATTTTACCACATGTAAATTGAATAAATGATTTGATTTGATTTGAGTACCGCAGTACCGTCTAGACTGAAATTTACAACCGGCTATACATCGCAAGGTAATAAAAACCATTGCAATTTACCGCGTGAAGTAATCCGTACTTCTAACCCAGCGTTATAAAACGTTCCTTTGATAGATCTATCGATTAATTAACTAAAGATAATTAAAAGAAAACGTTACACGTAACGTACATTTTAACCCGCAAGAATGTTAGCTCACTGTCGTTAATTCTTTTGATCTCAGCAATTCGTTACTATTTTGATTACACTAAAATTCTTAACGTTAAAATGCAATTAAAGGTTTGAACATGACAAGAGACGGAACAATATTTGAAAAATCGAGCTTTGATTCGCCAAACAAAGGTGAATACCTAACACCTCCGTTTCGGCACCTATGTTGAACAATGCTGCTATGACAGAGAAAATCCATTTACCTTAATATAATGTAATGTACTATAGAGCTATCGAAGTAGTCAGTCATAAAATTAACTAATTTTGCACTAACATTGTTTGTGAACATGTTAAGAACAATTTATAACGAACTTGGTAAATGTAGTTTATTTTTAAAGCCATTTGTGTATCAAACTTACTCTTTTTTCTTCCTTTTTACATTACTTTAAATCAAAGTCAGTTATTTTTAAGTATAATCTTTTTTTTTATTAATCTATTTTAAATAATAATATTTTTAAGCCTGTATTTTGGTAACGAATTCCTTACTTCTTTAACCGTGAGTAGTCTTCGCGAATCCTCGGTGCAGTGACACGGCTGGCTTTGACGAATTGCAAGCGGTCGTCGACCCTGCGCTGGAGCACGTCGCCCATTCAAACCGATCGGGAAGTAAACATACATATATGTAATAGGTATAGAGATATATTTTATAGCCGTTATTAGCTATTTCTTAGGAAACGAAGTGGAAAATAATACAGGTTATAAAGAACGAAGTGCTTTTTTGAAAACAACGATGCTACATTTTATGGTATCGGTATAAACCGAGAAGATTTTGCTACATTGCCGAATTCTATTTGATTTGATAAAACATATTTAATAAAACCGTGGCCTGAGTTTCTCAAAAAGCTCTTGGATTGTTAACGGATTGATAAAATAGACACATTGCGACATTGTCTCTAAAACACAAATATAAGTAGTTTAGTTAATTATTTATTTAAACTTATTTTGTATAGCGGTTATTGTGGTCGTGTGGTTTTCAGATCATAGTTTCGATTCTCACTCAACCACAAAAATTTAGTGTAATTATTATTCTTATATTTCTTTCGACTGGACACAGGCCCCACAATTTTCCACACCTTGGCCGGTCGTGAGCCGCCCTCAACCTTCAGTTCCTTTTTCTTTGTTGCCCGTATATATTGTTAATTAAAAATAAGACATTAACTGTTCGGGAAACATAGAAAACTAATACTCCACGGTGGTCTGGAAATCAGAATAAACCAAAGAAAGCGTGTCAGTGTTTACCCTTGCCGATACAAGTCCAGTGCCATCTTAGTATAAAGTCAAGTTAGCTGTCCACATTCCGAGTGTAGACAGACGCATTAATTGGCTTCTTGTTAGAAACTTGATCGTTAATTACTCGTGTTTTTAAACTTTGAGATAGATAGGTGAAATACGAGTGTTTATATATTTATATGAACCTCTCAGAACTATTACAATAATACTAATACATAATTGATTCTACAATTCTATACGTCTTCGAGGAGAGAGCTGAAAATCTTTTTCTATCTTTAATAATAACTATTAACTATTTAGCTATTACCACAAACACCAAACAATACATAACGCCCACGTCCGCTCTGGCAAGAGCGAAACGACTCAAAAGGATACCTTTATTATGAACATTTTCTTGATTATAGTTCTTGAAAGAAATATTTAGGAGTCACAAGCACTTTAGATACATCTTACATCAGGTGAGAAACAAATCCACGACAGTCAAGCTAAGGGCAGTAGCAAGTCGATCACTTAAACCGTAAGACCCCGTGTAACAACTTTAGCTACAGTTTAATTAATAGAGACTACGGCCTAGATTATAAACTGAATTTAATCGTGTTTCAGCTATCAGTTACAGTGTGTAATATCACCTGGCAGTTTCGTATGCTGAGTTACATGGGTTCAACATTTACAAGGCTTCGCGATCAGGTTACCAAAACTAAACGATAAAGATTTATCGTTAAAGACACGTTGAAAACTATAATCGGGTCGAAAGAAACCATAAAACTGTTTAATATAGCTTTTTAAGTTGCCCAAAATATATTTTTTTTATTGGCGACGCAATAGTGGCAAAGAGGCATGCATGTTAGCCTACAAAAATAACTCTACTCTGTCTGACAGTAAGCAGTCAGTTGGGTCCGAGGGTAGGCAGACACCAGTTTATTAACATCGTGATAAACTGCAAGCATGGTCGGCCACGCTATGGCATCTATGTGAGATGCTTCTTCACGCCCCGTGAATAAGTCCTGGAATCTAAATTATAAGTAAACATAAACTTACTTCTTTTGTAGTTTATACTCGAGAGATCATCAAGACCGAGATGAATGATAGAAAAAGCAAGAGATCTTGAGGATGCTTCATGATGAAGCGAATAACGTATTATTGCAACTTTATTTAAATTCCTTCTTAGGTACATTTTTAACAAAAAAAAACCGAGGTCAAACAGAAAACTATAGTAATAAATCGATTTCTCTGGGATGCCATCATCAGAACCTGGTTTCCTTATCATGGTACCACCCTTGGGATATGACCAAACCAACAAAAAAAAACAACATTATCGGTTCATAAACGACGAAATTATCCGCGAACTCACATAAAAAAATACATACGGTCAAATTGAGATACCTTCTCTTTTTTTAAAGTCTACTATAAAATATAGTACAAATTGTAATCTTTAAACGTTTCACAATTTATCAATTTGATCCTTAATCGATCATTATCTGGGATCGGTTTAATTAACGAGAACAACGTCGAAGGCGTGGGTTCAGTCCCGGGTGGGGCAACTATTAAGAGGTACGTACGCCCAGCGTTATCGCGATATACTGTAGAGACATTCATTTGTTGATAAAAGGATTTTTTTTTGCTAAATAATTTATGTTTAGATATTTACTACAAGAATAAGCAATACTCCTGGTGTTCCCATACAAATATTTTACGCTGTCACTCGAAATAATTTAGCGAAACGAATTGACTGTTGCAGAAGTTGTCCGGATTGTCAACTGCCCCTATTTCCTCTTGGCCAAACTGATTTGCAAAACTGAGATTACCAAAGACCCGAAAGGTTAAGCGTCTTATAGAATTTAGGTGTTTATTTACCCATTACCCATTGGGCAAGTGAGATCGCTAAAGAATCAAATACCACCTCGTTCGACATGTCACAACAACTCAAAGATTACGAACCCTCCATATAACTAGTACTAGCTTTCTGCGGCGCGGTTTCACCTGCGTGTTTGTTTATTGCTCTGCTCCAGTCGCCAGTAGCGTGATGTTACATAGCCTATAACCTTCCTCGAGAACTGGGCTATCATACGCAAAAAGAATTTTTCGAAACCGACTGATAGTTCCAGAGATTAGCGCGTTCAAACAAACAAACAAACGTATAAAAATACAATGTATTTATAGATTAATGTAAATAGTACAAGAATGCCGCTTCGCCAGTAATTTAAGGTCGGTGTTCACTGTCGCGCCGTCCACAACTATTAGGCCAATTACACATGAACGATTGCACGACACCCGCATTCAGACACTTTTACCTTATATAAACTCTTTTATAGGGTTTATTTATAGAACTAGAAAATAAATACTTTTTACATTATGGAACGTAAGGTATAAAAATTTTTAAAAGTGGAATCTAAAGAGTCTCGAACCAAACGGTTTAATTCTTATTATAGCTTAATTAAGGCCTGGAACTCCTTATATCAGCGTCAAAAAGCATCTCATAAAACCGCTGTAGTAATTTGACGCAATGCTATTTGAGATGGTGTTCCTGTTACTCCTGGCAGTCTAGTATGAGCTCTTATAGCAAGCTTGTAAAAGAACTGCCATACAATTATGTAGTATGAACTCTTATAACCAGGCGAATCAACTCCAAAACGTCATCGAAACAGGCCAGCGGCCACGTGACCGCTGACAAGTTATTTGACCTGCTGGACTCTACTGACTGTTAACTTTTAATAAACAGTGTTTTGACAGGCATATAGGAAAAGAAAATTAAGAAATATGTACGGAAAATTCTTCAATGATAATTTTGAGTAGGTTTTTCTATCGTCAACATAATTATCATCACTGCAAAAGACCTTTTCTGCAATAGATGACTTCCAAGACCGCGTTTAAAACTCTGAGATAAAAGTCCTCGAAAGTCGAAGAAAAGGGGTATTCACGAACTAACTGAAACATTTGCGGTACTGTAGATCTATCGATACTTAAAATATCACACCAACTACACACACCGTACACAGACGTACACAGACCCAAAGTAAGCATATATTATAGCTTGCCTTAAGGGTTCTAGAAATGCGGATGTACATACTTAAATACTTTTTTTTTGTAAATACCTACATATTATACATAGAAACACCCAAACCAATGCAAATAATTATGTTCATGCACACAAATATTTGCACTGAGCGGGAATCAAACCCGTGACCTCTGCGTGACCCTACACCACAGAGGCAGTCAAAAGACCTTATCGTGTATCAGCCTGTTGTTTATTTTTATTTAGTAGTTACAATACGTATCGCAGAGGGTATCGTATCAATCGATAGTATGGTCACGCGATGTTAGGCTTTTGGAGAAATTGGTAGATAATGAAATATTCCTCTATTTATGTAATGGTTTAATAGTTTCTCGTATTGGAGTTTGCAAGCGTCTTGATGAACTAAATGGCCCTTGACATTTAAATTAATAAATAACAATCTTAAATAGTTATAGCTATCTTTTTTCCTCATCTCCCTTATTCCCGTCACCTACTCCACTCCCTTTACGGTAGGCAATCCCTGGCATTGCAGGAGCAATGCTAGAGACTATGACTCCTTCATAAGCGACAATTACCACTTACTATCAGGTCAGTCTGCTCGTCTGCCACTTTCGGCAATAAAAAATAATAAAACGTTTTTTTATGGTCAAGCGTGAAAATAGTCCTTTAGCTACAGCATTTTACAATTTATATACAAGATCGCAAAAAACACGGCATTTCATTAAATTTCATTTACCTACTTACAATTACTTTATAATTATATTATTTTGACTGGCCTGTTGGTCTAGTGGTTAGTGACCCTGACTGCTAAGCCGAAGGTCGTGGATTCGATTCCCACCCAGGACAAATCTTTGTGTGATGACTGATGAGCATGATTGTTTGTTCTGTGTCTGGGTGTAATTTATCTATAATATCCGTTTAAGCATAATTGGTATTTATTTTTCCATAATGACAGATAATACATTAAATACTCTGCGAGATCTTGACAGTTTAGTGATAGCTCAGTCAGTTGAATGTTCGGTAGACGATCTACCCTCTTATAAACATATAAAAAACTCGCAACTAAAGATAGTTTCACAAAATATTCGTAGTGTTTATAGTAATTTCGATGAAGTAAAAAAAATGTTAACGCAGTTTCAATTTCATGTAGATATACTTATTTTAACGGAATGTCGACTAAACCCGAATAAAATTATTCCTACACTACAAGACTACAATTCGTTCGATACAAATATGACATTAAATCAGAATGACGGTGTTGTTGTTTATATCAGAAATGATGTTATTTGTAAAGTTAAAGAGGTAGTTATGTATATAACCCTGCGCTGCGATAGAGCTTTAGCTTGCAGCTGCGGTGAGGCTGTGCGACGCAGCACTTTCTTATCTCTGGCATTGCGCCGGACCACCACCGTGGTTATGCATGTTTAGTCTATAAGATATTACTAAGGATTTTGTTAGAATTAATAATTAAGTTAGTCTTACATCCAACTCTGTAAGCTACGGTCGAAAATAATATAATCTTATTTCGATTTAATTAATTAATATCTTTTATTTGTATTTTTAAAAAGCTATTTTCTCGCTCCCGAAATCTAACTGGCGCAGCCGGTAGGATTGCTGGTTGTTGCCTTCGCGAAAAGTCACGTGTGAAAATCTGTGAAATAAGTGTAAGCTTACGAATAAAGCAGTGAAAAGTGTTTCGCGAGTGGTAACTCACTATATATAGAGTGGTTTTTGCTTAGAATCAGTAAGGCGCTCTATATCTGGCAATCCTCGAACCAAATAAATAAGCTTAGATTAACGCGTAAAACAACGCAGTGTGAGCAGAAATGGTGCTAGTTAATAAGGCGGTTGGACTGTGAGTACCCTTCCACTTCCTCCCCAATTTCCTTACACAATTTTTGTTAATAGAATTTTAACATTGTGTGTATTTTGTATGACTTACGTCTTAAATTATTTTTCTATTGTGTTTTTCTTTTTATATAAAAATCATATGAAAAATATTCACATATTATAAACTCTAATAGTGAAAACTTAACATAAGTGCGATATTAATATAGTGAATAATAATTGATTAATTTTCCAATAAAATTTTGAATACTAGTAATAATTTATATTATAAAAATTTTCATACGATTTTTACGTAGCATTGTTGATTGTGATTTTAAACTCAAATTGCAATTTGTTCTATTATTTCGACATATTTGCCTTATTTTTAGTTATTAATTAAAATGAGTCTGGATCAGATTCATATGCCTACGACGGCGGCAGCTGCGTCCGCTCGCCCGATTACACCTATACCTGAAATGCAGATGCATGCAATACCGCGAGATGTGCTTAAATTAATTCCCGATTATTGTGGTGAAACTAATTTACTAAGTTTATTTTTGCGAAAATGTGAGTATGTTATACAAAAGTATCAGGGGACTGTAGAAAGAAATGAGTTTCTTATGCAAACAATTACTAGTAAATTAAAAGGGAAAGCAGCAGCCCTTATTAGTGAGAGAGGAGATTTTGAAACATATAACGAATTAAAATCCTTATTAGTCCAACATTTTGGGGATCCCAGGAGTGAAGAATGTGTAGCAATTGAGCTAGAAACTCTGAAAATTAGACATAATGAGACATATTTAGAATTTTGTAGCCGCATACAGGATATTCGCGCTATATTAATATCCAAGGTCAATCATAATAGTTCTATTACTCTTAGAGAAGCTAAGCGCGTTATTTATAATAATACTTCACTAAATGTCTTTATGTATAATTTACCAGAGCATATGGTACGAATTGTGCGAATTAAAAACCCTAATACATTGGAAGAAGCATTGAAATATGTTCTTGAAGAGGTTAATTTTCAAGAACAATATAATTTACGTAGTAGAATGTTACAACACCGTTCACAAAGCGCATTATTGCCATCACGCGATAAAAGGTTTGTTTTCAATTCAAATAGTTCTAAACCAATTGCCACACAGCCTCCTTTACAATTTAATAGTAGTAATAACTTCAGGCCTTATAATAATCAACCTCAATATAAATTTGGTATACCTAATCAGCACCTGGTGCGCCCTAATATGTCAAACCAACAGTTTGGCTTCCGACCTCAATTAACACAGTTTGGTTATAGGCACCCTGGTCAATTTGGCTCTAAACCTAATCAACAATTCGGCTATAGACCTCAGGTAGGGCAGTTCGGGTACAGGCCACCTCAGCCTTTGGGTGTTCGTCCACCCAATGCTTTCGTAAACGACCGTGACGTGACAATGAGGACTGCCCCCGCACCTTCAAAACCACAGCAAGGTTTTCCTGTAAATGAGTTGTACACTGGTGTCGAAAACTGTTACTACGACCCCAAAAATTACACTTACGGTGAATACCTAAATAATATGACGACTGACTTTGATTACAGCCATACAGACGCGTATACTTCTGAGGACTGTGTAAATCAAAATAATGACTCGGAATATGCTGAAAATGCAGATATTCCTTATTCGACTGAAAATAATAACGATTTGGATGAAGTACAAAATTTTCAAATAGGTTCGAAGCAAACGTACCAGAAATGATAGAGCTTAACTATGACGCAAACTTAAAACATCCATATATATATATTCCAGATATAGACGGTAAATTCATGTTGGATACAGGAAGCACGAGATCCTTTATTAGCCCTGGTAAGGCCAAAGAATATTTTACCGAATTTACATTCCACGAACCATTTACAGTTACAAGTACGCACGCTTCTAGTATTCATCACGAAGTGACTAACATTCCTCTTTTTTCTATTTTTAATGATAGTAGTTATCATAAGTTTTACATTTTTGACGTTGACAACAGGTATGATGGACTTATTGGTATGGACCTTATGTCCCGACTTAAAGCCGACATATGTATGAAAGACAAGACGCTTAGGATTAATGGCGTGGATATACCTATAGTTTATAACACTGATCTTGACATTAAATTAGAGCCGCGTATGGAACAACGAGTGAGATTGCCTGTAGACCAGAAAAATGGCCTTGCTATTTTGGATTACAAGCAGTTTCATGATGGTGTCCGAATGCCTGCTGCTATTGTTAAATGCGAAAACTATTATGCCTTTACTGTAATACAAAACACATCCGAACTTGAATTTAAATTGACCATTACAGCTCCTTTTAAGGTTACCCAATTCCGTAATGAAGAATGTGTGGTGAATGCCACAGTTGATTTTACTGATGTAGAAATAGACTCACTACTGACAGAAAATTTATCAAAGTTACGACTGGACCACTTAAACAGAGAGGAACATGACGCCATACGTAAATTGTGCGAGGAATACAAAGACATATTTTACTGTGACAAATTACCTTTGACCTTTACAAATCAAGTAAAACACCATATACGGACCACACACGAGGATCCAATTTATATTAAACCATATCGGCAAGCACCAGCACAAGCTGAGGAAATTAAACAACAAGTCGAAAAGCTCCTCAAGGACAATGTGATTCAGGAATCACATTCCCCTTGGAGTGCCCCCGTTCATTTGGTTCCCAAAAAGGCTGATGCTTCTGGTCAGGTGAAATATAGAATGGTCATAGACTATCGCCGACTCAATGACATTACCATCGACGATAAGTACCCACTTCCCAACATATGTGACTTGTTTGATAAACTGGGTAAAAGTAATTATTTCACAACGCTAGATTTAGCTTCCGGTTACCATCAAATTGAAATTTTTGACACTGAAAAAACAGCTTTTTCGACACAAAATGGTCATTACGAATTCCTCCGCATGCCATTTGGACTCAAAACAGCACCTGCCACTTTCCAGCGGGCAATGGACAATGTGTTAAGAGGCTTACAAGGGATACATTGCCTAGTATATCTTGATGATATACTTATATATTCAAACGGATTATTAGAGCACCTCAAAAAGTTACGCGCTGTCTTCGATAGACTTCGTGAGACTAATCTAAAAGTCCAGTTAGACAAATCTGACTTCTTATGTAAGGAAGTGCAGTACTTAGGACATACACTGACTAAAGACGGACTCCAACCTAATAACGACAAGATACAAGTAGTTCTTAATTATCCTATACCAAAAACTCATACTGAAATCAAACGGTTCTTAGGCTTCGTAGGCTATTATAGACGGTTTATCAAGGACTTTTCTAAAATAACGCAACCTTTAACAGCCTGTTTAAAGAAAGGTAAGAAAGTAGTCATTGACCAAAAGTATATTGAAGCATTTGAGAAATGTAGAGAACTCCTTATCAATGCCCCAATATTACAATACCCAGACATGAATAAACCGTTCATACTAACCACAGACGCTTCGGAAGTAGCAATTGGTGCCGTACTCTCGCAGGGACCTATAGGCGGTGACAAACCAATAGCTTATGCCAGCCGGACTTTGACAGATACTGAGAAAAGATATAGTACCATTGAACGCGAATTGTTAGCAATCGTTTGGGCTACAAAGCATTTCAGACCCTATTTATATGGTCATAAATTTGATATTTATACTGACCACAGACCTCTGGTCTGGTTATACCAACTTAAAGAGCCTAATAGTAAGTTAACACGTTGGCGCTTGCGCTTGCAAGAGTACGATTTTAATGTCATATACAAAAATGGAAAGCAAAACTTAAATGCCGACGCGTTATCTCGCATCAAGGTCAATGCTCTCGGGGCTGACGAGACCGATGACAGTTCAATGATTGTTAATGTAGACGAAAAAGAGGAAAGGCTACAAAGTTACCTGAAAGATGTGAGTAAACAAATTACTGATCTTTCTAAGAGACAAAGTTCTGACGACTCCAAGACCATAACTATATCCGACGATGAAGAAACATTGACAGCTAGCCCTATAACGATTCCAGACACTGATACAGTTGAAGAGTTACCCAATTACCCCGTACCATCTGAATCTACTTCTACACAAACAGTTCATTCTGCTAAAGATCTTGAGTCTCACGGTATACCAATCCTTAACGAAGCTATTGATACAAAGCCAAACCAAATACTTGTTTATAGTTGGTTTCGTAATGAAACACAGGTGAGAGACTTATCCAGGGACAAACAAAAGGTGCTAGAGGTCTTTTTGCCCCTTAATAACCCTGAACTTATAAAAGAGTTTTTAAAGAAATATATTAAGCCGAAAACTAAATACTTCATTTATTTTGAAAACCTGGAACATAGAAAAGATTTTAGTAACATTATTGTTTCCTTATTTAAAAAGGGTATGGTTAACTTTTATGAATGTACTGAGCGTGTGATTTATATCGAAGATGAGCAGGAACAAAGGGCTATTATAATTAAGTTACACGAGGGCAAGACTTGCCACCGTGGCATTTCCGAAACTATTAAACGAATTAGACGTACGTATCACTGGCAAAATCTGAATGAAACTGTTTCCGCCATCATAAATTCTTGCGAACAATGTAAAACTTCCAAATACGACAGAAAACCTATGAAACCGGTACTTCAGCTAACACAGACTCAGAACGCGCCGTTCCAAGAAATCTTTATTGATCTATTTACTATACAATCTAAGTATTACTTAACCTTAATCGACGCTTTCAGTAAATTGGGACAAGCCATAGAAATTTCATCTCGATCAACACCGGAAGTAGTTAGAGCACTCATGAAGTATTTTTCTTTTTACGGTATACCTCAGAAAATAAGCTCTGATCCGGGAACTGAATTCAACAACGAACTACTAAAAGAACTAACAGATTTTTACAAAATTAAATTACATATATCCACACCAAACAACCCAAATTCTATGGGTCACATAGAACGCTTTCATTCAACAATCATAGAAATCTATCGGTTAGCTAAATATGAACGAAAATTTACGGATGCAGCATCCGTCATGACCTATGCTGTCATGGCCTACAATAACACTATACATAGTACTACAGATTTGACACCATTTGAAGTTGTATTTGGCCACACCGAATTAAACTCAATATTTAACTCTGAATTTGATAAGGTCTTTAAACAACAGCTAATCAAAGATCATCAGAAAAGAACCCATACCTTATACAAATATCTTACAGAAAAGATAAAAAATCATAAAGAAAAAATTGTAACTAAGCGAGGCGGCGAAATAGTACCAGTCTTAGAATCAGGGCAATCAATTTTCGCTAAAGCCGTAAACAAGAGAAAAGCTAAAGACAAACCTAGGTACGAAAGAGCCGTAGTCACCGGTCAATTAGAACGTAATGTTATACCAATAAAAATCAAAGACAGGGAAACGAAAGTTCCAATTATAAATATAAAACGTCCTCCACAGGTCGTGGTTACTCCTGGTGATATGGACAACGACGAATCACGCCCTAGCAAACCAGCATCTCCCAAACCAGGCACTTCAAGCAGTAAAGATTAACCAAAACCCTGGTATACTCCCGGTAAAGCTAGGTCAAGCGTTTATAGAACATGATAAATGGTCAATAGTCAAAATAATTAACCTCAAAGGTATTAGTACTGACCTTTCTTTCAATATTCAAAAATATTACGAATTTACTCAAATGTTACACCCAAACCAATCTTACGCTGATGAGTTCAGAGGTCTTAAGACTCAAGTGCAGTTTATTCGAGATCAGGCTCAGGAAAAGTTACAACAGTTAATTCCATCAAATAGAATTAAACGTGGTGTAATAAACCCCTTAGGGTCCATTATTAAAATTATTACAGGTAACCTCGATCACGAGGATGCGATTAGGTATGACAAATTGATCAGTAATATTCAGACTAGAGAACAAGCAACTTCAAATAAATTTACTGTGATATCTGGAATGTTGGACCACTTTTTAAACTCTACCGAAACTATTGATAATAACACAAAAAAAATGAATGCACGCATAAAACTAATTGAAAATTTAGTTAACGATCTGACTAGGAAGGATAATCATTCTATTTATATGACTTACGTATTTGGATTACTTTACCAGTTCATTATTAACTTTAGGACTATATATGTTAAACTTAGTGAAATAGAAACAGCTCTAGCATTAAGTAAAGTATCTGTTTTACATAAAGCCATTATAAATTCTGTAGAATTACTAAACTTATTAGAGCAAATTGCTAAACACGATAAATTAATGTATCCTGTAAATGAACAAAACTTAATTAATATAGAAGAGTCATTATCTGTAAAAACCTATCTTAAGAATAATGAAATAACTTTCATTATAGAAGTACCACTGATTGATAACTCTACTTATAATTATTACAAACTGTATTCCCTTCCTATGTCCAACGATTCCTTCAACCATACTTATGTTGTTATTCCTGAATTTCCTTACTTACTTGTAGAAGGTGTGAGATACCTTTCGATTGACCAACCATGCCAAGAGATAACAGCTAAAGAATATCTTTGCTCTGAAAATAAAATCGTACAATACGCTGAGGAAACCTGCATAGAACAACTCATGAAGTACCATCGTAATCTGTCACGCTGCTTACCACGTCCAATAGAATCTGAAAACTTAAAAATACAAAGAATTACACCAAATAGTTGGATTGTGTATTCCAAATATAGTAAAGTCATATCTCAAACATGTGGCACCGACGACACAAAGGAACGCATAAGGGGAACGTACTTATTAACTATAGAAGATCAGTGCGACGTTTTCATCGATAGTACCCAAATTCATAGACGGCGCTTTTACCCAATGAAAACGGGACATATGCCTATACCCATTATCAACTTACCTGATTTACAAGAACAGACTTCTGGCGCTGCAAATATTGAACCTGTAGACTTAAAAGGCATTAATCTGGACGACATCAGACATCTGAATTACATATTGAAGAAAAGTGTAAAATTAAATAGTGTGAAAGGTCAAATAAGTGAAAACGAAATTGAAACAAAAAGTATTAGTGTCGCGCTTTACGTGTTGTACGTGATCATCATTATATTGTTATTAGCTGTAGTTATGTATAAGTACTTACCAGTTTTAAAGAAAAAGTTCTGTAAAAAGCAGGATTGTCATTCAAAGGAAATTGTAAGTCCTGCAAACCTAGATGAAAATGGAGTAAATAAAAAACCCTTATTAATAGTGGCTAATTAAATCTATTTTCACAGTTCATATACTTAGTTACTTATTATATTCTGTATACTTTAAATATAAATAATTTTATAAGTTAAGCACTTTGTACTATAACGAAGTTCTTGGAAAAACGCTGCTTTTCCGATAACTTCGGTCTAAGGGGGAAGGAGTTATGTATATAACCCTGCGCTGCGATAGAGCTTTAGCTTGCAGCTGCGGTGAGGCTGTGCGACGCAGCACTTTCTTATCTCTGGCATTGCGCCGGACCACCACCGTGGTTATGCATGTTTAGTCTATAAGATATTACTAAGGATTTTGTTAGAATTAATAATTAAGTTAGTCTTACATCCAACTCTGTAAGCTACGGTCGAAAATAATATAATCTTATTTCGATTTAATTAATTAATATCTTTTATTTGTATTTTTAAAAAGCTATTTTCTCGCTCCCGAAATCTAACTAGGTTGTACTTAATCAAGCATCCTGTGTGCAAATATCGACTTGTGACTACACAATTATTGGTATTTATCGATCCCCCTCTAATAGTAACGTTGAATCATTTGTTATTTCATTAAATTCTCATCTTGACTCGATTAAAAAGCACAAAAATATTATAATAACAGGTGATATAAATATCAATTTAATATCCAAGACTACTGAAACATCTTTAGAGCGTAATAATAGACAATCTTATCTCACTGTACTGTCTGCTCATGGCCTACTTCCGGGTCATACCTTACCTACAAGAGTGCACAATTGTTTAGATCATTTTATGTTAAAACTATACGATAGAACAACGTCTGCTTTTATAGCTATACGTAGTACATCTATAACTGATCATCTGACTATTTTATTGAGTATTACTAGGGGTCCTAAATACAAAAAATGTATTAAATTAAAAAAAGTTGTGAATCTAAAACAAGTGTGTATAGATCTTAGTTATATAAATCTCCCGGAAGTATATTTGCACACTGACCCAAATACGATTGCTGAGCTTTTAATAAATAAAATTAAAGTATGTCTCACAGCAAACACCCATATTTACAAGATACCTCGTTCTAAACAATTAATTAAACCGTGGATGACAGTCGGCGTTTTACGCTGTATTAGAAACAGGAATAACATGCAAAAACAACTAAAAAATAACCCAGGTGACGAAATTTTGCGCATAACTTACAGAAGGTACAGACATAGTTTAATACAAAACAACAAAAAACTCAAACAATAATTTACTAAACTGTAGACAGACACCAAAGGAATCAGTTAATTATATAAATGATTACTTTGCGGTAATCGGCAAATCCTTGGCTGACGATATTATTTCTAATAACAGTATGACATATAATTTAAGTTTGCCACAACACAACAAACTAACTTCTTTTGTTTTATTGGAGACAGATCCTTCTGAGGTCGAACTAGTTCTAATGAGTCTCGACTCTAAAAGTGCTGCGGGGTGAGATGAGATACCTACAAGATTTTTAAAATTAGCTAGAGTACAATTGATACCGGTGATCACTTATCTAATAAATATGTCTTTTACAGTGGGAGTATTTCCAAAAGTTCTTAAACAATCTTTAATCACGCCAGTTTATAAAAGTGGTAACAACGACGATGTTAACAATTACCGACCAATCTCTGTCCTTCCGAGTTTGTCTAAAATATTAGAAAAAATATTAAATAAGAGAATTCTATCCTATTTAGATAAATATGATATCCTATCCTCTTCTCAATACGGCTTCAGGAAAAATCTTTCTACTGAAGACGCCGTGTTATCGTTAAGCACTCTTTTGGTAAACACTATGGACAGTGGTAAGATATGCCTAACCGTCTTTCTAGACCTGAAAAAGGCGTTCGATACCGTCTCTGTTCCCACTCTTATAAACAAACTGGAAAGTATAGGATTTAGAGATATACCACTTCATCTGTTGAAAAATTACTTACTAGACCGTAAGCAGTGTGTTAAAATAGGAGATTATGTTAGTGAAGATACGATAACCACTTTCGGCGTGCCCCAAGGAAGTGTACTCGGCCCAACCCTGTTTCTCATCTATATTAATGACCTTTGTGATATGAATGTTAGGGCAGGGAACATCTTTTCTTACGCGGATGACACGGCCGTCGTCTTCTCTGGCGACACGTGGGAGCAGTTACGCGAGCGCACCGAGAGTGGTTTAGCTAAGATTTCTACATGGCTTTCAGCGAACCTCCTAACACTTAACACTGAAAAATCTAATTATATCTGCTTCTTATTAAAAAATTCCTCGCAACCTAGTTCAGCATTTCAAATCAAAACTCATGAATGTGGTGACACAGATACAACTTGTAATTGTCCTATCTTAAGTAAAGTTACCTCAATAAGTCAAAGTCAAAGTCAAAGTCAAAGCATTTATTTCATTTAGATCATAAAGTATGATGCTTATGAAAAGTCAACATTACATTTTGTCAGCCAATTGACCTACAGCCAGTTCGCTGACGAGGTAGAGCTGTGAGAAGAACTGGCAAGAAACTCACGCCACTCTTTTCAATCGCCAGATAATTACAGTTATTTGAATGAGTTACAATTTAAACACTCAACGCAACCAAAGAACCATACAAAGTAATTATTACAAATTAACTAATTAATATAATACTAAGATTAAAGAAAGAAAACAAGGAATTCAATTATTTAGTTTCAACTAGTATGGTAATTTGACTACGTATTTTAATTAAACTGGTAAATGCACCCCCTGGTCACATTGAACGACAAGGTAATACTGGATTGAATATTAAATGTAAGCCATGCCAAGATTGACCAGTCATCCCAAATAGCACCCGTTCACGAGCATGACGCACGGGCCAGCCATCATCACCCTCGCCATATTAGAGGGAAGGTGATGACCCGGCCAATACGACACCACAAGCAATGACATTTTAGTGAGCATGACAATGCAGGGCATGGGTGGTAAAAGAACCCTAATAAAATGTATTATGCCTTACGAACTCGTAATGATCATGATATGCATCCACTTCACATTAAACTTTTACTACAATAGTCAACATAATTACAATAATAGTCAATATAATTACTATAATAATAATCAATATACTGAATGATAATAATAGTCAATATAAGTACAATAATAAAATTATCAATATACTTAATGATAATAATAGTCAATAAAGCTACAACAATAATAATCAATATAACATTAATCTTGCATTAAACGAGCAACTATACCCATGCTGCTTTATCATTTAAATAATCATTAATAGTATAATAACCCTTTAGAATAAGGCGGTTTTTAACAGTTTGTTTGAATTTTTGTAGGGGTAGATTCATAATGTCAATGGGTAATTTGTTATAGAAACGTACACCTAGACCCGCAAATGAGTTGTTTACTTTATGTAGGCGATAATATGTACCAACTAATTTATGTTTACCTCGAGTATTCACAGAGTGCATGTCACAGTTTCTGGAATACAAGTCTATATTTTTCTTGATAAACATAATATTGGCGAAGATATACTGAGACGCCACCGTCAGAATACCTATTTCTTTAAAAATCTCTCTTAGTGAAACCCTAGGGCCCAAATTGTAAATAGATCGCACTGCTCGTTTTTGAATTATAAAAATTGACTCAATATCCGCAGACTTGCCCCAGAGCAGTATACCGTATGACATCACGCTATGGAAATAGCTGAAATAGACAAGTCTAGCTGTTTCTATGTCGGTAAACTGTCTTACCTTTCTTATCGCAAAAGCTGCGGAACTGAGTTTACCAGCAAGACACGATATTTGGGTACCCCATTGAAGCTTGTTATCTAAAGTTAAACCCAAAAAAACTGTAGACTCAACAAAGCTCAAAGTTTCATTATTTAAACTTATATTAATAGCTAGGCTTTTAGTATTGGGCATAGTAAATTTAACACATTTAGTTTTCTTTGAATTAAGCAGTAGGTTATTCGCACTAAACCAGTCCAGAACTTTCACTAGTGAGCTATTCACTTTATCAATGTTAGTTTCCTTACGATCCACTTTAAATAAAAGTGATGTGTCATCAGCGAACAGTACAATGTCGCAAAAATTCTGAATATGGAATGGCAAATCATTGATATAAATCAGAAAAAGAAAAGGGCCTAAAATGGAACCCTGTGGCACGCCCATAGCTACAGGTAATCCGGTAGACCTACTTCCGTTTATATCAACATATTGTATTCTATTGCTTAAGTAAGTGGCAACTAGATTGAGTGCAGCATCCCTAATACCATAATGACTGAGTTTTCGTAGAAGCGTATTGTGTTCGACGCAATCAAAGGCTTTTGAAAGGTCACAGAAGACACCAATAGCATCCATCGAATTTTCCCAGGCACTATAAATATGCTTAATCAATGTAATACCTGCATCTATTGTAGAACGACCTTTAGTAAAGCCATATTGCTCTTTGTGTAACAATTTATTTGAGACAAAGTGACTTTCTAATTGCTGCAAAATTATTTTCTCAAACACTTTGCTAATAGCTGGCAATATGGAAATCGGTCTAAAGTTAGTTGCGTCACTGTTTGATCCATTTTTGAATAAAGGTATTACTTTACTGTGTTTCATCAGATCAGGAAACACGCCTGTGTCCACACATCTATTAAATATTGTGGCAAGGTGTGGAGCTATACTAGATATTATATTATTAATTAGATTCGTTGAAATACCCCATAAGTCAGCAGTTCTTTTTGAGTTAAGTGACTTAAACACTTTTATCACATCATTGGGGTTAATATACTTGAAACTAAATAAAACGCTGCACTCTCCCACGCTAACCCTAGCTAAAGTTTCGGCTTTGACTGGGCAAGAATCTAAGGACCTGGTTGCATTAACAGGTATGTTTATAAAGAAATTATTAAATGTTTGTGCTACATCTAAATTATCTGAAATAATTTTATTATTTACGTTAAGTTCAAAGTTAGTATCCCGCAATGTGGTTCGTCCAGTTTCATTGTTAATGATACTCCAAGTTGTTTTGATTTTACTAAAGTATCTAGGTATTAGCATCGACCAAAGACTCTCATGGCACTCTCATTTAGAACTGCTAAGTAGTAGAATAAGAAAACTCATATGGATTTTTAAAACTCTCAGACATGTAACCACTCTGGACCTTATCAATAAAATATATACTGCCTTAGCTCATTCCATACTGGTGTATTGTATACCAGTATGGGGTGGAGCCACTAAAATAAAATTTCTGGAGCTTGAGAGGGCTCAAAGGTCACTTTTAAAGGTAATGAACTTTAAGCCACTACGCTTTCCTACAAAAGAATTATATATTTCTACCGACTTACTGTCTGTTAGGAGATTATATGTTTTACTTACCATCTTAAAATTACACGGTACAATAACTTTTAACAAAAACTTACTAAAAAAAGAAAATGTAATGTGGTCGCACCTTACCGTAAAGTTAAAAGTTCATTTGCTCGCCGGCAGTATGCTACACAATCCTCTTTTCTGTATAATAAAGTGAATAAGCTATTACATATCTACCAAATGAATAAACATGACTGCAAGATAGCATTAACGAAGTGGCTAAAACAACTAGATTATGAACAAACTGAATCTCTCATGTTTGTAATAGTCGAACCGCACTTATACATATCCTTACGCAAACATACGTGAGCGCGCGCGCGCACACACACACACACACACTACCTCACACACACACACACACACACACACTCACACACACACACACACACACACACACACACACACACACACACACACTCACACACACACACACACACACTCACACACACACACACACGCGCACACTCACACACACACACGCGCACACGCACTAGCACACACAAACACGCACACGAACGCACATGCACGCACACCGATCACACACACATCGTACACACACACACACACACACATACATCACACACAGCACACATACACACTATTATAGAATTATTGTTAAGCATGTAATATTAATTGAGTCGTATACATTACCTTAATCTTAAACTACACGAGAAACCTGTGGAAGAGCGGAGCCACCTAACACAGGCAATATTATGTCTAAAAGGAGTGCTTCAATCGACGAATTGTAAATGATAGTTTAAGTTTTGAGTACATAAACGATTATTAAACGATTATTAAACGATATTAAATATGTATGTATTTACAAAAAAAAAACGTATTTAAGTAGTATATCAGTTGTTTAGTACCCATAACACAAGCAAATATAATTGCTTAATTTGGGGCTAGATGGCGCTGTGTGAGTGTGGTAGAATATTATTATATTATTATTATTATTAATTAAAACATAAAATTATTATCTGCTTTTTGATGACACACTCCGTAGCCTATTTTCATGACTGACAGATAGTATTATGTTCGGATGGATCGTTGACTCTACTGCAGTATTGCCAATAGTACAAATGAATCAATATTTGTCCATAATTAACAATAAACATGTAGTTAACCCGTCAATCACTGTTGATGGTACGGTAAGGCACGGGTTATCGCAACATATTCGCAACGCACGCAACCTTTCTAACTGATTGCCATTTCTACATAGAATGTTCTTGTAACACGAAAAGCTACATAAATGTATATATTTGTCTGATTGGTAACGAAAATCGGGATTAAATCGACATAATATAATCCACGTTTATCTTAATTGTTTAACACAGGATAGATAATAACGTCCAGTGATAAGACGCCCAGCAATGCGATTACCAATCCGTCTTAAATACAATGTCACCACGAAATGCTACTGCTTGTGTGAGCTAGTGATTATGGTAGTGTATGAATAATAAGTCACTGCGTTTTGGTCTGGTTCAAACTCTTTATTAAATAGCAATTTAAACTTTTATTTACAACATCGAAAACTGTAATTAATTCTATAGAGTTAAGTGTATTTATTGCCTGTGTCACTTTGCATGCTACTTGAAATTGTAACTTACAAAAATTGTAATAAACTAGCGATTAAAAAGAGTGGCCTGATTTTCATGCCAGTTCTTCTCATGGCTCTACTTCGTCAGCGAACTGGCTTTAGGTTAATTGGCTGACATTTTGTAAATTTTAACGTTCATAAGCGTCAATTTAATTAACCTATATGAATAAATATATTTTCATTTTCATTTTCAACGCAGTCACAATATCGCTGAATGCACCTAGAACTCTTGTTACTGGTCATTGGACCAAAACTGGGTAATGTTACCTAATTACCCAGTGATAGTGTATCAAGTTTAGTTTTATAAATAAAATAGATATTGTGTGAAATGAAGACGACTGAGAAAAGTCCGTGCTTTTATAATAAACCGCTATAAAAAAGAAGCTTTGCATAAATTGTTCACAACTCAATGCCTTCGATAATTTGTAGGAAACTAAATTGTGTATTGATTCCTAGTTTTTGTTGTAATCATTTCACAGAACAATGGGCCAGCTAATGACTGGTCTCAAGTCAACTACTATCGCTAAAGAGAAAGGTAATAAGCAGAAACTGGGATTATATGTCAATAACGACCTTGAAATGAGGTGGATTGGACTATGAGCGAAAGTTAGTGCAAGTTTTTAATCCAATTGGTCATTTAGTACTTACCATTAATTGGTCCAAATAATCACCCTACCTCTTACATTAAGTGTCGTAACAAGCGACTCTTATAATTATAAATAAATACCCAAAACATGCAGCAGTTAGTGCTTGATAAAAAGAGAAGTCTGAGTATCTATCTTTTAAAAATCCACAATTTTATTTCATCGACCTTTTACCTCCTTGGTCCGTATTTCTTATAAACCTTTACAAGTTACTTTATGACCTTAATATAGAAAAGTCGTTATAAATCCGCAATACAATTACTTTTTACATTGCACTCCTCTCACAGGTTCCCTTCACAGAACAAACTTGACAAACTCGTTCATATTTGTGCATGACAGGTTACGCCCCGACGTCGTAACGTGCGTATCGATTGCGCGGTCACATGCGCATACGCATGGCAATAACCACAGTAATATTATACGCGTACGTTGTTGATGCTAAAGTAGTAGTTGGTTATTGATCTGTAACTAATCAAAATTATTTATAAGAAGTTTAAAAACTGCAAGAATGGCGAATTGCTACGGTTGGCTGGCAAAAACAAGTCGCAAACAGTAAATTAGCGCCTCTGAGAGAGGCTGTAGTCTGCCGTACACTGATGATGATCATGATAAATCTGAAAGGTTTAATATGTCTACTAACACCTGTTGATTGTTAATTATGTTGTGAAGGATCACACCATCCTCCAACCAAAATGTTTAATGTTGAACAGGGAAAGGAGGTACCTATGTTTGGATCGCAGCAAATGGCGTTTTATAGTCTCTGCTTACCTTATTAATGGGAGACAGGCGTGAACTTATGTATGTATGTGTGCGTTATCATTCTTTTACTGCAGCGCTAAGTTCTGAAGCAGCCAATTCATTTATATTTGTGTACATTTACGTAAAATACGTTTACACTAAACAAGATAGTTTAGAGTTTATCTAGTTGTATCGCCTGCGGTAAAACTCAGCAGCACAGCACTTGTAAGTTTGAAGCTCCAGGCAAACTCACGCAAACTCAATCGCTCTACACTAATTATGGTTTCAAAAGGAAACGTGTGGAAACAAAAAATATACAGGCAGTGTAGTAGGTAAGTGCCAATTTTCTATAGCTTTTCTTGCAAGGACAGATTGACCCCTGGGGTCTTTTGAGCGACTATCTGTTTAGCTTTCCTCAAAAAAGAGTAGCCTGAGTTTCTTGCTAGTTCTTTTCTTGCCCCTCCCCTACGTCAGCGAACTGGCTGTTAGTTAACTGGCTGACATTTTTTTAATTTTTAACGTAATCTGATAGTTCAATTAATTCATAAATAAATGGATTTGATTTGATTTCTTAACTATCGATAATATTGAAGATAAATTTAGAAAGTATATTGATGTGAAACCCTCAATGCATGAAGCGGGCAACAACCATTGTTATACTTATGTACCTATACCTACATTATAGTAACACCAAAAACACACAACTTCAAGTCTTTTCGCCAAAGGTGTAAGTATAGTGTAGGTATACTAGGGTAGGCAAAGGTGTATACAACCCAGGGACGGACCTGGGCAATTACTACTTAGAAGCCCACTTATATACTTAATTAAATAAATAATTAATATTTTCGCATTAAAGTCTATTTTTGACTTTGACTTGACTTAGCTGGGGAATCCAAGCGGCCCTGGGCTGAAGTCCAAAAAGCCATGGCCCTGATGCTATCTACGTTTTCCATGACCCAAGATTGCCCCATTTCCATTTATCTTGCATTATTTAATATTCCTATAAAACACTGAGAATATGTCGACAGAACCCAATATCAATTATTTATACCTAATCTACGTTGTACCGCCGAGGTAGTTTATATATAAAAATATGTTATAACACAAAATACAGCGGTAAATGGTATCTAAACCCTCTGTAATGTTGGAGGCACTTCATTAGAGCATACCGACGTGATGTTTAAGGCGATATTTCACTCTGCTACGGTTTTATAGCGCTCTTACACCATAAAAACCATTATCTGCTTGGTATTAAGAAATCATAGCGGATTATGATCTCGGCCTATGCTCATGGTATAAGAAAATACCATGGATTCCAATAACGTATTTTATATTTTTGTAAGAATTAGAAATAGTGACGGCTTAGCGGGTACCTACCCAACCCGCTTCGTATATTTGTGTTTGAGGACATGGTTGTGGGTCCTAAATTAACCACGGTATTTATAATTTTTTTTTACTTTGAGTAGGTACGCAAATACTTAACTTTATGGAACAAATAAATTTCATTTGTTCTGTACCTATGTGTCCAAATAAACTAAGTTTTTGCAAAGCATGTTTGTTGTTGTAATCTTTCTAAACTAAAACTCCAGAAGTAATTTTACATTTGTGTGTACCAGTAGTTACATTCACGACATAACCCTCAGGGAGCAAGCTGATTGCTATAAAATTGGCCACATCAGTACATTGCAGATATCATTATAGAAATGACAGACACAGCCGGGGTCATTACCGTGTATGCCATTTGTAAGCCGCAATAACGAAATAACTAAAGTGTAAGCTGGCAGTAACTTGACTAGGTACTAGAAAATGCTTAAAAGTAGCTACTAGAGGTGTCTTTCGTGTATTTTTTTTAAATACTTGTGTTTATTTTACATATATCAATAAAGAGAAAACTTAAATATTTAAGTAATAATATCGCTTGGCTAGAAGTGTCGCAATGCAGTGTGACTAAAGAAATGCAGGGCAGTAACCCTTCCAAGACGACAATCCATACTAATATTATAAATGCGAAAATAACTCTTGTCTGTCTATCGATTTTGATAAAATTTGGTATTGAAACAGATTAGACCTCGGGAAACAACATATGCTCGATCTTTAGATTAGATCTTTTATCGTAAAAAATGGCTTAAAGGGGTTGAAATGGAGGACAAAAGTCAATGTAAACAGAGATATAACCGACATTCACGAGGGCGGAACTGCGGGCAACAGCTAGTCCTATATAAGCCTGATCAGCTGTACTTCGTAATATTTGGAGTCCAAAATAAAGCTATGAACAATTGAACAGTAATGTCGTGATAATAGGACATCGTGGCAATGTTTTGACTTTTTGTCATGTATTGATCGTGAATAAGGACACAAGTCAAATGTGCCTTTGTTATGTTTGGTTACATTTGTAGATAGGTACAAGTAAAATCGATATCATGGAAAAATAACCAGTGCGCAAACCTCGCGCACTGAGGGTTCTGTACAAAATTGTAATTAATAAAGATAACTTGATTTCTACGGTAATAGGTTGATCCTCAATGCTTTATGAATGGGCTAGATCGACCAGGGCAGGGAAATACTACCCTCTCATAAAATATTAGTTTCCATACTGTGTTTCGCTCGGTGAGTGAGAGCGCAGGCAGCCCAATTATCCCATCTGTCCTCTTATTTTACCTTTTTATTTTTATAAATACATACATATTATAAATAGAAATACCCAGACCAATGCATTCACTCACACAAATATTTACACTGAGCGGAAATCGAATCCGCGACCACTGCGTGTCCGTACATAATACCACCGAACCACAGAGGTAGTCAAAATACATTGTTTCTCGTTTGAAAAGAAAGCTGACAATCATATCGGCCTATTATTACCCCACTGCGGGGAAAGGCCTTTTCTCATACAGAGAAGGTATGAGCATTGATCTCCACGCTTGTTCAAGGCGCATTAGCAATTTCAGACTTCCTCAGAAGTCCAAGTTGCCTCAAGATGTTTTCCTTCACCGTCATAGTCATAGTGTTCTTTATTGTGAATCATAGGTAGGTACATAATACAGATGTTAAGGTTACATTATTTAGTTCAGCTATGTCCCGCCCATTGGTCATACAATAATTAGGTACAGTAAATATTAAAATTGGATAATAATAGTTGATACATGCAATCAAATGATGAAAATACTTAACACCTCATGATTTAAGTACCTATAGTGTAATTGAAAAGAGTCAGTTATGTAATCTTTTACTTAATAATAACATTTATTTATCAACAAGTTCTGCAGTTTCTTTTTAAATATGGTTGTTTCTTGATAATACTGATCTCTTTCGGGATATTGTTGAAAATGCGCGAAGCTGTACAGAATAAACTTTCATGCATTAAATGTGTCTTGCTAGCGACTATATGCAATTTATCCTCATGTCTTATACGCTTTCGATAATTAAATAGTTCAGGATTTTTTTAATAAATAATGCAACCTCCAGAATGTATAGACTTGGTTAGTTAAAATATTATATTTTTAAATATGGTAAACACTAGTCGGTAGGCTGCAGATTGAACACAGCCCTTATGCAGCGCTTTTGTGCTACAAATGACCGGCCTTTGAATGTACTATTACCCCAAAATATTAGACCGTATCTCAGTACTGAGATAACATAGCCATGGTATGCTGTCAGGAGAGTCTTTTAGTTAGTTAATTTTCTTAATTAATTAAGAGCATATGAAAACTGACTCAGTTGTTTACACACGTAGTCAACATGAGATTTTTATCTTTGTTATCGATGTGTAAACCTAGAAATTTTGTTACTTCAGTTTCTTCTATTTCTGTATTGTGATATTGAATTTTTAGGGAGGCCGTGCGTTGGGCACGTATTCTAAAGTTCATTATTTTAGTTTTATCAATATTGATTATTAAATTATTAATTTTAAACCTGTTTACAATATTTACTAAAGATAGATTTACGTCAATTTCTAAATTACTTGATTCGCCATTAGTAAATAGCACTGTGCTATCGTCAGCAAATAGCGTGATTTCATGATTAGTTATTGAAGGCAGGTCATTTATATACACGAGAAAGAATAAGGGGCCCAAAATACTCCCTTGTGGGACACCAAATTTAGCAGTCCCAGCTTTAGATGTGTAGACTTCTTCGGTCTTTGACAGCGGGTTCAGCTGACAAATCTCTGTGTCTTGCGGTCTATCCGAAAGATATGATTTTACGAGATCATACACCATACATCTACATTTTATTTAAGAGAGTGTTATGCTCGACGTGGTCAAATGCCTTTGACATGTCCATATATAACGCTATAGCCGAGAGTCCTTTGTCTAAATTGTTTAATACTTTTTGCAAGAAGTTATATATTGCCAGATTTACTGATTCATTTTTTCTAAAACCATATTGATTCGGGGTAAGGATATGTTGGCTTTCCAGGAATTCATATATTCATTTCTATATAACTTTCTCAAAAATCTTTGCGAATGCAGATATCAGTGCTATTGGTCTATAATTATTAATATTTGTTCTATCACCTTTTTTAAACACTGGTTTTATTACCGATATTTTGAGTTTATCTGGATAAATCCCATATTCTATGCATAAGTTAGCAATGTAGCTTAACGGTTCACTTATAATGCTAGCAACATCTTTAACAATGTTAGTCTTAATACCATCATAGCCAACGTTGGTTTTATTTTTTAGTGATAATATAGTGTTATATATGTCATTAAGAATAGTCGGTACCATAAAGATTGAATTGGAATGGTATGTCAATTTATTAGGTAAATTATATGTCAAATTGGAAGAATTACTGTATGTCACGTTATTAAGCGAACTATTGGTAGGATTAGTCAGGTTTTTATTGTTTATGTCATGAAAAAAGTCATTAAATGCTTAGGCGATATTTGGAGGTCCATTTATCATTGAATCATTTTTATTAGTTAATTTATGCCTTCAATAGGATAGTTGCATTTGATCTCATTTATCACTTTCCATGTAGCTTTGCATTTACTAGTTGCAGTATTGATGTAGTAGTTATTTTGAGAATTTTTTTGTCAAATTTATTTTATTATATTTTTGTATTTTTTCGCATATATTTTAAATATGTTTTTGTTTACTGCACTTGGTTTTTTCCTATAGTGCCACAAAAGTTGACTTTTACGCTTGCTACACATTTTTAAAACACGCGATATCCATTTCGGGTTAGATCGGTTATAAATCTTGATTCTAACTAATGGAAAGCAGAGTTCGTATATCATAACAAAGTTCTCATGAAATATATTGTAAGCACTATTTAGGTCTAAACATGTATACACGTCGTTATTGCTTAATTGTTTTAGATATTTTATAAGCATTGCTCGATTTTATTTGGAGTAATCTCTTTTATGAGTCAGTCAGTCAGAAATGACCAGACAAACTTAGAAAGTAGCAGTGGCGTAGCGTAGTGGGGGCGGGGGGGGCGGCCCGCCCCGGGCGGCATTTTTTAGGGGCGGCAAAATTTCATAGTAGATAATAAAATATATTTAGTAAATATTTAAACCATTTCATATTTTTTACGCTTTCTTTGCATGATATTTTGTAGCGAATGGCAACACCGCCTATACTGACTTGCGGGGATTTCTCGTATTTGATTTTGTGCTTGGATTGTTTATGGCTTAAAATCGGCAAGAATGAGTTCTATTTTATTACATATTACTATATAAGTATTAAGTTCAATATTGTTTATTACGTCCTCTAAGAAAGTACGTGATGCTTTGACAATAAAATTCAAAAAAAAATTAGTCATGGATCTTCAGTTGTTTAGTTCACACTGTTTCGTAACTGTGATTTTTGTGCAAATAAGTACGTTTAGTGAATGAATGTTAAATGAATGAATAATGAAATTATTGGATAACTGTGATAATTTGAATTTTCCGCTACGTGTGTTCAACTGTGTGAGTATTAAATATTTTATTTATATAATTGCATGTTGTACAGTCCGATATGTTGTTCAAGCTTTAAATTATGAAAATCCGGCCATGTCCGAGTTTCACACTCGCATACCCAGGATTCCGAACAAATATTTTTAAATTCTCGGTTTTCAGATTTTTGCCTATCATAGATTATAGATGTGCTATAAAATATACCTAGTTTTTGAATTTTTCGATAGTTTATTTTGTAACTCTAACTTTTATCATACAATATTTATTTATTTAGTATCAAAAATTAAAAGAGTAATAAAGAAAGTGGGGCAACTTACCGTAATAAGAGAAAAACTAATTTGGAAAATATTAGAGCAAATGAAGGGGCTTTACTTAAATATGTGAAAAGTGTTGTTCCTGAGACGTCAGATTCTATATTTTTTTAACTCTAAAAAGTACCTACTTATATTATTTTTCAATAAAGATATAAATATTGCTTAATATTATCATCCTAATTCTAATAAAAAATTGATTTCCTTCTATTCGCTAATTATTTAATCATGTCAATGGTCGAGGTGAACCCAAATTTTAAGTAGAAGGTACAATTACCTACTTAAAATTACGACGATCGACATGTTATTACATAATATGTACCTGTTAAATCAATGGTTGAAGTAAGAACTTTGTATTAATAAACGTGATCGTTAAACAAATAAACTTTTTTATTTAAAATCTAACCTGTATAATGCAAAACAATGATGACTGTTCTTGCTAAAAAGTTCTCTAGAATTAATGTATATAAAATGTATAGTATAGGTACCCATTAAAGTGAAATACCTAATTAAAAGGGCGGCAAAATTGTCTTCCGCCCCGGGCAGCCGATACCCACGCTACGCCACTGGAAAGTAGGTACATATGATCACATTAGTACTTGCCCGGATTGGAACTTCCGACCTCGTGTTAACGAAGCGGGTATATATTAATAAATTATGAACTTTTAATAAGTATAAATCTACGAAGCTAGTAGGTACCTATCTGTGTATAATATCATTTGCTACGAAATACTAGAAACGGTCATAGTCTTTAGTACGAAAACCATTCAAATTGTGGATTATTTTATTATTATTGGTACTTACTTTCTTAAGCAAAAATTTAAGTAAATACGCTAAGTACCTATCATTAATTACCATAAACATTTCACATCCTAAAGTTGTCAAAAAATTTAACTGAAAATAAAAACAGGAATAAATACTTACATGTCTTTATACAGGATTTGAATCTTATAGTTTTTCAATAATATCAAATTCACGTAATATTATTTAATTACACACAATACAACATATCAACACATTTCACCACAGACAACACAACACTAGTCTAATAATCCAATCCAAAATCCAACGTGTAACATGACATTTCAGAACGAAGAAAAATATTTTTTTTATTGAGCGCTCGTGCGGTGCGTCGCCTGTGAGCGCCTAAGGTACACAAACTTAACTACAACGTCGATAATCGCCTTTCTTTTCACTCAGCATTAATTTTATTAAGGGGTGAAAAGGAAAAACGAGATGCTCTTTAATACTAGAAGAAATGCAGCTTTCCGTGTTTCAATGCTTTTCACAATTAAATTTTATTGTAATTATGACGTTTATGAAGATTTAAATGCAGTTATTGTAGGACGTATTATTTTGTTTTTGTACTGTAATTTTCACTGTTTGGTTGCACTCAATATGAATGCTATTCTTATTATTTAGAGATAGGATGCCAAAGAAAAGAAGTCTAATAAATGCGATGCATGGCACACGCATTGATTATGGTCAATAGTTTATTTTATGGTTACCATTGTCACACAGACATAGTCAACACGCAGAGGTCGCGGATTTGATTCCCGCTCTGTGCAAATATTTGTGTGCATGAACATGGTATACGAACTGATTTATGAAGACGGAAACTTATAGAGTGTTAGTTAGGGTGTTTTCTAACTGCAGTGCCATAAGTAATAACATTTTCTGTAATCTGTGATAATAAGTACAATATTAAAAAACGTAGGTAAGTAGGTACCTGAGACATTTTGTCAAAGAAAAGGAAGAGAACCGAGTACCTAAAGTTACTATATTGAACGAAACATAGTAACTTGGATATCTATGATAGTAACATACTTACAAATATTTTGCGATTTTGCGTCTAATTATATTCTATGAAAGTTAGCTTCTCGATCCATTTTGCTCATTCATAAAACCAAACTATGATAAAATTAAATGGTCTATCACCTGGTGTTTAGGGAAATTCTCGCTACCCGTTATCGCCACTTAAACTGTCACATTGTGCCAATCAGGGTGTGGCGTACAGAGACAGCAGCGGAGCCCTAAAAATGCATCGGCGCGTGCGCGCAGCACGCGAGCCAAGTCAATAATGATAGCGGAACGCGGCGACCACTTCTTAATAGTGGCACTTATTTTATACTGCACACACACATTCGCACTCACACTGCACACATTCACTGTAACCTGTGACTGCGCTACAGTAATATTGTATAACGCTCCTGATTGGTCAACAACCAAAATGCACTCATGTAAATACCATACCTGTGTCAGACTACATTTGTATATATAAACCGTGCCATTTTTGTAAATAAATATTGTACAGTCGTCTCTCGAGTATTATTCAACACTACCTATTAAGTCTACGGTACGAAGGTGGAAACACTGGGCCGGTCTAATAAGTAGCTCTACAGCAGTACCAAGTAAATCAGCTGATACAGTTCATAGGGAAAGTACCTCGGCCGTTGACCCTCTTCATCACTAGTACCTACAGTATATTAGGGACAGTACCTACAGCTGTTAACCCAACAGCTGTCTTCATACCTACCTAGCATACATACCCCTAAAAGGGGATAGCTTTCAAGAAACGCTTGACAGCTAGACCTGACGCATCGGTGCTGCCACCTCGTGGGCACCATTTTAGAAATCCCTCTCAGCAATTTTCTTTTGTCTATAAGCATGTAAATTAATGAAAAATATTTGTTTTGATAGCGCTGTCAAAATGGAAGACCTTTTACCAAAGTGGCGAAAATTTTCCTAAACACCCTCATTCACTAGTCGCAGAGCAGCATTCTTCATTGCGGTGCAATTTATATAAAGGTCAGTAAGTTTATTAACCTAATAAAACACCCCGTCATAATGTCACGTGAATTCTCAAGCTGAAAGACAGTGTTATTGATTAGTCGAGATCGCATTATGGAGTCGAAGTCAACAGTCGAGGGGGTATCCAGTGTTTACCTTCCAAGCCTGCTTCGCAGTTTAATGCCAATATAACGGCAGCTGAAAACGCTTGCTCAGGTTCAACGCTGGTTGTAGGAATAGACAATAGATATCCACCAGTTTTTTTCACTTTCGAACAAGCTCATTTCACGTCTAATACTATTTGCCAACCCTGATTAATTTTATACTTGTACTTCAGGATCTAGAGATTTCATAGTCTTATAAATTTCCAAACTAGGCCTGTTTGTGGCAATTCCGAAAAACCCGAGATTGGCCTTGGCTAGTCTTGTACTGTACTTGTACAGTCCCTGGATTTTCGGAGCCAGAAAACGGCCTGGATCCCGGGATTGTATTTTCTCTATGCCTATCACATATGGAATATGGTTATTAGGTAATCATTGGTGTCTATTTTTTTTTCAACCTGGCAAACAAGCGTACGGCATGTTCACATGCAGTTACCGCAGCCTATGGACTACAAGCAAATACGGAATAATTATAATTTTCTTTGCACTAGGTAAATTAATGGCTTCTATTTTTCTTACTTTTTTTTGGTTTATTGGTACAAATGAAACTAGTACAATTAAAATAAATAATATAATATTGAAATATAAGTCCTTGATATCAAAATCAAAACAAGTCGTTAACATAAAATTTCACTTTATTATTAGCATTTTTGAACATTTTATTATTATGTTCTAAAACTAAGTGAAATCTAAACCTCAAGAACACTTTTATTATATAATCAATAGGAAAACATGCACACGGCATATCATACTCAACCCGTGTTAAATACTTTACTATATTCGCAAGAGGGCGAATTAAGTTGTTTTCTGTAAAATGTGTCTTAAAAGTTGTCTCTAGTTTTGCTACAAACTCTAAGAACTTTTTAGGAACGATATAATTGTCAACATTGATGGTGATGCCAGAATCAGTTACTTGAAGCACCTCGTTGTTTATCGCGCCCGCGGCGTACACATGCATCTTCATCTTGTAACAGTCACTGTGCTGCTGGTACCCTTTGCACAACAAGTATAAAGATAACTGTTCCAGGACGTGATTTTTCCTGAGCACTATCATACTAAACTCTTTTGCATCGTCTATATTTATGTCGAATTTTTCTGTTTTTGTGATATTTCTATATTTCTCGATTAAGGGCATACGTCTTGCTCGCGACATAAATACCTCCAGGTCATTTACAATTCTAGTTTTGCAAGAATTTGTAAAAATATTAAATATAGGAAATTCGGTCATACACGTTAGTAGTTGTTCGACTGTTGGCCGAGCTACACTGTGCTTCTTGCAGACTTTTTGGAAAAAATGGTCGACACAGTCACGGCTTAAACCAACGAGTACTGGGACTTTACACTTATTAGCTCTAATCTCTCCACTTAGCATCAAAATTGCGTTAATAGTTATTCTAAAACCTTCAATGAATTTTGGATAAGATATTTTCCTGACACCTGGTTCAAAAGTAAACTTAAAAAAAAAAGGTAACATGCTAACTAAAAAGTCAATTTGCACGGCATCTCCAGAATACACGGCGCTCTTATCCTCGGGAGGGTTGATCGTGCTGAAGTTAAGCATGTCCATTAGTTTGTTCATGATTCCCAACCACTGCACGGTCTGCATCGCATCGGGCGGCAGTAACTTCAGTTGGACATACATTGAGATAGCTGCAGCTGTCGCCTTGCTGAACAAATCGCTAGTTTTTTTGAGGTCATCTTGTAAATTTTCGACTGGCATGTCATTTGGGCATAATTTTGGAGCTATTCTTAGTGCACCTCTTTTTACATCATGGAAGTAACAATTCTCTATATGGGGCCAAGTAACCTTCAATTTATCATAAAATACAATGTTGTGTGTCATCAATTTATTACGAATGTTTTTCATCAAATAAAGTGGATCGTACATGTAATAAATTTTATGACGATCTACTTTAAAAAATGGTGTCTGGAAATCAAAGTCATGCTTTGGGCCTATAGTAAACAGTTCCGTTTCAAGATCAGACAAAATTGCACGCACTTTGAATCCTAGGAGGTACAATTTAGAGATGACGTTCTCAATGAACGACTTCACGTAATGATGAGTTTGGTACTTAGATACAAATAATATGGCAACCACTTGTTGCCAGTTGTCAAGAAGTCCCCGCACCGTGATTAGTAACACGGTTGTAGCTGGCTCTAATTGTTGAACTTCACCTACATCATGTAAGCCGCGTATCTTATCGGCTTCATCGTCGTAATAGACTGTTGGGTCTAAGCTCATGGTGCTGATACATAGGACGCTCTGTTTTTGTTCTTGCGTCATGCAGTCAACCTTTATCTTTAAAACTGTTAAGATCTCATGACTTAAATCTGTCACCATTGGGACACACAGCCTATATAATGTAGAATGCGGAGGTAGTCCGAAAGAACTTTGAAGAGCTCGGTATGAAGCAGGACTTGCAATATACATATTTAAAGCAAACATCTTAAAGGTTTGAGTTAATATTTTTTTCGGAGATTTTTTTTGCCGAGCACGAAGTGCGTTACTTACTTTCGGAATAATTTCTACTTGATGAGGGTTTAGTATTTCTAATTGATCGTGTTCACAGTCAGACAGTTCTTCTTTCATTCTTATAATTTTGTCCATTTGGTCATGTTTAGGATCGTCTAGTTGCCGCTTGAGCAACACATTGTGGCTGCCTGTGCTGGTAGAGGGGACAGGCTCCTCCATATCGTCGGCATCACTGCCCGGAAGAAACAATGTCGGCATGGCATTTGGGCATAATTTCTTGCGCCATGAGGTGTCAAAAAGTTGACTTATTGTAAAGTGTTTCTCACAAATAAAGAGTCTACTCTCATAAATCACGTCGAGTCGCTGGATCTTCATCAGCCATGTTACTCTCCTAAAATAAATAGATTCTGTTAGAGATATTCTGAAAGTATTTTAATTATGTTGTGGTAAATAAAGTCACAGCCACGATAGCGCTCGAAAATTGGGGAAGGCCTATGTCCAGCTGTGGACGTCTATTGGCTGATATGAGGATGATGATGACATAAAGTCGACGTAGACAAATTTTTGAATTTGACTTCAAGAGTAAGTAGGTGAACAAAAATTAAAAATCAAAAAGTGAAGAAAAGAAAATTCTATAAAATCATGCTGGGTATTTTTACTTTCAATTTTACAAATAATTGTTTATTTAGCTCTAAGAATGTAATCCGATTACTATGTTTCAGTAGATTTAAACCTAAATTACAGACTTACTACATCTAATTCGATTTCCGTCATTCAGAATAAATGAACTATCTTCAAGGGATTTGGAGTAGATAAGTATTATTATGTATGTCAGTATTTGTCAGGCATTTCGAAAATACTAATGACAGAGACTAATGGAGCCTTGGTATGGTGGCACAAGGCTGCCCTAGGGAAAAATAAACAAGAACTAGACAAAGTACGAAGGCTAGCGGCCCTCATGACCACCGGCGAAATGAGGACTACACCAACAGCCGCGCTCGACATCATATTAGGGCTGAACCCATTGGACTTAGAAATTAAAAGAAAAGCAACCGAACCGAAAACTTAGAAGCACTGACCTATGGACCGGCAACTACATGGACGCAGGTCACGCACGTATAAGCAAAAACTACGAAGAAAGATTGTCAATGATCCTATCCAACAATGACCTTTTACACAGACGGCTCAAGAAAGAAACTGACGAAGCTATCTGGTTCCAGAGTGCACATAAAAAGTGTAGACGGGACTAAAATAAACAAGTCGATACCCCTAGGAAGATTTGCAAGTGTCTTTCAAGCAGAGATATATGCGATAAAGGAATGCGCGGCAATAGTGGAACACCTGACCAATACGGGAAAGGTAACAATCTACAGCGATAGCCAGGCCGCGCTGAGAGCACTTGACAAAGTGGAGACAACATCAGCAATAGTCAAGGAATGCAAAAAGTCATTAGACAGGCTGGCCCAGACAAACCGATTTGACGATTGCCTGGATTCCCGGACACAAGGGAAACACAGGCAACGCGCTGACGGACAAACTAGCCAGAGAAGGCGCTGATGAAAACCTGATGGGACCGGAACCCCGGCTGCCCATAGTGCACAAAATCACCAAAGGAGTAATCAGCCATAGTATTAAAACAGAAACCAACCGCAGATGGAGAGCTTCGACTGGAATGAGACAGTCGAAAATCTTCATCAAGGGCATGAACAAGAAAAGGACGAGTCACATCATGAAACTCCCAAGGGGAAATATGAGGCTCGCCATAGAGGTTATAACAGGACACTGTCGACTAAAAAGACATCTGACAGTGATAGGAGTAAAAACCGATCCCAAATGCCCGGAGTGCATGGCAAACGAAGAAACAAGTTTCCACCTGCTGGCAGAATGCCCCATGTACTCACTGATCAGATGGGAACTCCTGGGACCGGACAGATTGGACGAGGAAGACATAAGAAATCTGAAGGTGGAACAGATGATCAGATTTATCAAGGATACAAGAAGGTTTGACGGGGTGCCGTGAAAAAGCTGAATCAACCACACTCTCCCCAAGGAGAGAACTGGGGAAATGGACGAAGTGACCCGCAAGCACTGCGGGTGGATCGTCCGTCCGGCTGCCAGCGTCCTCGCTGAAAATAATAATGACAGAGACTATTTTAAGGTAATCTGTAAACTTTTTGTAATAGATATATTTAAAAAATAAACTAAAATAGCTATGAACCTACATAATGTGTACATAATAGTCTTAATGTTCTTTATGTAATCATCAACAGCAATAATAATAGACGTAGGTATACATATAAATATCAGAGAAAATATGTTTTGTACAAATGCTAGAGTCAAGTAAAAAATCATTGTATCATTAATCTATTTATATGCAAATAAAACATTTGAAACTTAAGTTGCGTTATTTTCATAGTAAAATAACTGTAAGCATTATGGTTACTTACTTTTTAAACAACTTTTACCTAATTCTAGCATTTCTATAAAACATATTTTTAAAATATAGCTTTGATTAAATGATAAAAATTTAAAACCACAAAAAACGACACAAAATTGCGACGTTGTCACTCATGACTTTTTACTTTTACTCATTATTTTACCTGTAGTGTGATAAGTTTAGCAGTATGAATATTTTAAGTTAGATGTGGTTGCCTATAATTGAGAAAGAATTGTTACTGTTTTATGTATGTGTTTCTCTTATTGGTAATCCTAATAAATAAATAAATAAATAAATAAATAAATAAATAAATAAATAAAAATAAATAAATGACGCGTAAACCCTCTGTGCCAAAATTAATATTCTTAGACATCGAACAACTATGTTGACCATTCTAGTATTGTGTGGATGGTTGAGTTTTTATTCTTAACGTCTTAGATGAAAATATATTTTTTTTATAGCCATAGCTTTTTTCTGATGCAACGAAAATTTTACGAACTTTAACAACTGGTAATTACTTAGTTACAATTCGTATAAACAAATTTTAAGAGTTATTGGTCCTGTTTAGTAAGTTACGTCTATGGCTGCGAGTACTCAGTTCATGGACGTAATTTTAATAAACAGTTAAATTTCGTCCATGAACGCTATAAACAACAGACGCCATTTTAAAAACTTGGCGGCCGTGTTGTAAAATCGCGCTGTCTTTATAATTTGTATACTTACTTGCATATACTTATACAGTTTGGTGTATTTTATTGAATTGAAATATTATGTAATATTTATGTACCTATTAACCAAATAGTAGGTACTTAGATAGGTTATTATTTATTATAACAGACTTACCTATCGAGGTTTTTAGGTACCTCGAAGAAATCTAAGGAAGAATGCGAATCGTTGCTGACACAGCCGGGTACACAACAGGTCTTCATATTAATTTATTAACTAAATAAGTAAAAATTCTATTAGTGTGATTGATAAACAGACTGTAGTGCGGAGCGCGGGACGAATGTAAACAAAGAATGTAAATGCCTCGCACATAGCGCGGTCGCGGTCGCACTGTGTGTGACTGTGCGGCGCGGGTGCGCGACGCTCGGGACGTGCCCCCCACTTCTCCCGCGCGCCGTTTTCGTGCGGTGACCCCGGTTCATAACATCGGCATCGCGTCATCGCTGCTACGGTAGGGATGCTACTTATTTTTTTATAAAATATCTATTACTTACTTACTTTATGTTGTGGTGACAACAAGCTCTACATAAATACATACATAACTTCACGCCTGTCTCCCATTAATGGGGTAAACAGAACGCCATTTGCTATCCAAACAAGCTCTTTATTCTGGTAAATAGTTACCGTAGAATGCATGCTCTGCCATGCTTTGAGGTTGAAACTACTACCTACTGGCTGTAGGTTAATAGGCTGACTTTGTGTAATTTTGACGTTCATTGATTCTTAAATTACACGAAGTCAGCCAATTAACCTACAGCCAGTTTGCTGACGAGGTAGAGTCGTGTGAAGAACTGGCAAGAAACTCAGGGTACTTATATATTTAATCACCAGATAATTACATTTTTTGTATAAGTTACAATTCTAACACTCAACGCAACCAAAAAAATATAGTAAATAATTAATATCATATCAACCATTAATATAATTACTTACCAAGATTAAAAAAAAACAAAAACTAATAACAATAAAATTAAGGATCTATTTATTTTCACCTAGTGTGATAATTTGACTAAGTACTTACGTGTTTTTCATGCATTTTTACGTTTGTTTTTATACTCGTACTTACGTAAAAAAAGTAAGTAATTGATTTAACTCTGCCTTCTTTGTAATTAAAAATTAAATTAAACATTGACCACAAAACAAACATTACAAGTGAATTTTATACGCCAAAGAATTAAGAATACGCAAAAATACATAATAGAAGTTAGTAAAAATGGCAGTAGTAGTAAATACAAAATATAGTCAGTGAAATATTTACGTCATCAGAACATCCGATGATATCTAACGAGTAAAATGTTGACGCACAGAGAACAGTCTCTTGAACGCACAGCCCTAACACAGCACGTTGTGTCGCGGTCTGTCTCGCTCGGCGAACGAGTAACGTGAGGTGAGGCGAGCGCGGGTGCGCGATAGATAAGTAGGTACCTACCACACGGCACAGTTTGTCCGCTCCCCGCTCCCCGCTTGAAACGCAGCTTGTTAATATCTTTAAACTACTGGCCTGTTGGCCTAGTGGTTAGTGACCCTGAATGCTAAGCCGGAGGTCGTGGGTTCGATTCCCACCCAGGACAAACCTTTGTGTGATAAGCATGATTGTTGTTCTGTGTCTGGGTGTAATTTATCTATAATATGTATGTATATACAAAAAAAAAAGTATATAAGTAGTATATCAGATGTTTAGTACCCATAACACAAGCAAATTGCTTAATTTGGGGCTAGATGGCGCTGTGTGAATGTGAAAAAAAAAAAATTATGGTCGACATTTTTTGTTATAATTACCGCGAATTATAGAAGTACTTATGTATTATTCTTATTTTGTCGCGGTCAATAAAATTATCTTTTCTAAGCATAAGAAGGATAGGTAATCTATACTATTACATGAAGCTTAGTCACAGGAACTACCAGTCGGACTTTGATTTATTCTTTTTGCGTATGATAGCCCAGTTTCTGGGGAAGGTTATAGCATAGATAACATTACGTTACTGGCGACGGGAGCAGGGCAGTAAGCAAAAACGCGGGTGAAACCGCGTCTCGAAAAGCTAGTAATTTATAACAATGTTAAAGAGACGGTAGAATTACTAACAGGTATAATTAATTAATATTCTACTTACTCAGAGATTTTAAATGAGGATAAAATTCATTATAAATAAGTATGATTAGATTATGCTACTATCTTTTTTAATAACACAACATGTAACATTACGGAGGTACATCCTACCTACTTATTTAAATTACGGTTCTATACCTACGCTACGTTATTTTCTAAGGTAAGAAGCAAGCCAAAAAGTTCTAGCCTAGGTATTACAAACACACCATAAACAATGTGGCCATAACAAGAACCTACTTAATGTAACGTAGGTATTTAACCCCACGACCACAGACATATATCAAAACCACGACATTAGGAGATCATTGGTTAAATTATCAGTTAATTTTTTAAGTTAAAAAGGTACATCTTTCGCACTTGTAAAAAAACAAACAAACAACGCTTTCGCTTTGTATAATAGTATAGATTTGGTGTGACAAATATCGTAACATTGACAAAAAAGTGACACGAATAACATCTGATTACGACAAATATATCATTAATTTACTCAACTGTCAAATGGAAATACTAGTCGCCTTTTTATCGGTCGGTTTTAAATCATTCAACCCGACACCGGACAAGCTACACTAATCTGACAAGTAGTCAAACAGATCAACAACGGGTTGATTGGTCTAATATAGGTACCGGCTTTTAATGGTTGGATTAGTCCAAATTAGGGCTGCCATCTATCCGGGTTTCCCCGGATTTGTCTTAGTTTAAAAAAGCATCCGGGGGAAGCGTCCGGGCGGGGCTTCATTTGTAGTCCGGGTTAAAAAAAAATTATCTTGGGCCGCCCGCGACACGCACTTTGCCCGCACGCTAAACTGCTTTCAACTGTTTTTATTACACTATGTTTTAAAAACTTTGAATGAGATTAGGGGAAGGAAATGAGGGAGGTGAGGAAGTAGGAAAGGGAGAGCTATTGGGCCTGCGGCGCTCTCACTCACCGAACGAAACGCAATAGTACGGATACTACTACTCTTACGTCGATCTTCTATGAGAGGGTAGTCTTTTCCCAGATGATCCGGCCCATTCATGCTGAAACCAGCGTGGATCTGCTACCTATTAAAAAAATATTAACTTTCGTTCGCGTAGATGAGCAGTCATCGAACTGGCGTTACTCAAGGCGGTATACTTTCTACTTTATTTTCAATTTTTATTAACCTCATAACTAAGAACCTTCAGTGTGAGTATCATCTGTATGCCGATAACTTGCAGATATACTATCAGGCTGACGTGGACAAAGTGTCGTCCGCTGTCGTCATGGTCAATAGGGATCTGGATCATGTATAGAATTGGTCTGATAGGTTTGGCTTGACTGTTAACCCCGCGAAGTGTCAGGCCATAGTGGTGGGTAGCCAAAGATTAATAAGCAGGTTAGACATAGCTACGCTTCCACCTCCTATATTTGATGGTGAAGTCATAAAATTGTCACCAACAGTCAAGGACCTCGGCCTGATTATTGACACTACGTTGAATTGGCGAGCTCAAATGGCTCAAGTTAGTCAAAAAGTCACTGGTACCCTGCGTGCTCTATACCGACTAAAAAAATTTCTTCCATGGAGGACTAAGGCAATGCTGGTGCAGGCTCTAATTTTTCCTTTAATCGACTATGGTGATGTGTGCTACTTTGACCTGAATGCAGAGCTTCTCAATAAACTCGACCGTCTTCTCAATAACTGCATTCGATTTACTTTTAACCTTCGTAAGTATGACCATGTGTGTCCACTTATCGTTCCCAGCTAAAATGGCTAACTATTTTTAACGCCGAAGTTTGCGTGCGCTAACTACACTATATTCAATTCTAACTTCCCCTAACCCTCCTCTTTACTTGACTCCTTATTTTCAGTAGTTCTATCTATTATAGAAATCTTCGCTCCGCTAATAATCTTCTCTTAACTTGTTTCTCTCATACAAATGATTTTGTTCACTCTTCTTTTCCAATCCAATCTATCCTTCTTTGGAATGCGCTTCCTCTCGAAATCAGGAAGTCCACTAACCGTTATGTGTTTAAAGTTAAAGTCCGGGAGTTATTATTATCCAATCTTGATTGTCTCTGCATCACCCAATGGTAGACTGGTAGATAATGCCTCAGGCATTAAGTCCGCCTTTACATGTATGTGTATAAAGTTTTAAATAAAATAAAATAACTTTCAATCAATAAATCATAGCAAAAGCAGTACGGTTTTTACGGTAGTAGATCCACGCTGATTTCAGCATGAATGGGCCGGATCGTTCGGGGAAGTACTACCCTCTCATAGAAGATCGACTTAAGAGTAGTAGCATCCGTACTACTGCGTTTCGTTCGGTGAGTGAGAGCGCTGGAGGCCCAATTTCCCCCCTTTCCTCTTTCTTCGCCTCCCTCATTCCCTTCCCCTAACCCCATCCCCAGCCGCCATAGTGGAGACCACCATACCAGCAGTTTCAAGACGATGGCTTTTAGTATAGTGGCCGCCACTTCTGGATTCCACTGATTGCTTACCAACAGGCGGGGTGGAGTCACTTTGGTAGGCTAGAATATAAAAAAAAAAAAAAAAAGCAAAGCTAGGTATTTTGTATTACACCTACAGCAATATAACATTGCACAAATGTTGCAAACCAGGCCTAAATACAAAAAATATGGTACACATTAACAAAATGAACATTACTAAATGTATTACATCATAAGGTAGGTACCTAATGTTCACAATGAATAAATTGTAACAAAATCGTGGGAACTGCCGAACTCCCACATGACAGTACTTAAATCGCAAATTTTATGCGTATTGTGTACCTTACATTATCTACTACAATACCTAATTCAAATGTTATGTAAAACTTTTGAGATCAATGTGTGCCGTTATGTGAAGCTAACCTTTATTAGACTGGGTATTTTTTTAGGTAGGTACCTTCCTGTAGCGGGTAGTAGGTATCTTTAATTAAAAACAAACCATTGACTGCTTAGCGGCCTTGGTGCTGCAATGGACGTACATACGACTGTGTGTTGACTGTTGAGTACTGTTCACGAAGTTACCTATGGATTTAATTTTATTCATATGTACACAAAACAAGATTCGAAAATGTTTGAACAGTACCTACCTAGGTAGGTATTGTCGTGAATGCTATTGAGCGACGATTTACTTAATCCATACTTCCTTATTTATATTATAAATGCGAAAGTATTTCTGTCTGTCTGTTACGCTTTCACGCCTAACCTCTGAACCAATTCAGATAAAATTTGGTATAGAGATAAAATAGTCCTTCGGGAACAACATAGGCTATCTTTTATTGCGAAAAAATGGCTTGATGTAGTTGAAATAGGAGATGAAAGTTTGAATGGAAAATGCGATATAACCGACATTTACGCAGGCGGACCTGCGGGCAACATTACATCAGTAAGTATAAATAATAATACTATACTTCTATACTATTATATAAAGCGGAAGAGTTTGTTTGTTTGTTTGAACGCGCTAACCTCTACAACCTCCAGTCGAATTTGAATAATTCTTTTTGCGTTTGATAGCCCTTCTTGAGGAAGGTTGTAGGCTATTGGTAATAAGGTTATAGGGGTAGATATATAATATCATGCTACTGGCGATGGGAGCAAAGGAGTAACAAATTAACGCGAATGAACAACGCTGCGGGAAGTTTAGTAGTTATTAATATATACGATAAAACGGCTGGTACCTTGTAATGGCAGAACAGTCTAGGTAATCGCCTCGCCCCGAGCTTGTAATATTTTGTATCGAAACAGACAAAAGCAAATGTTATTTTCTTTTCACTTGATAATTTATTATTTATTATTACTAGTTTATTATTGTCTTATTGTCCCGCTGCAGGGCAGAAGGTCCCGAAATTTTGTGTGAGTGTGTGTGTGTGTTTGGTAACACTCAGCGCCTAACGGCTAAACCGATTTCGATGAATATTGATAAGTATGTAGAAAGATTCGATGCCGAATACGGACATATTATTAAGCTTTTTATCGTTTATCCCGAAAATCGGTCTGGTTCTCGAGCGATACAATAAACCATATTTTACGCGCGGGCGAAGCCGTAGGGCGCAGCTAATAGGTACACAATATTAGTAATTTTTGTTTCATAGATATTATAAAAAAAAAATTAAAAAAAAAAAATAAGTTCAGGTTTTCTCACGATACGATTTTTACCTATTCCTTCACTGAATGCCATTATGTTCATGGTAAACTCTGCTCAAGCAGCGTGTAGTCGGCAGTCATATTATTTTAATTCTTTATGCTAAAATATAATAAATATTATAATAAATTTTAACTTGAAGAGCAGGTACGGTTAGTCTGACTGAGAAATATCACAGTAAAAGATACCTAACCTACCTATTGTTTAATTACCTTCCACATTGACATTTCATAAATAAAAAAAACCTTGTATTTCGGTTAAAAAAAATTACAAAAATACATTAATCAAGGGTTAGTAGTTGACGTTTTTTATAAATATTTGTTACTAGTTGCTTTTGCAAGAACCCCTTTACAGGTAAGGCCTCCTCCAAGGTGTGCCAGTCGTCTCTTGGATTTGGCTATTTGGACCCAGCTATTCTAATTAAGACATTCCATACTCATAACTATTTAATTTTGGTGTCGGTCGAAGAAACCTGTCGTTACTTTTGCCTCAGAAGTCGTAATCTCTTCAAAATGTAACCATATTCTTAAGAATGTCTGTCCTTTATGTATCAATAGCGAGTTATCCCTTAAATCACGCACTTAATCAGATAAGACGTAATATGTGAGGCATGCCCAACGTCCACCGACAGGTGTTCTGCACGCAAGTACCTACACTTTACAAGGTGTCAAACTGTCAACTTTACTGCCGCTATAAACTCAAGACTTACACTCGCGCGAGCCTATTATACCTGACTAGGTACACTTACAACACAATTAAAAAGAATAAGGTAAGTCTGATTCGCGCACGTAAGTTTATTTATTACTAGTTGCGCCCTGTGGCTTTGCCCGCGCAGACATTGGTATTTTAACTCGGGAACCAGAGCGATTTTTTGGATAAAAAGTCCATGTCCATCTCCGGCACCTAATCTATCTTTTTTTTATATTAGCCTACTGAAGTGACTCCACTCTGCCTGATGGTAAGCAGTCAGTGGAGCCCGGAAGTGGCGGACACCATTCCAAAAGCCAAACCACTAGTATGGTGGCCTCCACTATGGCGGCTTAGTGAGATGCTTTTACACGCCCCTCGCTTAAAAGACCCAGAATCAAAATTAGATGGGAACACATGCGCTGGCAAAGAGTTCCAGGCTTATCTACATACCCATTTTCATCAAAACCGAAAAAGTGAAAAGAAATAAACTATGTACGTCTGTACGATAGAGGTACCCGAGCATATATATAAAAATTAAAACTATCGTATTTACTCCTTTCTCTTATTTATTCGCAAAAAACTTTTTATGCAACATACGTCTGTACAACATCTGTTAAAGTATGCACTAAATTCATTTTAGTTTCATTATCCAAAACAATGTTCATAATCCGACTTTGCAGTACTATAGAGTCGTTAGCAAGCAAGGCTTTAGTAAGCAACCGAATCACTTCACAATCTTTCAATAAAAAACTGACTTTATTCACTAAACTTAACATTTGCTTCTTCGACATACTTTTAACGGCTCTCTTAGAAACTAATTTAAACACTTTGACATAATCTAAAACATCTTCTATTTCTAAATCATTAATATGCTTCAACATATCACAATGTATCACTAATATCTCTTGCTCCAAATCTTTATTCGTTCTTAATTCTATATATTGATCGATTTTACCATTCTTTGCTGCTATATTTCTAGAGAAAGCACCGATTGTAGTACTGTATACAATATTTTGAATAAACGCGAAAATGTTTTTGATAAGAACTTTATCCGTAGTCTGTCGCACAACTGAATGAAGCCAGGATACCAATCCATGCCCTTCGACTAAAATTTCTAAAGCACGCGGAATAGCTACGATAGAACTCAATAAACTCAAAATCCTCTCTTTTGTCCTCCTTTCACTCAAAACTGACGAATAAAAATCCATAATCATCTTCAAACACATGGTTTTAAACAATACGTTTATATCCGACATGGTCTTCGTTCCGTCTTTTATCACTTCGAGTATCCATAGCCTCCTGTCCGTCGATTCTACGTCGCTATCGTGGAAAAGACTGAGGAAATCTGGCACTAAAGTAAAGTCCACAAATTGTTTAGCTATTAAGAAGTTGTTTACTGGTTTGTAAAGGGGATCGAAGGGTGCTGTAGACACCATAAGAGCTCGTGCAAGATACAACGCGTCTACTGATGGAAGTCTTGGATTTTTAACATCTTTGATTTCAAATTCTTCGTTTGTTATGTTGATAGCCGTTGACAAACTCTGGCGTAATGTGTTGATGAAGTCTGTTAGAAATAGCTTGTCGTTTTTATGCCGCCTGCAATAGAGCAAAACGAAGAACTTTAATCCGGTGATAGATTTTTTTTTTTCAGCAAACAAGTAGGTCCATTTGATGGTAAGTATTACATAGGTTATTATAAGCTTTAAGAGCCAGATCAAGAAAGTGTTGCTGTTATGTCGTCTAAAGTAGTAAAGGAGATGGCCTCTAAACCGAGCGAAGTTGCATGATGATAGGTATTCAGACTATCACATAAATTATCGATTTGTATAAGACTTTTCGAAGCAACAATATTTTTTCTAAACTATAATTTATCAGAGCACTTTTTAACTACTAACAAATAACTAACCAAAAACAAATATTATGTTACTTACGTTTCAGTCTCCAGCAGCATGCAGAATCTGTGTAGCACATGATAAGCGGCCGCTCTCATCATAGGACAATGAGAACTCAACGCCATCACTGGCATGGACAACAGACCGCTGCGCAACATCTTAAAGCAGGAAGCCACCGACCCTGGGGCCAGCAAATGACTCAACAGAGGAAACAGGAACATCGGATCGTAAATAACTTCGTCATCATCCAAATTCGTCACTCCTAATAAATCTAAACCTTTCAATTCTGCTACTACTGGCTCGTATTTCCCTTTTACTATCAAACTTTTTACTACAGTCTGATTATCTTTGCCAACATTAGGCTTAAATACTCCAGCATTTAACATCTCATTAACTACAGATCGAACGCTGTCTTTCATCTCACTTGCGACACCTATATTCTTCTTCAACTTATAATTATATTCGAATTTTTGCGTCACAGGGAAGTTTCTTACAGTACGCTCTATAACTTCTTTATCAAATAAATTTAGAACTTGATTAGGCGTTGGATGTGACCATAATGATGACGATCGGTTCTTTCTAACAGAGTAGAAGTTAGCAGCTGAATCACCGAACACGTATGGTTTGTATTCATTAACAGGTAGACCGTTGGTTTCGTAATAGTGTAATATAGCCACTATAAGTCTGTCACAAGGTGTTCTTGTAGCGTGATATGCGCTCAAGTAAACAGGAATTTGGGCTGATTTCATTATTGATTTGTTTCTTAAAATCAATGTGTATAAGAATTCGACCAATCGAGATTTTATATCAGAGCTGTGATAGCTGAGCATGACATTCAAAAATTCTGAATGGGACGTCACCATATCAAATAACGTGCTTATATCATCATGATTTTCAGGATAGAAGAGTTTAACTAAATCTGTAAGCAGTGCTAGTAATTTAGGTCCCATTACATTGCTTTGGTCAACCGTTCTGACTTTCAAAGAATCCTTTAATGTCGCTTTGCAGAAATTCTGCCATATACCACTCTCGGTAATTTTTGTGAATTCCTGCCGTTGTTCTGCCACAAAACCGCCAACAATTTTAGTAATCTGGATTACTTGATGCACGTTTATAAGAATTACGTCAAGAGCGTCAGTTTTATCTTCCTTTATAGCAATAATAGCCAAATGTAACATCGATAGTAAGTAATTTACGAGATGTTCAGTTTTTACACTGTTTTCATGACCACATATTTTCAAAAATAAACTTTGTAATAAGTTAACATGACTGACTTCAATAACTTCAAATTTATGGCCTTTATTAAATAACTTTGCAGCATCGCCAATTTCCATACATTCAAGAATTAGTTTTCTTATAAATTGCCAACATGAGACGTAGATTTGACCAGCTTTGTGCGGCTTTTCTAGCAATTTCATTATATTTGACTTGTACTCATTAAATATGGTTAATAATAGCTCTTGATTTTGCACTAAGAATTGATTATGATCTATAATTGCATTGCCTAATGGTAAAGTCAACTCTCTCTGTGACAATATCTCTGGCCTCACAATTTCTTCTTTGAAAATCTTGCAGAATTTCACATTAAACTTTAACAAGACTGACGCTAGGTTAGCTGTTGATTTTCTCACATTATTCAAATAGAAGAACTTCTTAAAATCTTCGTCCAAAACTTTGCTAACTTCATGCGGCTTATTATCAAAGTAAGTCGTCAACGCGTTCTCTAGATTCGTTAGGTTAGCGTTTATATCTTTATTAGATAGCAAGTTAATGTACAAATTCATAGTCTTTTTCAAAACATTTGGATGTAACTCCAGTCGTACTGATTCTGAATACTTTTCGATTAAATATCTCAACAATTCTATCACTAGACTCGGCTCTTTGTCATCTTTGAAACAAGAATTTAAATCAGCTGCAAATATTAAATTGAATATTTTCGCATCATCGTCATTAGATATGCCGACTACTTTTAAAACTTTTATAGTGTAATCACTGTCGACATTTTTTCTTTTATTAATTTTAATAAACGCTTTGACCAATTCGTTATAATTTTTCTGTTGATAGGATTTCAAAAGTTTGTGTTTAATATTTAAATGGTCGATTATATCTTTATGCTTAGTAATAACTTGGAGTAAAAATTCTGTAGCATGTAAACTGGAAACGGCCTTACCGGTATTCAAAGGTTTGTAGATTTTCAAGAAGTGTGGATTCTTAAATAACGTTAACAGTATCGTTCTACACATATCTACTTGTAGATGTTTTCTCCCGATTGCAATAAGGCTTTCGAAATACTCATTTATTTTTTTCTGCTGTTCGTCACTCAACTGTGACATGTTTGTTAATCGCACTGTACAATATATCAAATACTTCGCCCATATCAACAATTCAGAACTATCTATATTCGTTGTTACATCAATTTTATACAAAAAATTATTAATTGTCACATCCCCCTCTTCGGTTACTTCTTCTAAATTTGGAAATACGTTTTTAAGAGAAATTTCTTCATTGTCTAATATAGATTTGGACATTCCATTTAGAATATTATCTTGACCTACTAAAGTATCCGGTAAAGAGACAGGCACGGACATCCAACTCGCGACATAGTTCCTAGCGTCCAATTTACAGTCACCTATTAACACTTCTGTTAGCTCAGGCGAACAGTTGCTATGAAGTAAGTTTGCAATGTACAGCGACAGAAAATGTTTGAGGCTCTTTTTCGCATCTTTGTTTTGTTGCAAATATTGCATGCAGCCTACAATAAATGGCGATGGCAATTTACTCTCCAAAAACACACTGTCTTCTGTGTTTCTGTCTTCCATTAAATCATTAAATAGCTTCTTCAAACTATCTTCACTGTTTTCTGAAGAAATTTCAAAATGTACCAACTGGTTCCTCACATAATCTGTTAATTCTTGGATATTTTCTAAAACGTATTCTACAATATCGCCTATTAAAAATGTTGGGTTTACTTTGGAGTTTCTTAGAGTATACAGGATTAAATGTATTTCATCTTCGTCACCTTCAAATATGGATGTGTTTTTAAAGAAGGTTTGCAATGTATCTTTCGCTTCAATCCACGTATCATCTTCGTCACTCATGTACACATCTAACATAATCAGAAACAGTTCTTTGAACATAGAGTTCTTGAGTGAAACAGCAGAACTATCCAACGTTAACCATAATGAGACTACTTTGAACTTCAAGAAAGCAACATGACCAGTGGTCAGTGTGGTTGAGAAATCTAATATCTGCTTCATATCTATACTGCCTTCTAAAGTTTCGAAATAAGCAGGGTTTATGTCATTATAAAGTAACAGTAGATCAACGAGAGAAGTCAAAGCGTCAGTATCATTAATTTTAGGGAGTCTATAGTCCTTGCTCTGTACCAATTCATTTTTACTGGCAATCACATTATCAATCAAAGCAACTATTGTAGTTGGTAAAGGCAAATGCTTGGGCATGAAATATTCTAATTTGTTACGTAAATCTGCACTCTGCATGTCATTGATCTGCAATATTTGTAGATATCTTCTAAGTGACTGCAACATTTTGACTAAAACTTTGACGCAATACAAAGAAATAGTTTGATCTTTGCCAAGATTCAAATTAATAAATTTTAGCAACGGTATAGGTAGTGTGATGAATCTGACAAAATTAGCTACTTGTGTGGAATTTAAATTACCCATTCTGGCAACCATTTCTTCAGGTTTTAATTTGTTTAGCAACTTTATCGTGAAGTCAGTAGTACGCTCCCATATTGGTGAATGCTGTGGTTCGAAACTCTGTTCAATGACAGTGAACAAAGCCCGATGTAGATCGGGACACTTAAACATTATATTTAAAATTACATCACACTCATATTCATTCTCCCAAGGTCTTTTTAATGTGAGCAGGGCTTTGTACAAATTCTGATTCTTATTTGCGTCAACAGTTCCTAAAGATTTGTCAATGAAATAAAGACCAAGTCTGTGCGAAGTAAATAATGTTAATATTATCTGTGACAATAGATTCAAAATCTCAGGTCTAGCTTCACTCTTGCCTTCCTGACTTAATTCTGGAGGTCCTTTCCAAGAAAACACTTTGAACAAGTTATGTAGAACTTGATGACTAAAGGTTTTTAACTTTAAACTTTTTGATATCAAGGCGTTATCAACAACATTCTTTTTTAGAATATTTAAAAATATTAATGTGGCTTCCGCTTCGTCACTAATCAGTCCAGGAATAACTAAACCGAGTAATCCTTGCTTTTCTAGCAACGCTTTTATCAAAGGTAGGTGACCATCTACTAAGAAGGATGTCATGAAATGAACGAAAGAAGTTCTGACATTATCTTTCTCTTTAAAGTTTGGCTTTTCAACTACATGCTGTAAATGTTTAGGAGTTAAAGGTGCTTGGTTCAGGACTTCTATTCCTAAATCAGCATTTAATGTGACCATCGATGTTAACAGCTTAAGAACTATTTTCCTGTGGCGAGGGCCGGAGTTCTCACTTATCATGATCTCTACAGTTGACATGAAAGTGTTAAGGAAGTACCGGCATGCCTCTTCTGTGATGGCTATCATATGAGGAAGGGAGGACTGTACTTTAAGAATAATTAGATGAAATATATGAAAGGCTGGTGTAGACAATGTGAGGTTTTTCTTACTATCCTGGGTGATCTGACGAAGGATTTCATGAGAATTGCCACCGCTTTTCAGATATTCTAGAACATAGTCTGCAGAACTGTCAGGGTTTAAGCAGACTTGCAGGAATTGTGTTAGTGCTGTAAATAAAACAAATAAATATGTTATTAATGTTTACTAATAGTGTGTTTGTAAGTTTTGCACACAGGTGCTGTGTATGAGAAATACTCTTATATTATACCATATCCTACGGACAAAAATTATGTAATAGAATAAGTTTAATTCAATGTATTGTAACAAAAGTGTTATAGGACCTTAACTTAATATAAAATTTTAGCCTATGTACATAATTTTAATTCTAAACTTCTTGATAAACTGGTCAATTGTTGATGGTTTGTAATAAATTACTGTTAATTGGTGGTAAAAGATAAAAGGTTTATTCGTAACCTGTAGTTCTATGTAAGCGCAGTCAGTTGCATCCAGTTTATATTGTCATAGGCAAAAATCATTGATAAAACTATAAATGTAGTAAATTAATAGCATCTAGATTACCCATAGTCTGTCCTTGCTTCGCGGCTAATTCTTTACGAAAGTGTTTAATATCAAAACCTCCTTTTTTCGAAGTATATTTCTCGTGTTTATTATTGTCGGACTCATTTTGAGGTTGGTCCATTTCCACGTTTTCATCATCCAAAGATACACTGGTTTTAGACTTTTTTTGTTCATTTTCATGTTCGCTAGTATATTTACGTTTACCCATCTTTATTTGACTAGTATTTCATAGAATAAATAAAAAATAAAAATACGAAACTAACACGTGAGATTGTTTTGACTTTTGATTGTGATATGAATCACAGATCAAGTAGAGATGCTACGCATATATGAATGATGGCTAAGATCTAGTGGTGAGCGTTGAATGAACGAACCGTTTTTTTAGACTGTTTATCTCGTATGAACGGTAGACTAGTTTACGGTCTACCAATAAACTAGTTTACTCGTGAACGAATAAACCGTGCGATGACTCGACGAGAACGAGAATGAACGACCGACAACATTCCAATTTCCGAGCTTATGAACCTGAAGGAACACGAACTAATCATCAAAGACTAGCCGTCGACACAACGACGTGTTGTTTTGTCGACTAGTTTTGGTCGTCGACGACTGTCGACAAAATGACATATTGTTTTGCCGACTAGTTTCGGCCGTTGACGACCGTTGACAAAACAACGCGTTGTATAGTTGACGGCCGAAACTAGTCGAAAATTAAACTGTTTTTTAAACTAGTTTATCGTTGAAGCTATACGGTCTCGTTGCGTTGTGTCGAAATACGTCAACGACCCATCACTACTAAGATCTAAGGCTAAGATAATCGAATTGTCATTGTGCAAACGGCAAAACAAAACGTAATTCATTCGCTTACAACTTTTATTTTTGAAGCTAACATTAAAATTGAAACGTGGTTAATATTTTACACTGGATGCTAGCAAATATAGCCGACATACTTTGGGTTTGTTGCCGTAATTAAAATAAAATGTATTCTGTGTAATTATAATTAAATAGAGAAGACAAAACAAACCGCACCGTAAACTCGCTGCTTGTTTGCGTTTTATTTTACTAGTTATAAGTTATAAATTGTTAAATGTAGTCTTTATTTTACCATGATTTTAAATCAATTAAAAAAAGTTACTTTAATAAATTCATGAACTTACTACGACATGAATATTAAGGAAACTTACATCAGACATGCAAATTTTACCTACGGTAGGTATTGGAACACCTTTCATCCATATTTTTTTATGAACTCAAAAATCCCAGGAAGGCTTATATAACATATTAATATGTATGATTATCAGACTTGAAATTATAAGTAGAAGTATAGGTCACCAAAATATTAAGCTCTGGGTATTAATAGTAGTGCGAGGAATCAATTTCTGCCACTGTACAATCCTAATCCTAATCCTCTAAATGCGAAAGTTAGTGTGTTTGTTACCACTTGGCGCCTAAAAAGTTGAACTATTTCGATGAAAATTGGTTTGTCGATAGATTCGGTTCCGAAGACTGACTGGCTACTTTTTATCCCGAATATCGATCTGGTTCTGGTTCTCTAATTACAATATTTAAACACATACTAATTGCCGCGCGGGCAAAGCCGTAGGGCAAAGCTAGTATTTGTATAAAATAGGTTGATAAATAAAACCAGCACATTGTATAATTTATTTTAATTTCAAAGTGTAGGTACTTTCAGTACGTAACTTTTATCGTATAAAAATATGAAAACTTATTAATTCTAAAAATTACATAATTGTGTCTTGTCATGTTTAAATCACCTAAACTTTTGTTTACCATAAGCACTCGAAGCAAAGCATAAATACTATTTATAATATAATGAGCTCTATTTCTATACACTTAGAGTACAAATTACACTGACAACGACAACGATTGCTGGCGCTTTCACGGCAGACAAGCAATACGACACTATAACACAATATAGAGGCTGATTTACATCGATCCAGTATATGACGCCAGCATCACTGGATTGAAAACGTCTTCATTGTACAGTGCAAATCCAGTGCTGGAATCCAGTGACGCTGGCGTCAGCTACAGGATTAATGTAGATCAGCCTTAATAATAGACTATAAAATAAAGTTTATGACGTCAATCCATAAGCACGATCTTCACAGTTGGAATCACGCCCACAAACCAAGGTGACCTTGCTTGGTTGCAAACTGTGTAGATGGCTGTTGTAAACCAAATTACATTATACTTTTGGTTTTTGAGCGCGTGTTTCCAACTAAAGTTGGTTTATACGAGGTCACCTTGATTTGAGGACGTGTTTTCAACTGTGAAGATTGTGCTTTAGATACAACTACCAATACGCATTAGCGTAAGTATAAGTTTGACGGTTTAATTAGCTTCACAAGCACATAAACATAAAACTTAATTATCCTTTAGGCTCATTTAGGTCTATTATAGTTTTCATATCTATACTGTGACAAATAAATGAAAAGAAGTAAATCTTGAACAAACTTTTTTTTAACAAAGGACTATATAAATGGTTTCAATTGGAAACATAGATATATTTAAAGTTACCACAAATAATATTAACATATCTAAGAAGTCAAATTAAATACGGACTGGTTAACAGAATTTTGTATTATGTACAAAATTTTAAACACACTAGAACAAAAAGAAAAGATTGATAAAAAAAGATTTCTTGATTACTTTCTTCTTTCATTCTATAAATTTACGATTTTGCTAATACCCTGGGCATGCCCATGCAATAATGCCCAAAAGCTTATATATTATTAAGTATTAGCACCATAATCATTCTAAGATATTCTTATCATAATTATCTTCTTTGTTTACTAATCAATAATAAAATATTAAAAATATTCTTGTTAATTATGATTTTAATTAGTCATAATATTTTATAATGAATATGCTTATAAACTAACAACTGTCAAAAAGCGCTTAAGCACTATAAATGCAATAAACACATAACATATCAAAATCACGCTCTTTTTCCCCTTAGGGGGTAGGCAGTTATATGCCACTATGTTTGGGGCGACTTACTATGTAACAATGTGCCAACCACCCCATGTAAAAAAAAAATTACGATAACAATTTTTAACACTACAATCTGCCATCTTGTTTTGGCTCGGCCTCTAGATATTCGACCGTAGAAACACAGTTGTAATGTTATAGTAAATCAATAAACCTTAAAAGGATATAAATAAAGTTTTAAATATAACATTAATGGCACAACATTTGGTATTAATTAGTATAGCACTTACATACTAATACACCCTGTAAGTATGAAATTACTTTGATCAAATCAAAATAAATTTTAATATATTTTCATTATGATTTCTATCTTTATAGATCTTTATTTTGCATAAAATAGTGTGCACGAAAAGGTTATCAAAACTATGATTATCAACATTGAGATAAAAATTAGTGAGCATTGGTTTGTTCACTTCTTTTGACTGACGATCTCTTCAAACCTAGGTTCGATTTCTTGTATTCTCTCCAGCAGAATATCAGCTAGATTTAAATCGGGATTCGTATCTGCAACATTACAATTAAAACTAACTTAAAAAATCGATCATGTGCGAGTCGGACTGCAAACCGTTGGTTCTATTACATGTAAGTGTTGCGTTATCTATTTGGCCAATGATGACACACAGAGAAAATCCAAGTGAAGACGACAACTACGAGTTTACAGCATAGAAAACAAAGATGGCGCTATCAACAACTTTAGTCCTCTCCCATACAAAATGTATGGAGGCCTGAATCGCAATATTAACATTTTTACACCAAGTAACTATATATACAAGTTCCCGACTACCAACTGTAGGGCAGCAGCGCGCCAGCCACAACCACTTCGCCTGCGAGGAGGATCCTCCCTTTGGTTGGAGGTATAAGGTGTGATACCTCCACAAAAGTAATAATACGTAAATAACATGAACGGCAATATATCTTTTGATTGCGTTGACATAGAACCTGTTTTTTTTTTACAGCTTTCAGAGGTTGCAGACAAGAAACTTGATATAAATTTGAGTTTGATACCTCCATGAGTTACTGAGAAAAGGTCTTTATATACAGACAGACAACAAAGTGATCCTATATGGATTCCGTTCTGCCTCTTGAGCTATGGTGAATGGTTTTAAAATATGATCTTACCATCAAAATAGATGAGCTCGCATTTATTCCTCAACTCGGGGCTCTTAGGCAGACACGTGCGCAACATCGTAGTGAAGTCTGACACTATGTCGTCTACATTCACGTCGGCCAACTCTGAAATAAACATCGTTTTAGTTAAATAAGTTGCGTTAGTGCTTAGAGAACCTACCCAATACGGTTACTAAAATAATAATTATTAATCACCTTCATATAAATCCCTGTTCTTAATAACCCTATAGAGCGTATGTAATGGGGTGGCGCATTCAGCCGCGATGTACACGGGGCGCTTGTTGGGGCGGTTGATCTTGTAGGCGGAGTTCTTGTACTTGCGCCCCTTCACCCCCGCCACGTCCTTCTCCACCTGCTCGAACGACTGCAACATACCACACGTCAGATCCGAGTGTATCTGCGGAATAAATATTATACGGAATGTCATGACATATATTATAGTAGCCGGCAAAAATCTTGAATGCGTACGAAAGAGTTCGTCAGCTGCACAGTAAGTTATTAGCGGAATCATCTTAGCGTTCAGGATGTATATATTTATATATTATATATTTATTGGTATATGTATGTATATATTTGTAAACGTATGTATACAGAGTGTATACGACGGTATGATATTAAATGCAATTACGTATAGTATGTTACATTATGAAGCGAGACAAAAAAAAATCAACTAAATATCTTCAATAGTTTAGACACAGGACTTCTTTTTTAATTTCTTTAATTCTAAACACTCTGTAAGTACGTCAAACGATCACTGACTTAAGTCATAATCCACGTCGAAGGATAAACGTTGCCGCTCATTACAGGTCAGTGAACTTGTATAAATGGTGTATTACTTTGTTACTACTAAAATATTATTTATTTGGTTAAAAAATTTTAAATTTTTGTTTTTTGTCAAATCATTTTTGTGATTAATTTGAAATTATTATACGGACTACTAACAAATGCCTTTTCATTTAATGTCAAACCGTCGTATACACTCTGTATATTGGTATGATATCTATAAATATATTGAGTATTTGATTTGTTTAATTGTGTATTTTGGTATTCATAAGTAAGTACCTACTTTAACTACTCACTACATAAAGCACCTACCTGGTTTCATCTCTGCATCACCCAAAGGTTGGCTGGTAGAGAATGCCTTTGGCATTAAGCTCGCCTTTGTACAGTGTTTTGTGCATAAAGAAATAAAATAAAAAATAAAAAATGCGCAGAATAAGAGTCGACTACAGTAGTGAGCAGACGTGTACATCGAATAATCGAATAATTCAAATATTTTTTTTTTAAAGTTTAGTGATTTATAAACCACCTAGTACAAATATATCACAGTTTATAGATACTTATTCATTACTATTGGATAAAATAAAGCAAAAATCAATTATCGTGGGTGATTTTAATATAGACCTTTTACATAAAGACCGTAAAACTACAAATTATTTAAATACAGTACAAGAATCAGGTTATCGAATAATAAATCATTTACACGAACAATACGCCACTCGACAAACTGCGAATTCAAAGAGTATCATTGACCATGTATGCACTAACATTATTGATACAAGTATTCATATTGCATTGGTCGAATCACCTTTATCAGACCACAAGCAAATTTACGTAGACCTCAAAAAATATAAACAAACATTTAAGCAAAAAGTAAAATATGAAGCAATAGATTACAATAAACTCCACAAAAGCATGCAGAATACGAGATTAGAAGAAGAGGAATGTAACTACAACATCTTAGAAACGTCCATAAAACAACACATCAATTTCTCTAAAATTACAAAATACAAAATTCAAAATTTACCACAGAAAGACTGGATTAATAAAGATATAATTAACAACATCAATGAACGAAATCGACTTTGGCATAACTATTTGATAGACCCAGAAAACAAAGTACTGAAGGAAAAATTTTTAGCTGCGAAAGAAAAGGTAACCAAATCTATTAAGACACAAAAGAAGACTTATTACTATGGCGTATTTAATAAATGTAATAAAGATCCTAAGAAATTGTGGAATTTAATTAGTACTCTCGCTAAAAATAAAATTAAAAATAGTTGTGCTCCCCCAAAACTAATTATTGATAATAAGTCCATAGTACATGGGCGAGACATTTGTGACTCTTTTAATGAATATTTTTCAACTGTTGGTTCTATATTGGCTGAAAAAATTAAGTTAAACCAATCATACATTCCTTACTCTAAACATATTTTAAAAAATAACTACACTTCTCAAATGACAATGCTACAACCATGCACCCCTACTGAAATTATAAAAATTATAGATAGTCTTGATAACAATACTAGCTGTGGTATAGATGGTATAACATCAAAATCTATCAAATGTATTGGTATCCTTATCGCTAACAGCTTAGCAAACTGCATCAATAAATGTTTAAACGCGGGTGAGTTCCCAGACAGTCTGAAGATTGCTAAAGTAACACCTATTTATAAGTCAGGACTTAAGACTGACCCTAGCAACTATCGTCCCATTTCAGTGTTACCTGTCATATCGAAAGTATACGAAAAAGTTTTATACAATCGTCTGTTTGAATACCTAAATAGTTTAAACTTCTTATGTAAATTTCAATACGGATTTCGACCTCAGTCAAGTACACTATCAGCGACCATTGACTTGGTGACTAAAATCAAACGCAATATTGACAATAAACAGCTGGTTCTAGGGGTCTTTATAGATCTTAAAAAAGCTTTTGACGTTATTAGTCATTCCATCTTATTAGACAAGTTAAAAAGCATTGGTATCACTAACAAAGCCTTTAAAATATTCGAATCTTACCTAACTGACAGGCAACAAATAGTAAAAATTGATAATTATGAAAGTAAGCCAGCAAAAATGGTATGTGGAATACCACAGGGCTCAGTTTTAGGTCCCTTATTATTCCTAATTTATATTAATAGTATAAGCGATATTGGGTTAACAGGACACATATCACTTTATGCTGACGACACTTGTCTCTTTTATTTTGGGCATTCAGTTCATAGTGTTATAACGGAAGCACAGCAGGACCTCGATAAACTAAACAAAATCTATTGACTATAAACATTGACAAAACTTCATACATAATATTTTCAGCTAAAAACAAAAAAATTCCAAATTTTTCCCCACTTACAGTAGATAACCAACAGATCTTAAGGTCGAACCAAGAAAAATACCTGGGTTTAATCTTAGACAGTAGATTAACATTCAAACCGCATATTGATAATCTAAAATCGAAATTAATTTCGTTAACTGGAGCTCTGAGAACTATTTCTAAACTCGTGCCGTCTAAACTGCGGTATTCAGTGTACAACACTTTAGTGAAACCACGATTAGAGTATTTAATACAGGTATGGGGACAGGCTGCTCCTACTAACTTACGTGAATTACAGGTAACACAAAATAAACTCATTAAAGTACTATTTAATTACAAATACTTAACACCTACTAAAGAAATCTACTGCAAAACTAAACTTCTCAATATAAATAAACTATATACATACCATACATGCATACTAATAAAGAAAATACTTACTAATAACATTCACTCACAAATTATTTTTAAACATAAAACACATCATTATTATACCAGAAATAGAAGTAATATAGAACTACCACTGAACAGAACCCAATATGGTAAGAAATCTATAGAGTATGAGGGAGCCCAACTATATAACAAATTGCCTTCAAATATAAAAGATAGCGTATCACTTAATATTTTTAAAAAAAGATTGATGTCACACTTACTTAGTACCTAACATATTTAATTAAAAATAGAATTATATAAAGTAGATCGACAGCATGTTTCTAATAAAATTGTAAACTTAGTTTAAGTTTCTCATTTAAGTGAAATGTAATGTTCTTTGAGAAATAAATAAATTCTTTAAACCGAGAACTGCGGGACGAGCGGGCGCTCGGTGGAAACGCATTCTATCGACCACGCTATTGGTAGATTGGTGATCTACCGATAGCGTGGTCGATAGGACGCGTTGACTGACACTTGCGTGCCGTGTTAAGTTGGCTGATTAATTTCTCAAATGCCGAATAAATTACTCGGAATTTTTCAAGTTGTTTGCCGGGTACTATTCCCGCTAATAGATACCGCATTAACTTTATTTGTTTCGCATGGAGCTCACAAAAATAAGGGGCAGAAGCGATGCGAGAACGTAAAAGCTGCGCTGTGATTGGCTTGTTCAAGGTCAAGCATTCAAATGCACCAATCGTAGTGCCTGTAGTGAGTTGTTTTGCTGAGGGTTTACGCGTCATGAGTGGCAACGTCGTGATTTAGTGTTATATTTCGTGGTTTTAAATTTTTATTATTTAATCGGAGCTATAATTTAAAATATGTTCTGTACAAATGCTAGAATTAGGCGGAAGCTGTTTTAAAAGTAAGTAACCATAAAACTTTCAGTTATTTTACTATGCAATTAACTCAACTTAAGTTTCAAATATAATAATCATAATAAATAATAAAAAAAATAAAAAGCCTTTATTTCTCGCTTTACATAATCAGTTGCATGCAGTACAATGACAATTTTTAATCTTAAACATTTATATTATGTACCTATCCAATTTAATTTAATTTAGAAACAAATGATACTAATACAAATTCTTAGTTTTTATACATAATGCAAATTGATTCTAATTCATTTTAATAAATCAATATAAATATAAAAAAATAACAATTTATTAAATAATAAAATTAAGAACATGGTTAAACAAATCCTTAATCATAATTTCAATTGAATTATAATAGTTGTTGATTATATTAATTAAATATAGATTTATTCAAAGGTTTTGTTAGCAAGAACCCTCTCCATGAAAGGTAAAGGCTTCCTCCAGAGATGACCAGTGCTCTCTCTAATAGTCGTGAATATGTTGACGAAGTTTTGACATTGTATGTTGTAATGTATAAAATATTCTGGTAAGTGTTTTTTGTGCAAATTGTTGATATTTTCAAATATATTATTTGCATATTAACAGAACTGTAAACGCAATGATTTCTTACTCTTTATACAGCTTTCACCTAACTCTAGCATTTGTACTTAACATATTTTAAAATATTGCTCCGATTAAATGATAAAAATTGAAAATCACGAAATATGGCACTAAATTGCGACTTTGCCGCTCATGAAGCGTAAACGCTTTTAATACCGGTATAAAGTTCTGCGTGCGACAATTTATTACTAAAGCTCACCTGACAAGCTTCAAGCCTAGCGATATCTTCTCTCTCACTCTTATCGTTAAACTCTTTCAAATCAGGCGGACAGTGCATAGACTTCGTAATAATTAGAAACATTCTCTTAACGGGGAACACAATGCTCTGTCGCGATTCAAATATTTTGATGTTTTCTTGAAAACCCACGAATTGAGCGCCATCTGATGGGATAATGTGGACTAAGTAGCCTTCTATGAAGCTGCAAGCCATGCCTGTCCCATAGGTTACTGTCGCACCAACCTTCTTTGTCTGAAAATTTTTGTTTTAATGAGGGTGTTTAGGAAAATTTACGCCATCAGTTGGCGCCACTTCAACTGACACATTGGGCCAATCAGAGGTTAACTTTCAAAAAGCGCTTGACAGACAGCTAAACTTGACGCATGGGTGCTGCCTCCTCGTGGGCGCCATTTTAGAAAACTCTCTCAGCAATTTTCTTTTGTCCCTATGCAAAACAGTTAATTATCCATTTTGTAAATTAAATATTAATATTGCCGAAATTAACACTGAAAAATATTTGTTTTGATAGCGCTGTCAAAATGGAAGACCAAAGTGGCGCCAACTGGTGGCAAAAATTTTCCTAAACACCCTCAGTCTTCAAAATCTGCCCCGGAAGATCCCACCCATTCATGCTGAAACCAGCGTGGATCTACTACCGTATTCTATCCGTATTACATTAGACATATTATAAAGTAGAACCTTGATAGTTTCAATTTAAATGGATTATTACACAAAGCCCTCCGAAAGAGCGAAGTCTTTAAATGACATTTATTATGTCGTAAAAAACTAGAACGACCTAGTAGTTACGGCATAAGCTTCTTAGGTAGCTAAACCTATACGAGACCAGCTTTCCGTGGCGCGGTTTCACCCGCGTGTTTGCTTACTGCTCTGCCCCCGTCACCAGTAGCGTGATGTTACATAGCCTTTAACCTTTCTCAGGAACTGAGCTATCATACGCAAAAAGCATTATTCCAATCTGACTAGTAGTTCTAGAGTTTAGCGCGCTCAAAAAAACAAACAAACTCTTCCGCTTTATAGTATATATAGATTGTGTGTTCGAAACAAAGCGTGACTTTTTAAATAATATTGTGAGAAAATCTGGACTTATAAGCCTAAATTGCTTTTCCCCCTTAAGCAAACGTGGTGATATACCTTCCTTCTCTATATGAGAAGATGCGTACAACATAACATGTTAATATAACAAAACAAAACTTACAACTTCAGGATATTTAACCACCAGATACGCTACGAATAATAAACAGAAATCTTCACAAAACACGGGCAGTTCGTTGATATACAATATAGCACTAGCTGCGGTATACATTAGTGTCTTATATCTGTTAATCTTAGACAAAAACTGGATGTCCACCCCTCTATGATTATGCATCATGTCATATATTAAAATGCTGATCGCTTTTGTTCCTTCGATTGTCAATATGTATACTACATAACGAGCTGAAATAATAAATTTGCAGTAGGCAGTGTGTAATATCACTTTTGATAGGGTGCTTGATATTTAAAAGAAACAATTCTAAACTCTAGTATAACATCTCACAAAGCCGCCATAGTGAAGGTCACCATACCAATAATTTGGCTTTTGGAAAAAGTCCACCACTTCTGGATTCCACTGACAGCTTACCATCAGGCAGAATGAAGTCACTTTGGTAGGCTAATTAAATTATCAGTTTACCCGAACCGGGGCTTGAACCTGAAATCTGCGTGGCATTCCGTATACAGTACCACTAAATCTTAGGTAAGATCACGCGTAATACATCATATAAGTAGGTAACTAATTCACCAGTGGGGATATCAATATAAAAACTAGCATAGGTTACATCTAGATAATGAAGCTTTTTTTAAACCTCCCGCACAAGGCAACTATTTCTGTGTCGCGAGAGACTTCAAAACATTCAACGGACACAAAGCACACCCAGACTCGGAACAAATATTTATGAATCACACTAAGTTTTGTCCCGTGTGACTTTCCTAATAGTGAAATAATAAGTATATTCAGGATTTAAATATGTATAGATATTACACAAAAATAGGAAAAATCAAATCGTAATAATTATCGTATAATATTAATTTAAATACGCACCAGTATAAATGAGCCACTTGTGTTTATTATTCAAGTCCAAACATTGCAAGCCTATAAACAACAAAAGGAACAGTGTTATAATGTTGATAATATTTTGTCGAGACATGTTTCTCGGTACGCTTACACAGAACAATGAGAACAAGTGAATGTTATGTTACATTGTTGCAAATATTATAGAGATTATTTATGTAGTGTTTGAACAAATTTAGTACCGTCAGTATAAAAATCCATACTAATATTATAAATGCGAAAGTAACTCTGTCTGTCTGTCTGCCTGTTACGCTTTCACGCCTAAGCCACTGAAATGAAATTTGGTATAGAGATAGATTAAACCTCGCGGCACAACATATCTTTTATCGCGAAAAAATTGCTTCAAGGGGTTGAAATAGGGGATGTAAGTTTGTAATAAAAATCGTCAATGTAAACAGCGATATAACCGACATTCACGCGGGCAGAGCTGCGGGCAACAGCTAGTATTGTAATAATTTTCTGAGATATATTGTGGCCTAGGAAACGCTGGCGTGACGATCTGGATAAATATAATAAGAATTGAAGGAATAAGCCTAATAAGACTAGACAGAAGCGCAAAATGTGTGGGAAAGATGTTTGCCCAACAGTGGGTTAATATAGGTTTAAAAAAATTTATGTTTCAGTTTGAAAATACTTTTTGGTAAGTAAGTATAGTTTTTTTTATACGGCGCACCTTATGGTAAATGGGAACCGTAACCTATGAAGATGGCTGTGTATTCCAAGGGTTGCAGTCTGTAGAAATAATGTTTAGAAATCACAATTAAGCCGTTGCTGACCATGGAGAAGATGAGGAAGGAAAAGGAAGAGGATCGAAGGGGTATTTGGGCCTCCAGAACTCTCACTCACCGAACGACTACTACTTTTACGTCGATTTTCTATGAGAGGATGGGACTCCCCTCGTCGACCCAGGCTGTTCACCGACCCATACTACCGTAACCAAGATACTTTTTTATTAATATTTTTTTTTTATTTTCGTTGCTGACGGTATGCCTCTTTGACCTGTTCCTGCAATAATAAGCCCACTGGATGACTTGCTAACCCGACAAAATTCTGAGAATCTAAAACTTTATGTTCGTTTAAAATGTGGAATGGATGTGAAACTCAGCATCACGCCATTTCTTCCCGATAGCAGAGCAGAGGTGTATATAACCCATGTTTTGTCTGCTATGTTTGGCCACAGAAGGTGAGCCAATCCAATTTAGGGAATCGAATCAGAGACCTCAGCAAGGCAGTCTGTTACAGTACTACTTAGCCATCTAACAAGTCAAAGTCAAATCAAAAAGTATAACATTGTTGTGTAGGTATACTTTCTGTTGTATGCAAGATAAACCAAATAACTTATAGCATTTTGCTGAGAAAGGTAGAATCGTGAGAACTGGCAAGAAACTCAGATCTTTTTTATTTAATTAAGTACTACATAACACTGACAGCATAACCAAAGTATTACACAAATAAAAAATTATAAGGCTGGCTAAAAAATAAAATGTTATGGCCTCACATTGTTTTTTTTTTTTCTATAGATGATACTAATTATTATTCATGCAATTCAAATTAAAATATGAATTCGAAATTTATAGATTTAGTTTTTTGAAATTTATAGATTTATCAAATTTTTAATGGTAGGTACTTACCAAAGGCAATACCTGCTACAAATAAACTTTGAATTAAATATATTTGACAGTTGTCCATCTTTGGTTTTCTGAAAAAAAAAAAATTTTGTTGCATCAAAAGTCTAACAAATTGTATATCAGACAGATAAAAAGGAAATGGAGTATTCCCCAAATTTAACAACAATAAAAATCTGACAGTGAAAGTTAATATATGACAAATCAGAGAAATTATATTTCCTTGAGTAAGTCCTAGCTTACAATCACATGTTCAATGTATGTATTCAAAGTTGAATTTAAACCTTCCTGAAGAAAATCTGAGATTGACAGTAAAAACCATATAAAAATCCAGTGCATGATATGATGTTGAAGTTAGCGGAGAAAAATATAGAGGGAAACTGACTTAGCTTTATAAGATTTAATAGAAAAAGTTAAGCATTAGACAATGTCATCGGAGTGCATGAAATATGAACGCTGTATTATGTTGAGAATGTTAATAACCTTTGCAACTTATTTTGAAACTCGAGTTCCTTCTTATTAGCATTTCTACAGTAAACAAAGTTTGTGTTGGCTCAGAAGGCAGTCACAACTGCACTGCAGTCATTCAATCCATAGCAAGCAAGGAATACTTGTTCATGTGGGGTTTCTCAGACGGTACCAATTTTGAGAGTTTGTGTGATGTACCTCAACAATGTCCTACTAGTTTAATATACAGAGGTTTTATTATCAAAGAATCAATTGGTTGAAATGGAATTACAATAAAAGTGAGTATCATTATTTATAATTCATTTGAGGCGCTCATAGCTCGTTACACTCACTGATCGGTAATCGATCTGCAGGTTAAGCAACTAAGAGTGCGGCTGGCCCATGGATGGGTGACGGCATAGTGGAATTTGATCTGAGCGTCTGCGTGCTTAGGAGGGCATCTTAAAAGTCGGTTCCGGTTGTTACCAAGTTGATAACAGTTCTTAGGTCAAGTTAGATGCCTGTATAATAAGTTACGGGCGACCTGAACAAATCCTGACACTAGGTTAACCACTAACCACTCAATAAGAAGAAGATTATTTAATAAATATTCATGATAATTTTTAAATCGGTCTACAGACATCCACTGTTGGACAGGCATTACCGAAAGAGTCCTAAAGAGACAGTTACCACTTACCATCAAGTGGGCTGTTGGCTAGACTAACAAAACAATGTTGGTAATAAAAAAAGAAGAGTTTGCACGAATTCTTATGCAGTTCAGTCCATGGATTATAAAATGACAACAAATTTTGTACTCTAGACTGGTTATACTTATTAAAAGACTACGGCAAAACCGTTATGTGTACATTTTATTAAATATTTTGAACACGTACCTGTTCTCATTCATTTTAGACTTTTATAAAACTATTTATCTAAATGCACAGTAAGTTCTAATCTTGCAAAATGTTACTAGTACTGCAATGATCAGACGAAAATAAATGTATTATTTCCTGAAAACTTAAGATTTAGAACATTTATATTGTTTTGTTTGTTTTCTAATTTTTAAAGCAATGACATTTTATGCGGATCAGATTAGATAATTATTATCATGAATTAAAAATATCACAGTACATTTTATTATTGTTATTTAAACGACTAAGGCCGACTAAGGCGCGAACTGGCGCGAAGCAAAACTACCACTTATTACTAAAAGTCTAAAACTAGACAAACTAATAGGAGACGTAAGAGACCACAGAACAAGTACTGTGTAAGAGACTAAGAGTCACAGACTAAAGAACAAGTTAATCAGACCACAGACTAAGTAGAGAACAAGGTTTCTCTAAGTGAAATAGATAATTTGTGTTTTGTATATTTAATGTACTCTGTAGCTGTGGGCGCGCTCGGGTGTGATCGGTGACGTGACGTCATTGTACTACACTGACTGTCAGTTTTGGTACGAAAATGTCAAATCCAAATACAAGAAAATCGTGTGTTGTGCCAAAATGTACAAGCACGACGTTCAGAACACCAGAAAAACTGTTTTTTTATGTTCCAAAGAATATTCAAATGCGTAAGAAATGGATAAAAGCTATGAAAAGGATGCATTACCCCTTTGCAGATAAAAGCGTAGTGTATTGTTGCGAAGATCATTTTGACGTAAGTAATAGAGTATAGTCTTGCCATATAGAATTAAGTGAACCGTTTTTTTTCTTTTGCATTAAAATATTATATTAGGTATATAATACATTAATTTACATTATATACATTAGGAATATTTTGCTAATAATATCCTAAAATATACTGAAGCAATTTTAAATGGAGATACTCTAGTAATAAAATACTTACGAGTAATGTACGTTTTAAGAACATCTAATCATTTTAGGTTTGTACTTAGAGCATTAAATTATAAGTAACAATGCCTCCTCTCTACAGCGACCACGCACTGCCTTGCGATTTCAAAACGCATAATCCGTGAAGTATGAACTGTCATAAAGGTTCGCACACTGCGGTGAAATAAACGCATGCGTTTTGGCCTCTCGCTGCAAATTTGCGGTGAGTCTACCGCACATATTTTTGTAGCGCATAGAGATCTATGAGGCGCCGCGCACTATGGTAGAAAAAACGCTCGGCCGCTCAGTTGCGGTAGAGTTTCCAGTATTAAAAAGTACTCTGTGCGGTAGAGACACGATACAGGAATGTCGTGACCTAACGCATATTGAATACCCGAAATTTCTAGGATTATTGATCTGATTTGATTGAATTTAATCATTCAAATAATATTATTCATGTTGTACCTACTTACAACAATTTATGTATCTACCTACTATTATAACTGCTTGATTTTTTAAAGCAGAAGGTAATATTATAATAAGGACGCGTTTTCAAAATTCATAGACGGTATCGAATTGCGTCACTACATTAACAACTTTCACACACACATACATAGGTCAGCCACTAAGGCAATTATAAAATAATTAGGTATGTGAAAATAAACTCTTGTTGTTGTTAAATGATTTTTTTTTTAAATTATTTAAGAATGAATTATTGTATTGAATGTTTTTTTTTGTACTTAGAATATAATGTTTTGGTGAAGATGGAGTCATCCTAAAGTAACCTAAGTTACCTTCCGCTTTAAAAAATCAAGCAGTTATAATAGTAGCTAGATATATAAATTGTTGTAAGTAGGTACAACATGAATAATTATTAATTGAATGATTCTATTCAATCAAATCAGATCAATAATCCCAGAAATCTCGGGTATTTAATATAAGCTAGGTAAGGACATTCCTGTATCGTGTCTCTACCGCAACTGAGCGACCGTGCGTTTTTTTCCATCGCAGTGCGCGGCGCCTCATAGATCTCTATGCGATACAAAAATATGTGCGGTAGACTCACCGTAAATTTGCAGTGAGAGGCCAAAACGCATGCCTTTATTTCACCGCAGTGTGCGGACCTGTATGACAGTCCATACTTCACAGATTATGCGTTTTGAAAACGCAATGCAGTGCGTGGTCGCCCTAAGTTTCAAATGTATTATTTGCTTACATATAGAACTGTAAATGCAATGATTTCTTAGTTTTTATACAGCTTTCACCTAATTCCAGCACACTCACAGAACATATTTTTTAGAAGGAGTTCGAGCGGTTTGCGCACTTGCTTAATGCCCTGATTAAATGATAAAAATTGGAAACCACGAAATATTTATGACACTAAATTGCGACGTTTGTCGAAAATGACGAATGTTGGAACACCCAAACTCTTGATATTATTGCTTAGTTTCGGGATCATATACATAAATCCAGGATTCATCACCTGTGTAGACATTATAAACAGCTTTTGATAAACCACGATTGTATTCTATAATATTTTTGCACCAATCGACACGAGCCTGTTTTTTATCTATTGTCAAGTTGTGCGGTATCAAACGCGAACAAACCTATTTTGCAGCCAAGTGTTCGTGTAATATTATAGGTATACTTGTCACACTAGGCACGCCTAAGGACGCGCCCAAGGACGCTTCTCTACCTCTCGATAAGTAACGTAAGGATCTTGCATTATGAGTTCACGCACTGCGTCGTTGTTTTGTGGCACAACAACTTCGAGTTTGTTTAGAATATAAATTGGATCAGAGGTACAAAACTTTTGGTGTCTTGACTTGTAAGGTGTTCTTAAAGAATTTGAGATTTACGTACCTATTGTACTTCGCTATTTTCCGTGAACCATTGTTTTCTAGACAAGTATCAGTTTATACTAGTCAGTGTTCCAACTAGAAATATACTTAGCTAATAAGATTTTTCTTGTTTTAGGTTGAGACTGATATGGAGAACTATATTAAATATAAATTGGTTGGAGGAAGGATTAAGCTTAAAAAGGGGATAATTCCTCATAAATTTAAATGTCAACAAAACAAAAAAGAAAAACCCGAAAGATCTGCAGTACTAAAACGTGAACGAATAAGATTTTATGAGAAACTGTTAAGCCCAGACATGGACCCCGCCTACGCAACGTTAGAAGCTGCAAAACCCGAAGAGGTATTTTTGAAAGAAGAACCATTATTAGAAGATCCATTTAATTTTGAAAATAATGACAAGTGTTCTAAAATAACTAAAAGAGATAAGACAGTTCAAGTAAAGCTCAAAAGTAAGGGTGCCTCTAAATCAACTATGACTGATGAAAAATATTTTAAGATAAAAAAAAAGAAGGGTGCTGCCTCTAAATCAACTATGACCGAAGAAAAATATTTTAGATAAAAAAATGTTAGATCGTCAACAGCTAATAAAGTACATATCAGTTCATAGTGTGACCGATAGATAAAGTATATTGAAAAGATTAATGATGCTGTAAAATAAGTTCTTTAGTGGTATTTGATGTCAATAATACCTGATGGAGTGATAGATTTTTTATCTGATGGAGAAAAACAACCGAATCTTAAATTTTTAAAGATATTGGTATTTTGCATACTGTACAATACCTCAAGGAGCAGTATTAGGTAGCAGTCAAGAGGTTTTAAAAATATCGCGAATTTATTTCTTAGTATATAGTGTATGATATGATATTATTGTAACAAAATAAACATACTCTGATCAGACCTTGTAGCGTGAGCACACTATTGTCTACCTAAAACAAATCAGGAGAATTTAGATTAAAAAAAATGCGGTATTGCGGATACACGTAGAAAGAGATTCAAAAGGTTTTGGGTTTATGTTACCACTTGCTTGTGTTGATTTAAAACAAGTCAATTTGTTTGATTGTGTAGTAATGGTTAATCTTCAAAGTAGTCTGTTTAATTTAGAGGAGTTGTTTTAATTAAAATATAATTTTTATTTTTACTATGCATGCTCATTACAATAACAATAAAATAAAATCTTTTGCCTACACTTACTTATTTTTTTTCATTTAGCTTCATAAAAGGTTACATTTAAGTTTTACAAAAATTTATGAACTTCTCATTTGACCATAGTTGTCTCTTGCCGATCTAAAATAAATAAGTATCAAGTAAAAACTGTTTGTTGTCTGTAAAGTCGGTTTTCGGCTCTTTGTTTTATAATAATTAAAGAATCTTTAATTAAAATTAAATTATACTATCTATTAGCGTGATAAAACAAACATTGGTTCTTCTTCTTCTCCTTTTGTTATGGCAACTGAACTGACGATTATGTCATCTACTTCTGCCAGCGTCAAGTGTAATAGAATCTTCTCGTTGATGATTTTAATCTATACATATAATAAAAATGTAACCAATCGCTGTCTGTACATGGAAGATATATGAGAAAAAATACTATTGGGACCTATATCAACGCAAATAGAACCCAAAACAATGATTTTTAAAATTTTTGTCTGTTTGTCTGTGCATTTGTGCACGCTAATCTCAGAAACGGCTTATCCGATTTAAATATGGTTTTCACTAATATATTGTGGTAAGCTTCACTTAACATTTAGTGTTTGTTTCATGTCAATCGGTTCATAAATAAAAAAGTTATGCCAATTTAAAGAATCACATCGAACATTCGTTAATTTACTACGAAATCTTATAGAAGCAGATATTTTAACAGGTTGCGGAATAGCTGATAGTGTTTTTATTCCTCGGATTCCTGTCATTCTAAACAGTCTTTCATTTAGTTTTAAACGAGTCCAGTTTCCAGTGAGCCTATGTTTTGCGATGACTAATTAAAGTAATTAATTAATTAAGTAATTAAAGTAAAGGTAAGACACTAAAAGTTGTGGGTGTGGATCTAAGTATTAGCTGTTTTAGCTTTATGTGGCTCTATCACGTGTTAGCATTACTAGCAGCCTGTATGCTTTGATCCCTGATGGCTATACGTCTAATCCATACATCCATACATATTATAAAAGGCTTTGTCCTGACTGACTGACTGACTGACAGACAACGTAAAGCCTAAACCGCTGGTCGTAGCAACTTCAAATTTGGAGGGTGTTTGTCTTAATGTCTAGAAGTGTACAAAGAAAGGGTTATTAAAAATTCAACCCTTAAGTGTATGAAAAGGGATGAAATCGATTGTATGAAACGTCTTCATTTTTTAAGTTACAGCTTTGAAATTTTGTTTTGGAATACTTTTGTTTAAATAAAAAATACGCTCATAATTTTTTTTTACTGGGGTGGATTTATAGGAGTGAAATAAGGGATGAAATATTGTATGAAAAGATCTTTGCTTTTGAAGTTGGCGACTTGAAATTTGGAGGGAGGGGGAAGGGAGGGGGAGGAAGAGGAAATGAAGGGAGAAATGAGGGGAAAGTGCGGGGGTAGTGAGGGAGAATTCAGGGGAAAGTCAGGGGGAAATCGACTGCCTCTGTAATTTCGGTGGTACTGTGTATGGACTGTGAGGTCGCGGGTTCGATTCCCGCTCAGTGCAAATATTTGTAGCATGAACATGTCTATTTGCATTGGTCTGGGTGTTTATATGTATAATATGTATCTATTTACAAAAATAAAAGTATTGAAGTATGTTTATTCGTATTCTAGAACCCATAATACAAGCATATAATATGCTTACTTTGGGTCTAGATGGCGTTGACCTCGCAGCATGTGTGGGACCAGCTGAGTATCCGCGGAGTCATTGTGTGGGTGGTGTGGGTCAACCCGCCGGCCAGGGAGACCCGTATAAACGGTGGTGCCGCTGGCCGCCCGCGGCATTGTACAAGGGCTCAATTAGACCTAACCAAAAAAAAACAGACTGCCCTACCAGGTTGCGCATAATCTCGAAGTGGTTCGTCGTGCAGGTTGGTGACCGGATAGTGGGACCCGGCGACCATTTTCGAGACTGTACGGCGGCCTTTTGCGAGCAGTCCGTATCATGGAAGCCCGGAGGCCTAAGACCCTTGAGCCTTTACAGCTGCGAAGAGACATCGCCTCCTCAACGGCCGTCTTCTATCGCTTTTACCACGGAGAGTCTTCTCAACAGCTCTTTAAATTAATTCTACCCTCTCCCTTTTTATCCAGAACGACACGTGCGGGACTGAAGTGCTACCCTTTCACAGTGCAATCTAAAGGGTCTCGAACCAAACGGTTCAGCACTTTATACTTTTGTCGCTCAATTAAAGCCTGGAACTCTTTACCAGCGCATGTGTTCCCACCTAACTTTCATCCTGGGACTTTTAAGCGAGGCGTGAAGAAGCATCTCACTAAGCCGCCATAGTGGAGGCCACCATACCAATAGTTTGGCTTTTGGAATGGTGTCCACTACTTCTGAATTCCACTGACTGCTTACCATCAGCCAGAGTAGAGGCACTTTGGCAGGCTAATATAAAAAAAAAACTTATAGCGTTTTTATTCCTCGGATTCCTTTCATTCCAAACAATTTCCCGTTTAGTTTTAAACGAGTTCAGTTTCCAGTGAGCCTATGTTTCGCGATGACAATTAATGAGTGTGGATCTAAATATTAACTGTTTTTCGCATGGTCAGCTTTATGTGGATTTGCCACGTGTAAGTAATCCTAGCAGCCTGTATGGCTTTGATCCGCGATGGCTATACGTCTAATATCGTAGATAGAGAAGCATTTACTGTAAAGATTTTTCTTATTCACCTAAACGAAGATATTTATAATTCAAAACAAACCAAAAGATATATCCAAAAAATGCTGCCCAAAATCACTATTCCACGCGGACGAAGTCGCGGGCACAGCTAGTGGTATAATACAATTATATAAATAGGAAAAATGTGGATGAAATGCAGCACTTTACGTTGTTCTCAATCTATTAATAATAATTAAAAAAAGGTAAAGATAGCGATACTTTAAAGCTGAGGGCTGACGGCACCTAAAACAAACGTTCGTTTTCGGAGGATAACAATTTTACGTGACAATGATAACGTCACATTGATGAAAAATTGAATACTTTTATGAATTGAATTAAATTATTATCACTGAATTATGATTATTTTGTGTATAATACAATAAAACTTTTTAACAAAAAAATTAAACCGCCGAAAAAACTAAAAAGCAAGAAATAAAAAAACCTTTATTTTATTAACCTTATTAACTAAGTTTTTCAACTAATATAAGTAAATCTAAGTGATTTTGAGTCAGCGCTTAACAATCTAGAAACAAAGATCACTAAATTACCTTAAATTGAAAGAAATAACCGAATTGTTTGGCGCCAACTCAAAATTACTTAGGTTTACATAATATATATTAGTTGAAGAATACTTACTTGCTTTTCAGTTATTTCGGCGGTTTAGTTTTTTTGTTATTGTTTTTGTTGTTGTAGCTATAATCTTTTAATTATCATCTGCACTATGTGGCAGAAATTCTGCTCAAAGTACGCCAAATCATATAACTACACCAAAAAGGACCAGAAATTGAGCCTTATGGGACGCCCATAGCAACAATCATCTCCTGTTTTACCATAGAGTTGGAATTTTCCAAATTTATATGGAACCACCTTCGGGGTATACCCTTTCCAATAAAAAAAGAATTATCAAAATCGGACTACTCTGTAAAAACTTATGCGTGGTCATACATACAAAAACAAAGAACATATACGCGTCGACATGTTAACCTCCTCCGTTTTTTTTTCGTCGCGTCGGTTAAAAAAGGCGTTTGCGTCACCAGCCAAACGCTTAGGCCTCTATCGCTTGTGCCACGTTCTTGCTTGCACGCGGAACGTAATATTTTTTCGTGCGTGCAGCCGGTGTTCATCAATTTATAAAACGTTATCACGTCAAAATAATCAAAAAGACACTACGTGTAGTACGTGTTCCACATAAAAGCACAAGTGCACAGAGACCAGAGTACTTTTTAATACAAAAGTCCTCCGTAACTTTATAGTCTGTCAAGAAAGTCGTGACAATAAATGAGGGCGCCACTGTTATTTAACTGGTATCATTTGTACTAGGACTAGAATAATTAAGATAATTGTAATGTTATTGTTAAATTTAACATAGGCACATAATTTATCAATCATAATATATAGGTAGATATTATAATCATAATTAAGCTTAAAATTAAGTACATCATAACAAATTGTGTTGTTTATGTGCCTTAAATGTAAAAACGGCAGTGGAGCTGTGAGTTCGATCCCCGCCGGCAGAAGCAATGTGAATTTCACTTTGTGGAATTTATAAGTAGGTACTAGTCAAACGATATACCATCTGCTGCGGTGAAGGAAAACATCTTGAGGGAAACCACATCTCCTAAAAGAAATTCTATGGGCATGTCAGATTCACCAACCCGCATTAGGCTGTGTGATTATTTATAAGGTGAAACCCGTATAAATATTATTAAAAGACTGATTCTAATTCAAAAGTTAAAAACTATATGCAACAGTAAATTTCAGCCACTTTGAAATAATAATGATGCATTAATGATATCAACATTAGAAAGAAAATTTTGCTGAAAGTATAAAATAAACAGATTTAATCAAAATAAAACAATTTTTCTGTTCTGATTTTTATTTTTTGTAAGAAATACCAATAGATGTAATAATCTGCTTAAAATGCTCAAGACTGCTATCATAACCCAAGTCTTCTTGACAACGGCAAGCAATTTTCTTAATGAAGGAACTTCTTTTCGTACCGTATGAAAGAATTGTATCTTTTCAGCATTCAGCATTTTTTTGGATCGACCATTGCGATGTTTTCCAGGTGTGGTGAATTTGCCATTGTTGTTGAAACATTCATTTACAATACGAGGGACTTTCTGATTTGCCTGAAATCATCATTTTAACATCGTTCAGAAAAGAATATTTCATACTATATACTATAATTATATACTTATATACAAGTGCAATAAAAGTATCAAAACCATCAAATTGATCTATAAACTGTTCATAACTGTTGTAGATTATGTATAATACTTACTACTACTTAGTATAATACTTAGCCTCAAAATATCGCATTGTAAACATTATATGTATTTATCTTAAACAACGATTTTGTTTAGCATCTCTAATTACAATATGTGTAGATATAAGTAAAACACTATTACATACCAGTCATTTTATCTGTACGTGCGTACACATCATCTAAATCCCATATAACTCGACCGGTTTGGTGTATTCAGTAAAACATTGTTTGTATACATAGAAAATGATTTCTCTACCAGCACTTCGAATAGATTTATTCATGGCGACAGTATTTCTGTTAATTCATAGTACAAACATTAGTAATTTGTAACTTTAAATATAATTTTGTTGATACTACACAATAAAATTATCAGAGGTTGACATTTAAACTACCACCAACCATAGACATGTAAATACTGGGTTGCCTAAAATATTAGTTCCGATTTTATTCTTTTCACGACTTTCTTGACAGACTGTATGTGCCTAATAAACTAACAAGTCATAGTAAAAAGGTTTACAACACCTGTTTTACTCACTGTGCTACGAAAATTATATCGGTGTTGATTGGTTTAATGTGGATTGTAGAACGGAACGAACAATGTCATCAAAGTTGTTGTCAGTTGTTGTGTTGATGTTTGTGACTTTGGGGTTAGAAATAGTTCCAATTCAATCAAATTTTCAGTTTTTTTTCTACGAAGACAATAACAAAGCAATAAAATGGTGGTTTGTAGATTTTTCCAACAAGGCTACTGTCGTTACGGCCAGAATTGTAGGTTTGAACATATTTACGGATCTAAATACACGTATCATGGTAAGTGAAATTATATATGACTACCTGCTACGTAAATTTCTTAGAGCACGTCTAAGTATATTTTCGTTGTAGCGAACCCACAACAAGCAGCGCCGCAGCCTGCGGGGTGTACAGACGAGCAGTTAGTAAACCAAGTACAGGCGGACATACAGTCTGCTTTGCTAGGAGGTCAATGGATACTATCATGCTACGCGCCATTTAAAGAAAAGCCTGTATTTCCTGGTATAAGTGATTTGTCCCCGGAAGAGGCTAGACTGTTTATTTATGAAGCCAAAAATAACAATAATTTAGAGGAAGCTGTAAGTAGTCAAAACATAGATAATAATAATTATTGTAAGATGGAATGAAAAAATTCTTAGTGATTAAGTTTTCTTAGAACTGTATTAGTCTAAATATGTCTACTTTTGGTGCTTGTCAGGTAATTTTGTGATGCCGAAAGGAGGATATTTGATATTATGCAGGTTTCGATACTACCAGCTACTTCATATTTCCTCAATTGCGTTACTAATGCAAAGAGATGAATCAGTACTATGTTCTATTCTGGAGACCATACAACTAACTTGCTAATATTGCTGATCTGTATTTATTATTAAAGTATAGGTGTGAGATGTCTGTGTTAGGTTCACAGGACAGTCATTTCCTTTTTCTCCCACTTAATATAAAATGAGACACTTAAATTTTATTAGTCCCATGACAAAATATTAAAGCGCATAGATCTTCAATATCAGAGCTACGTAGGTAGGTATAAAATCCACTCCATTGGATTCCAACTTTTTTTTCTTTACTACTTTGATTGCATTTGTTTAATATTATTGCTTTAATTACAGGTAAACTACATGAACAACTTATACAAAGAAGCAAGACAGAAATATGAGCAACTATTGCAGCGAAACTCCAATATAATTAAAGTATTAAGAAGTCTTTATAAAGGAGAAATAGTACCGTCACCATTCTCAAATGCACCAAACACTCTTGTGAATGACAATGCAGCTTCTATCTTTCGTAGTGCTATCACTGACAATAGTAGCAGTATTTTTAAACAGAGTTCAACAACTTCGAACCAAAGTGACGCTAAATCTCTATTTGCTAACGCAGTACAAAAAACTAATAGTAATCCATTTAATTTAAATCAACCAAATCCATCTAACATATTTGCTACAGCCAATCAAAGTATTTTTGGCCCAAATCAAAACAGCTTGCCATTTAACCAAGCCCCAAATTCAGTATTTAACCAACCACAAAGTACTCCATCACCCTTTAGTACTGGCAATGTGTTTCAAACAGCTGATAATTCAAAATCTATTTTTGGACAAATTAATAACACTGATGATCCAGGTGTCTATAGTAAAATGGAAGATTTATCCGCAGAAGATGTAACCGCTTTTAAAAGTGATACTTTTGAATTAGGTTTTATTCCTGAAGTACCACCACCTCATCAACTGTGTACACCTGGATTTTAGATAAGCTTGTTAAAAAAACAGTTATATCGCTTCTTAAATTGAATAGATAAGTAAATAACAATGTGTTTAGCAATTTTAAATGTTATGGCTATGAGAAAAAGATACATATTTGTAAAAAAGCATGTTTTATTGATGACTTGTTGCCACTAAAGATGCAATATTTATTTGGAAACAGTAATAGCTAAGTGCCTAATGAGTAGTTTATTGTATGATATAAGTAGTCATTGAATATGGTCAACCCTATGGTATAGCTCTTGCAATTCAGAGCAAGAGCAGAGAAGAGATGCAAGAGAGCAAGAAAAGAGAAGAGATGCAAGAGATTGGTATTATGCTCCTGAGTCAATATATAGTACAAATTCAAAAAAGAATTCCTCTATACAATGGGCGTGATAAGACATTACACTCGCACTAAAGAATGATACAATTAACAGAAGAAATTACATCTACTTAATAATAGAAATTGTGAGTTCCAATAAAACTCACAATTTCTTGTTTAAAGTTGTATTTAAGGCCTGTTCAAACCTGAGCGGTATTCGCTACCGCCTGTGGTAGAGAAATCCGAGTGGGTATTTTTATTTTTATTTATTTATTTATTTATTAAATTACATAAAATATAGGTAGTTTCCCTTTGGTCCCAAACTAAGCTAGTGCTTGTGTCTTGGACACCATCGGGATTACAATTTTAATATATATATATATCTTAGAGGCTATCATACATATTTTATAATTATAAACTAAACACGATTTAAATAACTAATACTTAGTTTTGCGGTATGCGGTAATACTACTGTTCACACCTAAGCGGGTTTTGTTATTCTTGTAGGTAGAATATTGCGTGAGTTTCGCTCGCGAAGGTATGAACTTTTCGCCAGTTGGAGTGGGTATGCGGTATTCCGCTCTAGCCGCGGAACTTCATATTAAACACCTGAGCGAAATCCGCGCGGTATGTACCTCTACCCATAGCGGCAGCGATTGCCGCTTATGTTTGAATAAGCCTTTACGGTAGCAGCACTGAAAACGTTGACTATAATGTATAGAGATTTTAACAACAAAAAAAAAAGTTATTGTAGTATTTATCAAAAAATATAAAGAAAAATTTTCATATAGGTAGGTATTTAAATAATAAATTGCTTAGGTAGCTAATTGCTTGTTCAATGCGAGATTTGTTAATAGTAGATATAGGGACCAATTTGTTATATAATATTCAGAGCTAAAAACAAGTTAAGTTTGGCTTAGATTATGTTCCTTCTTAAAATCAAAATTAACTTAGTTAAGCTAGTTTCTTTAAAATTCTTAAGCATGTGATATGTCATATAGAAAGGGGTAAGCAGAGGCTTTGCTGGGCCCATTAACATCAAAAATGACTTTATGAACTTTGTTAGACTTCTGAAACATATAAAACCTCAATAAAATTAGTTTTAAGTAAATAAAACAACTAAAATTATGTACAAAGTCTATTTATTTAGTGTTCTAATACAAATATTTATTATTATTCGTAAAATTATTTTATTTTCCTCTCACTTAAGTTTAACTTTTAAACTTACTAGAAACAAAACTTCGTGAGGAATCTTGGGAATGTGACTGTTAATGTTCATACATTCTCCTAAAACATCAATAGGTGATAAGACAATCGGTTCTGCTTATCACCACTACACTTGCCAGTATGATGAACTTTATTTTACACTTCTCAGTTGCTATAATAAAAGAAAAAGAAGAACTACAATCACATCTGTACCTTACTCTTATATTGACTTGTGTTTCTCTTTGTGTGTTATTGTGACAAAAAGAAAATTGTACTATGAGCGTTTAGTCATGAGTGGTAACGCATAACGTCGCAGTTTTGTCTTATTTCGTGGTTTTAAATTTTTATCATTAATTATAGGAGCTATATTTTCAAAATATGTTCTGTCCATATGCTAGAATTATGTGAAAGCTGTATAAAAAGTAAGTAACCATAATGCTTTCAGTTATTTTACTATGAAAATAACGCAACTTAAGTTTCAAATGTATTATTTGCATATAAATAGAACTGTAAACGAAATGATTTATTACTTTTTATACAGCTTTCACCTAATTCTAGCATATAGACAGAACATATTTTAAAAATATAGCTCCGATTAAATGATAAAATTTAAAACGCGTAAACGTTCTGAAATTCAGTGCCAGAAATTAATACCAGGGTCGCTGTTCATTTACTATTAGTTTTTTTTATTATCCTAACAAAGTGACTCAACTCTGCCTAGTAGTAACCAGTCAGTGAAGTTCAGGAGAAGTGAACAAAATGCGAAAACTCATTGTGACTTTTTTACGAGTAGTTTATTCGTAAAAAAGTTAGTAAGTTTGTATGTAAAACTATGAAGTATTTAAGTATCCACATTCTAGAATCCATACCACAAGGTATAATATAATGCTTACTTTCGGAATAGTAGCCATCACACCTGGATCCATCTGTTTACCATCAGGCAGAGAGGAGTCTGGTAAGCTAATATAAAAAAAAACAGCCAGTGCGTTTCCACTGACCCCAAGCTGGGTGGAATTAGCCAATCACAGCTACTAAAACTTGTTACTGTACACAAACACTGAAATTAAACATTTTTGTTCTTCAATTATCAATCTCCCCAAGATACAACTGTTTATCACTAGACGCAGATAGCACTATAGGCTCAGTGCGGTGGAAGTCGACATCGTTAACAGAGCCGTTGTGTCCGGGCAACTTGTACAGCACGCGGCGCGACGTCGTGTCCCACACGTACACGAAGCGGTCCGACGAACCCGCCGCCACCTGTACCAGTACACTAATATAAGTCTAACTGGAAAAAAATCATAGAAGGAAGGCGAGGTAGAAGACCACGGATAAGCTCTATGAGTCGAATAAAGAAAGTTTTGATGCCATGCCATATAAGGAGGTTAAGGAGATGAGTCATCTCAGATGACTCACAGAGAAAAGCAGCGGGAATTTTATCAGTTTCACCGATAAGAAAGAAAGAAAATACATTTATTTGACATAAGCCACAGACAACACATAGATTTGCACAATACACAATGTTATTTAAAAAAAAGTAACAAACAACCAAAATCTAGGCACATAACATGGATTAACTGTAAATACTAGGTATGCTATCGGCGTGCTTACATCAAACTCAGCATTTAAGCAACCCCGCAGATAAGTCTAACTCCTAAATTTAAAATTGGAGGACGCCTATGTCCAGCAGTGTACGTCTTTCAGCTGATAAGGTGATTGACTGCACCGTTGGTCTAGTGGTTAGTGTAACTGACTGCGACGCCGGGTGTCGTGGGTTCGATTCCCGCGGAAGGCAAATATTTGTGTGATGAACATTTGTATTTGTCTTCAGTCTGGGTGTTTCCTATGTATTATAAGTATGTATTTACAAAAAAAAAAAGTATATATATGTATTATATTTCAGTTATCTAGTACCCATAACACAAGCTCTGCTTAGCTTGGGACTAGACGACAGTGTGTGATAGTGTCCACATATTATTATTATTTATTATTATTTATAATATATGATGATGACCGCTTAACATGAAATTTCTTATAGTCACCACAGGTTGCTCATTGCTCGATATTCCCTTAGCTGCCTTTAATGACATCTATTAGACTGGTGGTGACCATACGAGATATAATGTACCATTTTCATATTTATAAAATTATTATTATTATTATTATTTAATGATGGACGAGCAGCATGTTTGCTGATATGTCCATATCACTGCACTGGAGTAGAGTTTTATTTTTATTTATCATAAGTACTATTGTTGAGCGATTAAAATTTTGAAATTACATATACTGGGTGGCGCAAAAGTAAAGACCCTATTTGGTTCAGCTATAACATTTTTTCTAAATTAGAAAACTAGATTTAGATTTTTTTAAATGTATATTTGTGCCATTAAATTTCGTACCATTAGGATTTAAAGATGATGTCTTTTAAATGATGACCTCCAGAGTTGATACACATTTGAGCCCTATTTATGACATTTTGCATAACTTGCCGTAACACTTCCTGCGTTTCCATTTCCATCTCTCAGGGCATGTCAATAAGCAGAATACTCGGTTCTGGGGCACTGATAATCCGCGCATTATTCAAGAAACACCTCTACACCCACTAAAAGTTACTGTATGGTGTGGCATCTGTGTTGACAGAGTGATCGGACCCTATTTTTTCGAAGACGCTGGAGGCAATGCGATTACTGTCACTGGAGAACGCTACAGAACCATGTTACGTGAGTTTTTGATACCCAGTTTGGACGAATTGGGGCTGGAGCACATCTGGTTTCAACAAGACGGCGCTACGGCACACACAGCGCGCGACACTATGGACTTAGTGAGGGACGCTTTTCCAGGCCGAGTTATCTCTCGTTTTGGCGATTTGCCTTGGCCTGCAAGATCACCCGATCTGACCAGTCCAGACTTCTTTCTTTGGGGTTTTTTGAAATCTCGGGTGTATGTGAACAAGCCACAGACTCTCGCAGCTCTAAAAGAAAACATTCGTCAAGAAATAACGAACATATCGCAGGAAGTGTTACGGCAAGTTATGCAAAATGTCATAAATAGGGCTCAAATGTGTATCAACTCTGGAGGTCACCATTTAAAAGACATCATCTTTAAATCCTAATGGTACGAAATTTAATGGCACAAATATACATTTAAAAAAATCTAAATCTAGTTTTCTAATTTAGAAAAAATGTTATAGCTGAACCAAATAGGGTCTTTACTTTTGCGCCACCCAGTAGGAGTTTTCAGTCAAAAGTTTGTTTTGTTTCAAGCCACTTATCCAAACGACACTTAAAACTATTTACTGATTTAGCAGACACTACACTTTTTGGGAGCTTGTTCCACATATCTGTAACGCGATTGTTCAGAGTGTGATAGGCTACTAGTGTGTGTGAGGATGTGCGATTGATAGTGAGGCTGTGTCCACGACATGAATAGAATAAAATGTAGTTATTATGCAAATACCACCATGAATCTGTACTATATAAAGCGGAAGAGTTTGTTTGTCTGTTTGCTAATCTCTGGAAGTAGCAGTAGCATTTGAATAATTCTTTTTGCTTATAATAGCCTAGTTTATGAGGAAGGTATATGTAACATCACGCTACTGACGACGGGAGCAGTTCAGAAATCTATAATAATCTTACCTTAGACCCATCCTGCGACCACGCACATCTAAGTAAATTCTTCTCAAAGTTATGTTGATGACCAGACATAAGTTTTACACATCGTTCGGAAGGAGCAAATGGTCGAACGTCCCATATCCGTAGTGTATTGTCCATTGAGTTGGATAGAAGATATGAACCATCATATGATAGGGACATGCCTGAAATATAAAACAACACTAAATAATAACTATTGCATTGGTCGGTATTTCAATGTATATGGATATGTGGTTGGCAACGTGCTAGTGATATTCTTGGTGTTGCAAACGCCCATAGACTATGGTAACTGCTTACCTTCAGGTGGGCCATTTGCTTGTATGTTACCTTAGTTCTATGAAAAAAAGATCGGTTTTACTGTATGCAAACTGTCACATACATTACATCATTGTTTGTATGTACTAAAATACATACATAACATTATATATATCCCTATTTTGTGCCAAATAGGCTGGGCCACAACCCAAACAGGATGCTACTACTGACCAGATGAAATTCCAAACTTCAAGCCAATACTGAATTTCACGACAGAAAAATATATACCTGTAATAGTGTCCGTATGCCCTTTAATTTTGTATGCAATTTGATTATTTCTTACATCCCACACTTTGATCACATTGTCAATACCGCCAGATATGATCTTCTCAGCAGTATCATTGAACAATATGGAGGTTACTGGATAACCACAGTCCAATGAAGATATAGGATTACGTTTTCTTGCATCCCATAGCTTGATTGTGTTGTCATCTGATGCTGATACTAATAGTTCTGGACCTCTTCGTGCTCCTATAAAACGTAATGAAACATATCAATCAAATCATATTTATTATTCCATTATTTATATATTTGGAGATATAATGACAGAGAAAAAAAAGCTTTACTAAATCAAGATCTAGTAATCTAAGTATCCTCTTAACTGTAAAAATAAATTAAGAATATAAAATTGATATTTGTGTGATCTACAAGTATTTTATTTGTTCAATTTGTGTTAGATAATTGTACAAATAGTGCCGCGCTTAAGCTTGCATGTAGAACGTGACAAGCATGAAGTCAGCCTTCATTGATTGATAAGACGTTATCACATCAAAAAATGATTCGAACATTGGATACATATATAATAATCAGACATTTGCTTTTGTTACCTATTTGTTGTTATTGGAATGCTTTTTACATTTAGCCCTCTTCATTAGAATATAGCATTCAATCTATCTTACCTCAATGTGCTCCAATTTAAAATACTCCATTTTGCTCTTCATTACTGCGTAAATGAGAAGTAACCTTTGTAATGTAAGAAAATATTACTTATATTTACCTGACACTGAATTCACAAAATTAGCATGCCCTTTTAGTTTTTTGATCCTGGTGCCTGTCGGTACGTCCCAAACGGCAACTGTGTTGTCAGTAGCACACGAGTACAGGTGTGAGCCATCAGGTGAGAAGCATAGCTCCATGACAGCACCCGTGTGACCCTTCATTACCATCACATTTTCACATTGGCCATATACATTCCATAGAACTGTAAAGATAAAATAAGACATCTATTATATCATAAGTGGGGTTGATTTTAATATTCTAGACCATTTCGCTTCTTGAATCTACTGTATATCTGTCGTATGCAAAGATAAACTTGCTTTCAAACCCACAACTTTGTGCACAAGATGTGGATACTGAAAGCATAGGTATAAAATTAAAATAAAATTCCAAGTGAAAACTTGTATATTATATATATTTGTATATGTTAATTATTACGAAAATACTTACATATTTGCCTGTCAAACCCACCAGATGCCAAGTGTTTACCCTCTGGGTGAAACTTCGACGTAAATATTTCACCCTGGTGGCCTTCTAGCAACATTATGGGAGCGTACAGATTTGACGTTCGAGGAACCTAGAAAACAATAAGTTTATTATGAGATACTCGTTATTTAGGTATCAAATATTTAATGTTTTGTAAATAAATGGGTTAAAATAAGCGTAAACCAACTTACAGACGAAGTAACAACAGCTTTCTCTCTAGTGCCAACCACTGATATTTCATGGCGAGTTCTCTTAGCCGGAACGATGGATAAATCATCCGTTTTCCTTTTTTCTACCTCAGGCATGTTTAATTCGTTTTATAAACAATAATTTAATTCAAAATAATTTCCTAACCTAGAAAGTTATTGTTTGTCGCAGACGCAACTTTGAACTTAACTTCTACTCTTTAGCTTTAGTCTTTGCGCAACTTCGACTTTAGCACAGACTAAGTAAATTGGTAAGAGAACAAGTTGTTCATCCATTCCATCCATAGATTTTAGCATCTTTTTAGTTTTTATTAATTTTACGTCAACAAGTTAAAAAGGCACTTTATTATTACTATTACAGAATAAAAACAAGAAAATAATACTCATGAGTATTGTTATTAAATTATAAATCATGGATGCGTCAAGTGTGTTTACCTATAAAGCTTTTATTTAAGAAAATTGTATTTGTTTTTATATTTTGTTCTTTTTGATACTTAGGCTGCTGCTGACTGTTTCGTTTTCTTCTTACCGAGTACCTATATTGTACTGTTAAAAAGTTAATAGAAATATTATTTTAATCTGTGTTCTATTCAATTGTCAATGTCAACAAATGTCACAGGTGGAATTTTTGACAATGTCTAATTTCATTCAAGAAAATCCTGAAAAATAGTGGGAAACACATGAAAATGCAAATAAAAAATGATTACAAGTATGAAAAGTCAGCTATTATTACCGTAGCTGTAAAGTATAGATAATTTTTCACAATGCAGAGACTGGAGTTAACTTTAGCTATAATAAAACCTCACGCTATCAAAAATCCTGTTGCCCTATCTTACATCAGATATATTTTAAAGAATAAATTCATAGTTGTTAAAACAAAAAGAGTTTCTCTGGATACACACACCGCTAGCAAGTTTTATGAAGAACATGTAGGCAAATTCTTTTATAACCGTCTGGTCACGTTTATGGCTAGGTAAGACTATATTTTTATTCATAATTTAATGTTTATAAAAATAACCTGAGGTAATTTTTTTTAAATGATTTTCCTGCTCAAATGGTATGCATCACAGAACTCCACAAGATTCAATTATTGGTGGTCATCATTCTTGTTGCTAGCTTATGGGAAGCTGGCAGCATGGTGGCTCTCATTGTAAGACTTGAAAGCATAATTTAAAAAGAATGTGTACTGCTGTTTTTGCCCGACTGCCGAAGTCAAGGAGGGTTATGTTTTACGAGCGTATGTATGTATGTATATGTATCTATGTACGTGGGTGTGCATGTCTATTTCTTTGCCACACTCTACAGCTTATATTTATCTTAATAGATTTTAACATATGAGGTGTCATTAAATTCATATTGATTGTAGGAGTGACATAGAGCAGTGCATTCCATATAGGCAGAAAGGCACTGCCTATCTTAATAATTGCCTGAAGCAACCTAATTAAATAATGCCTACCCTGTCAAAAATCTGTGCAGGCCACTGACATAGAGTATATAAAATTTAATTTTAACAGCACAAAAAAAAAAGGTTTGTTTTAGGCAGCGTATTATTGTTGTGTTAGATATAAAAACAACTACTTTCATCTTTGCTTAGAAAAGGATTCAAAATTTCTGTTTCCTATTTACAGTGGCTCAATAGACCTGCATGTAATAGGACATACAAATGCAATAGAACTGTGGAGGCAGATACTGGGACCCACTAGTGTGTACAAGGGGCAATTCAAAGAGCCATACTCTTTGCGAGGAATGTTTGGTATTTCTGACACTAGGAATGTCGCTCATGGATCAGGTAAATTATGAACATTTTTAAAAGCTTTTTTTAGTTTACTTTTATTGTAACAGTGCATACAGGCCTAGTAGTGCAATAGCAGGTCTACCCTGAGATAATTTAATTAAATAAATATCTTTTTTTATCTTTGTAAGTTTTGTCTACACTGATACGCTAGCCCCATTGTACCTTATCAACTATAATTGGATAAAATACATATGTATTTAAATATATATATGAATTATAACAATAATGAAACATAAGCCTTTAAATTTTTTTTGTTGTGTTTTTAATATTTATTTGAAGGTGGTTTTAATAATAATTTTATTGGGGTCGCCCAGGTGATTATATTTGCGAGTAATGAAAGGATACTAAAAAGTTGTCTATGAACACCCAGGTGATCAAAGTGGGATAGACCTAATAGGAGTATGTTTGATTGCTGTGTGGGGGGTTATGGGCTTATTTCCCACTCAGGATAATGTGTGATGAAGTGTTTGTTCAGAATCTGAGTAAGTCCTTAGGATGGGAGTATTTTTTTTAAATAATTACATGTGTAACATGGGTATTTTATAATTTCAGATTCAACAATATCAGCCGAAAAAGAAATAAAATTCTTCTTTCCTGACTTCTCATTCTACAAGTGGCATAAGGATGAAGAAGAATTATATAGAAAAGGACCTATTATATTTAATAATCACATGTTTCAACATGTTAGAAAACTATAGCAAAAATTAATGGGCAAAGGCTTCTTCTCATACAGAGAAGGCATGAGTATTTATCACCACCCTTGCACAAGGCCAATTAGTATTTAGTTATTTACAAATTAAAGGTAAAAATAAAGATTACAGTGCTATCTTTATAAGCACTGGACTACTTCTCAACAACAACTGTCAAACAAAGTGAATAGAAATAAATGCAAATTCTTGAAATTTGGTAACAAGCATTTTGTTAAATAATTAATTCAATTTGGGAATCACCTTTTCTTTTTACTAAACTATTAAATGATTATACTGGTGAGTAGTGGTTGCAAGTATTGCCTAGTTGGCTAAGGTGGTGAAAATCTTTCCGTAGACTTAATTCACCTGCATAAAAATTCACCTAGGTGCATTAAGTCAACCAAATAGTGTACCTTATTCACCCAGGTGCATGACTTAATACACCCAGGTAAATTAAGCCTACGAGAGGGTGAAAATTAGGGGAGGCTATGTCCAGCAGTGTAAAGTTTTCTTCTAGTCCTTTATTACCTTTGAGTCGCAACAGAATTTGTGACACCGTTAAACTGTGCTGGTTTGGCTGTTTTGTTTGGTACTGGATTGTGGATTAGTAATTTCTTTTTATTTTATAAATAATTAACCAAACTGTTAAGAGATTAAAAATCTCTTGATAACCAAATAAAACACCTAAACTACAAAAAAAAAATAGCTTTGAACTGTTATAACTATAGCAATGATGCAGTTTGATTTTATTGAAGTTATTAATATGCATTTAGCCAAATATATTTTGTAGCTGTTATGAAGCTCAAAAATAAAGTTATTTTAAAAATATGACTGAGATATTATTTTAATAAGAAGAAAGAAAGAGTCACTGGGCTAATAGACAAAAATTGACTCACCATTAAGGGTAGATCAACTGAATGCAAACATGTGGGGTTTTGTCACAGAATGATCGCTTCTCAGAATGACCACATCCCGTTACGACTATGTCCCTAAAAGCGGCTTTTCTTCGTAAAGACTACTTTTAATCTGACTATTTGTCAAAATGACCACATCTCTAAACATAATTTTTTAAATGACCAGTTAACCTAGGGAAGCCACGCTTTATGAACAATCAAGTGTTTTGCTAGATTAGTATGCTACAGAACTCTTTAGCTTGCAAAAAAAAATAAAGTTAATAAGGTCGAAAATGCGTGCATCCGGTTTTCCCCTGTAGTATACTAAAAGCACTTGGATTGGATGCACCTAGGTGAATTAAGTATACTATAAGTACATTTAATACACTTTCATCATTATCATACATATTTTATGTGAACTTTGTGCACCTGTGTAGGTGCATTAAGTTTACTGAAAGTCCCGTAGTATACCTAAAGCATTGGATTGATGCACCTAGGTGAATAAAGTAAACTTTAAGTACATTTAAATCATTTCAGACCCACGGTACCCCTGGCCATACCCCCGGTGGTACAATCACTTTCAGCATTAAAATGAATTTCATAGATATATTTTAGGATTTGTCTGTTACATACCATTGTTTTTAGTTTAATGCATCAAATGAGAATAAAAAGACGCAAATACGTTTTTTTTTTTTTACCATTTAAAAAAATATTGTAACTAAACATTTTCTTTATATAGAACACAGATTTCTCCATCATAATGGGAATTTTGACTATGGTTCTAAGGGGAAAGATCCAACTTTTCAAGTCAACAATTTGCAAAACATGTGATTTCAACATAATGGGATTTCAACGTTACCGAACGGAAAGACCGCCTACCATACCCTACTTACCTATTGAGAAATGGACGTGGTGTAGTCATTTTGAGATGTGGTTATTTTGAGAAGTGGTCATTGTGTGCCGGAGGGATGTGTTATGTAAAAACCTACTCACTGTCAGCAGACAAGTCATAGCCAATTCAAATAAAATTCCAAAGAAACATGCATTGGCAGAGTTTCAGATTTTAATTCACCAACAGATTTTATTTAGATGTTAACACACAACAATTTTTTATTCTAACTACGACGTATCAACATCCATTGCGGCTTTCATTTGTCTTCGGCAGGTAGGTATAGTTAGTAAAAGCAATTAATAATACAAACATTTCTATTTATGTAGGTATATTAGTTAACAGAATAAAATACAAATAATAAATTAATACTAACATACAACAATGGGATTATCTTAAATGAGCGAGATCACAATAATTTGGGTTTATCTTTCCCGAGGAAACATATAATTTGACACTTGCTTGGACGGACCTATTTACTAAGGTTGTGCACTCATAGTTTTATGTACAGAAATTTTTATAGCAATATAAAATTGTTTGGATTGATAAGTATACCACCTTTACACACTTAACAATTATAAAATATCAACACTAGTGATATTTATCAACAAATAGACAAATAATGCAAACAGGGTAAATAATATTCTAAATTGTAAGAATATCCATATTGTGTAAATGTTTACAAGTAACTACATACCTACGAAACAATACTCTATAGGTATATAGTATAGTATCATTATAACAATTTACCAGAAAATGAAGACAATACAACTTTAATACAATTAATGCTCAAAGCACTAAGTATTTAATGTCAAGCTAATTTATAATTTGAATAATGTAGCCCATATGTGTAGCCACAAAATTTAAAACATAATGTTTATATGTACCTCATACAAATGCAATCTTAATTATTATGAGGGTGTTTTAAAAAAATTTTGTCACTAGTTGGCGCCACTTAGGTGAAAGGTCTTCACAAAAAATCAAAATTCATTCACATTTTGTAATCAATAGAATCGTTCACGGTTATATATCAAAATTGAAAGCGCTTTGACAGGTGCCTGGACCTGACGCCTCAGTGCTGCCACCGCGTGGGCGTGATTTTAGAAAACCCTCATTGAACCAACTGAATCATGACCCACTCAGCTGATAGTTTGCTTAAAACTCAAAATTGGAATATATATTGTGAATTTTAACCACCTTGCATTTAGATGTATTGACAAAATGAGCATATGGTGGATCATAATAACTCATAATTCACTTGGTTCCGTAGTATGTTATAAGAAAAAAATTTTATTACTAAAAGTAAAGTACAAAACAGTTTTAACATTGACCTGAAACTAGGCAAGCCTGTATTTTGAGTGCCAATAAAAATATTCAAAATTACCAAATGCCCTTTAAATTGTCTTTGAAGACACGTGCGATGGTTATAGCAAAATATATGTGGTGATTTAATCCTAAGTTAAGCTTTATATCGGCAATATATAACTTACAAAAATAATAAAATATGACTGCACAACCGTCCAGAAGAGAGTCCAGAACCACGAATTTTTGAACAGTTGAGAGACTTCATTCGCCTATTTTAACAAACACCTTTGGCCTCGAGAACACTTTGATTCCCTCCTCAAGTTTTGTTAATTGTTTTTCGAGCTCCATTTTCTTGTTGCGCATTTTTAGAGTGTCCGTTTTCACTGGCAATTTGTTTAGTTCACTTACTAATTCTGCAAAACCTGTAAATAATTTATTTGCTTATTTTCCAATAATTTATTAAATTATTTTGTTAGAGTTTTGCTTTCTTGAAATCTACGCTCAAATCTGTATTAAAAAGAACCCGTCTACAGAAAGATCAGTGTGACCAGAACTAGTTTAGAGAAAAAGTCTAGTAGTCTAGTCTTCAAATTTTGCAGTTTTAAAAGCATTATACACTATTATTAATATATCAACTGTTCTTTCTAAACAAGGGTAGAAATACTAACTATTCCTTAGCATCCTGAGTGTTTCTTTCCGCTCAGTGTCAGGTAGCGTGACGTGTCCGTGGGGACACACTGATGGATCGTTATCTGCTGTCACTCCCTCCGCCTCCTTGGGGCCCACGTCCTTGCGTTCTCGCAGATATTTGGGCAATACGCCTTTTTGGTAACCTGCAATTATGTGTAAACTTGTGAAATTAATGATGCAAAAGGTGTAGTTAATGCCGAAGGGAGGGTAATGTGGTTAATCCTTAGGTTAATGCCATGAGATGGAGAAATTAAAACACAAACTTGGTTAGGTTGGGGTCCCTTTGGTTAGTACTTTTATAGTCAATTTTATAGGAAAATAGATCAATTATGTGAGGAACTAAGACCGAGAACTATACGCGTACCGTAAAGAAGGAGACACTGCCAGACTAACACAATAGACTGTTTATCTCAACTCCATATTGATGCATGTATTTTGTGAGACACGGAGTAGTCTTTTACCACAATCATTAGCAGTAACATCTATACTGTTATATATAGCGGATGAGTTTGTTTCTTCGAATGTGCTCTCTGAAACTACCAGTTGGATTTCAATTATTCTTTTTGCGTATGATACCCTAGTTTTTGAGGAAGGTTATGTAACATCACTCTACTGGCGAGAGTAGAGCAGTAAGCAATGCTGCAAGTGAAATTGCGACGCGGGTAGTTAGTATTTGTATGTTCACATACAGCACAGATGTTATACTTCTTTATATATAGCTTATAGATTTAGACAGCAATCAACATCAATATTATCAGCCCTGGGCTAGTACCATCAAAACTTAAGCAAGTAGGTAACATTGAAGAAAGTATAGTATTGATTAATGAACACAAATAAAACGATACTAATGACAAATAGCACTGAAGTCGACATTGGTGTTGACAACGAACCATTAAAGTATGTGCCGGAGTATACATACCTTGGACAAGTTGTTTCCTTCAGAGACCAAATGGCAAAAAAAATCAGCATGAGAATTGCCATTGGCTGGAAAAGATATTGGTCCCTGCAGAAGATAATGAAATCCAGAGAACAGCATGGCAATTAAGAGGAGGGCCTTCAACACATGCTGTGAAATTTGGGCGCTCACTATGGCTCAAAGGTCTAAACTCGCTAGGTGCCAAAGGGCCAAGAGAGGAGCATGACCAGACATAAGAGAAAGGATAGGGTGAGAAATACTGACCTATGAACCAAAACGTGAGTCACTGATGTCTTAACACGCGTCGATCAGCAGAAGTGGCGATGGACAGGTCACATGCTAAGAGACACAATGGGGAAGTGGAGCAGACAGGTGACCGATTGGTACCCAAGAGTTGGCAGAAGGAATCGGGGCAAACAGTACCTCAGATTGGAGGACGACATAAAAATCACAGCGGGACCAAACTGGAGAAGAGTCGCAAAAGACAGAGAGCAGTGAAAGTTGCTGGAGAAGGCCTATGCCGAAAGATATTCGCAGGGATATTCTATAAAAGAAAAATGCAATGTATTCAAAATTGTAAGTTCTTATCACAGAATAAGGGGGTTATTATTGTTATTATTATAGTATTCATAAATATACATATAAATATATTTAATCTGTTTGGTGTAAAATAATAAATCTTTTCCTTTCTTATTTTACATATCAAAAGCTGGTACACATAATGGTATTATGATTAAAATATAATAATCTATTTATTATTTATCCTTACTAATATTATAAATGAGTAAGTAACTCTGTCTGTCTGTTACACTTTCACGCCTAAACCACTGAACCGATTTTGATGATATTTAGTATAGAGATATATTACAACTCAGGGAACAACATAGGATATCTTTTATCACAAAAATGGCTTACACGAGTTGAAATAGGGGATGAAAGTTAGTATGAAAAATCGACAGTGTATAAACAGAGATATAACCAACATTAACCCTAGTAAGTAGTAGTAAGCTAGTATAAGACTAAATTACCTGATGGTAAGTAAGGGTCTTTGTGATCTTTCCTTTCCAAAATTGCATTTAACCGACTGCGGTTCCTTTCCATGTCTATCATGTCATCTCCTGGTCGGCGAGGACTTTGCATAGACTGGGGCGTCCTACACCGATGGCTACTGTCGCCGCTCGCCTTCATCTTGGCTTCAGAGTCCTCCTCTTTTTTGGGGTACAACATGGTCAACTTCGCACTATCTACCAACTTCTGTGAGAGATGTGATTCTATGGTTTGACAGGCTATGTCTCTCAGATGTCCACTAGACTCTGTTGATTTCGCTTCATCCTCTATACTTGGCTCTGTGGATTGTTTAGACTGTCTAAGTTCTTTCCGCTTTAAAAACTCAGCCATATCACCTTTCTTTATATGAAAATCTGTACCAAGTTTCTGACGAGTGCTAGCTGAACTAGTCTTGGACATGTTGAGTGAGGCTTTCGTACTTTTGCTCGAAGCTGATGACTTTAACTGACCTAAGGAACTGCCTCCTGCTATGGGGTTGGTTAACCGTGATGGACGGACAATTTTCGTTGTGTACTTTGGTTCTTTAGGTGATTTACTTTGTATGTTCTTTAGCTGTTTCATGTTTTCTCTGATGAAGTTCTTTTTTTGTTCTTTCTCTGAAACGTAATGGAAAGTTGTAAGTATATTTTTGTAATAATTGTAGTTTTAAGTATATTATTTGTACGGAAACGATGATGCATCTGTGTTATTTCTTTCAAAAGCTAGAAATATAAACACAGCTATCGTCAAACGAATGACTTGGTAACAACGTCACAAACAGTGCACAACACGTACGATGGCCATGACTACAGTCCAGCTATAACAAAATCAAATGTAACGACACTTACTTGGTTCGGGAAAAATACCCTTCAAAGTATACATTGTTTTAAAATATCAAACGTTAACAAAATGTACCTAAACAAAGAAAATATACACTCATTATTATTTAGCGTTCGATATTAATGCACACTTTCCTAATTCCAGTAAATGTCCATCCTTGTGCACTTTAAATATTTTCAAGATTAAAAAACTAATTTACTGATTTCTTACGTTCGGTTTAAGTCACTCTCTATTTCAAAAAACTGTCATCAATCAAAATTATTTATGGTAGAGTTTTGTTTCTGGCCGCTTTTACTGTTTTCGTTTACAATAAAAATTAAGGTTTATTTTGAGGTCTATGGAATAGGACCGCTACTGTAGAAGTTTGATTCGGATATTATTTTGACGGAATTATCACCTTGGTGAATAATCCTTTAGCTGGTATCAGTGATACGGTATTCAAGTGTTGGCTATAGCGTAATAAATTAATTAATAAAAATAATTAGGTGTACCTACAATATTTATCTAATGTAAGAATCCCCTAGATCCGGTCTTTAGTACTCCACGTAATCCTGACCTTTATGTGTCAGGGACAAGGGCCTTTATAAAAAACTAGCTTTCCTCAGCACGGTTTCACCCACGGTAAGTTATATTATAGATCACTGCTCTGTTCTCGTCGCCAGTTCCTTAAGAACTGGGCTATTAAACGCAAAACCGAATCTACCAATGTGACTCCACCCTGCCTGATGGTAAGCAGTCAGTGGACAAGTGGTGGCCACCATACCAAATATCATCGTCTTAAACTGCTGGTATGGTGGCCTCCACTATGGCTGCTGATAATAATTATGATGATTAGCTAAGGTAGCGACAGGAGGGCGGGCGGGTCTTCATGCGGTTGATATGATGACGACCTAAGGTAACGACAGGGGGGAAGGCGGTCGTCATGTGGCTGATATGATTGTGAGCTAAAGTATTGACAGGGGGGCGGGCGGTCATCATGCTTCTGTGATGATGAGCTTAGGTAGCGAATCGGGGGCGGGCGGTCAAAATTCGGCTGATATGATAAGGAACAATTTTTTTCACAGTTTTCATTTTAATATTTTATTACTTAAAACCTTGTTGTATTTACATTTTTCGTAACTATGAGTATCATTGTTGTATTTATGGCTCCACAAAGATAGATTTAGATTGATGTTAAAAAAAATAAAGTCACTCCACTCCATTCAGTTCACGCTTTATTTCGAACGTAAATACCATGTTAATATTCAGAAATTAGATGCTGTAGAAATTATATATATTTCATCCGCTTTTTCGATAGAATTGTAGACAATAATATGGCTATAAACTTGACTCCGAGCAAGTTTAAATTAACGCGTTTAGGTCGAAAGCTGCAGCTGTCTGACGACCAGAGAGCTATTGTTGCGTTGCCCAAGGATGTTATGGAAAAGACTTGGTAAATACTTCTTTGATGTAATCTTATCATCATCAAGCAGAAAAATGTACACTGCTACTTATGGCCCTCTATTATTGCCACTTTGATCGATTGTAACTGCTATTACCCATTGGTTACCTGCAACATCTAGTTATATGGATGTGATGTAACATAGTACACCCATGTAGGTCACATTTAAGTAATACTTTTAACGTTCGCGCTTTTTTTCCTACTAAGTGTATGTGAGTGATTTCCTTAAGTACCTACTCATAAACTGAAGATCAATCTCGTATTCTATAAAAATGTTAGTTACAACAAAATGTTTCTCAATCCTAGAAACCAGTATGTTTTGTTCACAGGGCAGAAATACTGCAGAAGGAGGACTCGGATTTGTTTATATTTGAGATCAGGGAACAGATCTTGGAGAATGCTCTTGAGATTTGTTACGAGAAATACATGGAAAAACAGACTAGCATCTTCACAGCACATTGCGCTGCCAAAGCTTGGCTTAAGCTTATCAACTGGTAAATTTTTAGTTCATTGAATATTAAAAACCTGCAATCACCAATACAGATTGACTATGAACTATGACTTTTGAAAAACACTGCCGGTCTAGGAAGCCAACCAGTGTCGCAAATAATATAGGTAGGTAAACTACAGAAATTAAAATATTTAGGTAATTTTTGAGAACACATGGATATATTCTTAATGTAGGTTCTATGGCTTCGTTAATATTCCGTTTCTCGATTTTTGGGTTACTCGTGACACAGAGCTTGTTATTTAGAGCAGGCGTTTTTACTAGATAGTTACCGAAGTTGTCAAAAAAGAATTTGCTTGGTATTCGATATATATTTAATCATAAAATTTATGTAAAGACTGAACTGAACTAAACTATACAGTTACGTTTAGCCTTGCAAGTCCTAGCAGCCGTAAGTGCCTTATAAAAATACATTAGGTACAAAAAAACGCAGAAACATGCATTGCTAATACTTTTATGGCAGGCGTTACCATTAATTAGCAAGTTTTCTTCTGCTGTCAGCTTGCTATGAACACAAAAACACTTTAGTATTGTTGCTGACTGAAGTTTTTTGTAATGTAAGGGTACTTCACTTTTCGAAAATGAGGTTTATTATGTTGTGGCGTACAGAGACAGCAGCGGAGCCCTAAAAATGCATCGGCGCGTGCGCGCAGCACGCGAGCCAAGTCAATAATGATAGCGGAACGCGGCGACCACTTCTTAAATAGTGGCACTTATTTTATACTGCACACACACATTCGCACTCACACTGCACACATTCACTGTAACCTGTGACTGCGCTACAGTAATATTGTATAACGCTCCTGATTGGTCAACAACCAAAATGCGCTCATGTAAATACCATACCTGTGTCATACTACATTTGTATATATAAACCGTGCCATTTTTGTAAATAAATATTGTACAGTCGTCTCTCGAGTATTATTCAACACTACCTATTAAGTCTACGGTACGAAGGTGGAAACACTGGGCCGGTCTAATAAGTAGCTCTACAGCAGTACCAAGTAAATCAGCTGATACAGTTCATAGGGAAAGTACCTCGGCCGTTGACCCTCTTCATCACTAGTACCTACAGTATATTAGGGACAGTACCTACAGCTGTTAACCCAACAGCTGTCTTCATACCTACCTAGCATACTTACCCCTAAATTGGTGACCCCAGATACGAAACGCACCTCGTCGACCTACGTACCACCGATCAGCTGACTACCATCTGTACATCATGACGTCGAACGAAGAGCCACAAGAATACGAAGCATCTATCGACCCACAGGGAGGCACGAAGCTCACCAGTGCCGTGGCTACCATTTCACTGCCCGCACGCCTTCCACCATTCTGGCGGCAAAATCCTCGCCTATGGTTTGCCCAATTCGAAGCCGCTGTCGCCGCCAGCAAGATAGGCGAAGAACAGAAATTTAACCTCGTCGTCCCACTACTCGGCTGTAGTGACCTCGAACAAATAGCCGACATTATACTGAATCCACCCACAACCGGGAAGTACATCGCTCTCAAGAACCGATTGATATCTACGTACCAAGAGTCCGACCATCGCCAGTTACAAAAGCTACTCAGTGGCTTAGAACTTGGCGACATGAAACCTAGCCAGCTACTACGTAAGATGCGTGATTTGAGCGGCAAGCTACTCACCGATGAAGCGCTCAAAGTTATGTGGCTCAACCAATTGCCCACACAAGTACGCGCCGTAATCTCTGTCAACACTGAATCGTCGCTCGAAGTACTAGCCATTATGGCCGATAAGATGATTGAACATTTTGAACCCGCTACCGTCGCCGCAGTATCTATACCTATATCAAACTCGCCGTGTGTTCCCGCTAATATAGAAAACATACAGTTACACATATTGTCAAAACAACTAGAAAAGTTAACAATAGAAATCGCCGAACTCCGTGTAAATCAACGATCTACGAGTACATACCGCCCGCCGCACTATCCCGCTCGTTATAACGATCGCTCAAGGTCGCGATCGCGCTCACGCTCGCAAGCTCGCAAGCCCGGCGACCCAGACTGGTTATGTTTCTATCACCACCGGTACGGAGATGAAGCTCGCAAGTGCGAACCACCATGTGCCAAAGAGAAGCGGGAAAACTAAAACGTACATCGACTATGGCGGGCGTCGATGTCAACAAAACCAGCCACCGCCTGTGTGTCATCGACATCAACATGAGAGAGAGATTCCTAGTCGACACGGGAGCCGACATATCCGTATTAGCCGTACGAAATAAAAATCAATCGAAGCCGACACAAAGTATATACAAATTATACGCAGCGAATGGCACTGAGATACGTACCTACGGAGAGCGCACACTAGAGCTCAACCTAGGCTTACGTAGAAGTTTTACATGGACATTTACCGTTGCCGACGTAAAAACATCGATATTGGGTGCCGACTTCTTAGCAAAACATAAGCTATTAGTCGACCTTCACCGACGAAAACTTATCGACCGTGTCACAGACCTCCACGTTAACGCCATCACAGTTCCATGCACCGAAGAAACCATCCTCACTGTTAGCCACAACCACGCATATCACGACATACTAAAAAGCTACCCAGACGTACTACGGCCCATGTCACTCAAAACCGCAGCGAAACACAACGTTACACATCGCATTGAAACCACCGGGCAACCCATTTACTCGAGACCACGCCCCCTGCCGCCCGATAAGTACAAAGCAGCGAAGTTAGAGTTCGAGAAGATGATGGAAATGGGTATCTGCAAGCCATCCAACAGTCCGTGGGCGAGTCCACTTCACGTTGTTAAAAAGAAAGACGGCTCACTACGTGTGTGTGGCGACTATAGACGACTGAACGCCGCTACTATACCCGATCGATATCCCATACCACGACTACAAGACTTCACGTACCAACTGCATGGAAAAAAGATATTTTCGAAACTAGATATGAAAATGGCCTACTTTAGTATACCTATAGAAAAAGAAGACGCACCGAAAACAGCAATTATCACTCCATTTGGCCTCTTTGAATTTAACTGCATGACGTTCGGCTTACGTAACTCAGGTCAAACGTTCCAACGATTTATGCACGAAGTACTACGCGGACTAGACGACGTAGTATTCTGTTACATCGACGATTTACTCATTCATTCTGAAAACAAGATGCTGCACGAGCGCCACCTAAATCAAGTACTTGAACGACTGAACAACTACGGAGTTACGCTAAATATCGACAAATGCGAATTTGGGAAGAATAAAATACAGTTTCTCGGCTACGAAGTTACACCCGACGGCATAAAACCCACTGAAGAACGCATACAAGCCATACTCGACTATCCGAAGCCCACTACAGTACAAGAGTTAAGAAGATTTTTAGGCATGATTAACTTCTACCGTAGCTGCCTACCCCATCAAGCCGATCATCAATACCTACTGAATAAGTACTTACACAATAGCAAGAAAAACGACAAGTCACCGATACAATGGACACCCGAAGCAGAAAAAGCTTTTGAATATTGCCGCCAAAGCATACTCGAAGCTACTATTCTAGCCCACCCCGTACCTAACGCACCGTTATGTTTACTGACCGACGCATCTGATACTAGTCTCGGCGCCGTACTACAACAAAAGATCGACAACACATGGCAACCGCTTGCCTTCTATTCCAAAACAATGAGTGATACACAGCGAAGATACAGCGTGTACGATCGCGAATTATTAGCAATGTACACAGCTGTTAAGAGTCTACGCCGCCTAATAGAGGGCAATGACTGCACTATATATACCGACCACAAGCCACTGACGCATGCACTCACAAGAACGCCAAGTACCAGCGATACACCGCGACGCGAACGACAGCTACACTACATAAGCCAATTTTGTTCAAACATTAAGTATATACACGGCAACAAGAACGAAGCGGCCGACGCCTTATCACGTATAGCAGAAGTGGAAATATTACACGCGACGATCGACTACAATAGCCTAGCGGAAGACCAAGAAAACGACATCGAACTTCAATCATGTATGAAACAATCAAATTTGAAATTTACCCGTGTAAACCTGCCTGGAGTTCAACGCCCCATATGGTGCGAGACATCTACTACAAACATACGACCATACCTCCCACAGACTTATCGTATTCCAGCCTTCAAAGCGCAACACGAACTAAGTCATCCCGGCGTTCGAACAACAAGAAAACTAGTTACATCAAAATTCTTTTGGCCGTCGATAAACAAAGATATAAGTACATGGGCGAGAGCGTGCACCGGTTGTCAGCGCGCGAAAATTCAAAAACACGTTATCAGTCCACTCGGCACGTTTCAACAATCATCTCGCTTCGAACATCTACATGTCGACATAGTTGGACCGCTACCGCCCTCTAGTGACTATACGTACTTAGTTACAATGATTGACCGATGTACCAAATGGCCCGAAGCAATACCTACCCGAGACATCACTGCAGAGACCGTGGCTAAAGCTGTATACGACGGTTGGATATCACGATTTGGCTGCCCCTTACGACTTACTACTGACCAAGGAAGACAATTTGAGTCATCTCTATTCAACGCGCTAATGAAAAGATTCGGCGTCACTCGCATACGCACCACTGCATTTCATCCACAAGCAAACGGACAGATAGAACGATGGCACCGCACATTAAAATCAGCACTAATGGCGAGAGCAGCCGGCAACCGATGGAGCGAAGAACTACCTACCGTCCTACTTGGCCTACGTACTGCCATACGAGAAGACACATCTGTCAGCCCTGCCTTGATGACATACGGATCACCGCTACGAATACCATCTGATTTTTTCGTGCCTACCAAGCCGAATATTGAAGATGCAGAGTTTGTTCGTCAGCTGAGTGAAACAATGCACTCATTCACGCCTACACAGAGACCGCACCATTCACAATCAAACACATTCATCTATAAAGATCTCGCAACGTGCTCGCATGTGTTTGTGCGTAACGACACCGTACGCAAGCCTCTCACACCACCATACGAAGGCCCGTATCAAGTATTACACCGCAGCGCAGACGGCAAACAGTTCACCGTGCAACTACCACTTCGTACTGCAGTTATATCCATTGATAGATTGAAGCCAGCCTATATGTATAACGACAACGACGTTCCCGATAAGCCGCAACCTATCATCACGACTACGCGATCATCGGAGCAAGCAGAGAAGACACCACTTTGGCCGCCGCCGCCGCCGTCCAGCCCATACGTCACACGATCCGGCCGACATGTAAAACACAACGTACGCTTCGCTTGAGGGGGAGTGATGTGGCGTACAGAGACAGCAGCGGAGCCCTAAAAATGCATCGGCGCGTGCGCGCAGCACGCGAGCCAAGTCAATAATGATAGCGGAACGCGGCGACCACTTCTTAAATAGTGGCACTTATTTTATACTGCACACACACATTCGCACTCACACTGCACACATTCACTGTAACCTGTGACTGCGCTACAGTAATATTGTATAACGCTCCTGATTGGTCAACAACCAAAATGCGCTCATGTAAATACCATACCTGTGTCATACTACATTTGTATATATAAACCGTGCCATTTTTGTAAATAAATATTGTACAGTCGTCTCTCGAGTATTATTCAACACTACCTATTAAGTCTACGGTACGAAGGTGGAAACACTGGGCCGGTCTAATAAGTAGCTCTACAGCAGTACCAAGTAAATCAGCTGATACAGTTCATAGGGAAAGTACCTCGGCCGTTGACCCTCTTCATCACTAGTACCTACAGTATATTAGGGACAGTACCTACAGCTGTTAACCCAACAGCTGTCTTCATACCTACCTAGCATACATACCCCTAAAATGTATATCTTTCTACCCTTTGTCAGAAATCAGTTGCATATGAATAAACTTGTGTTATATATTTCAAGGCATTTCTATCGACACGATCCCGGCGAGGATCCAAGTGCATACCCTCCTTGCTTCATTCCAAAACGAAGAGAGTCCTGGATCCCTGACGAGATTCCTGAACCGTCTCCCAAAGACACGTGGGGATTGCAAGACTTGCAGATAACCGAGTCATCAAGCGATGAGGCTGTGCAGCAGTGGCCGAGTACCAGCTCATTCAATTATCCACAAATTGAAGAAATTCCATCAGAATATTGGTAAGATTTCACCATACAACGATTGTAAACAACCACACCCACATGATTCTGTGACTCCTGTAAACCAGGATTAATCCCGTAACACCCAGCTTCTGAAAGGCTGATCAACGAAAAATCAACTTATCACCTGCTAAATCTGATGTGAAGTACCAATGGGGTTGCTAATTGGGGGTTAGTATTCCATATAGGTAACCCAACTCGAATCTTCTTATCGAGTGTTTAGTGGTCAATCTAGTGATAATATTTGTTCAGGTCGCCCATAATTTAGGCAGGCATTCGACTTGATTATTGAATAAAAACCATATTTAAGTACACGTATTTAGTTATATTATTTGTTTAGGTTTCCAGGCAAGATAAATCTGGAAGAAAAATTGTTAAAAGACATAACGCCAAATATGGTAAGTTACGAAGTTTTACGTAAAGATGAGAATCTAAAATATTACGTACTAACAATGATATTCCATTTAACAGATATGTTATGAACGCGTAATCGTGAAGACTCGAAAACGTCCTATTTGGGACGTATTGCTATTAATCTGCGTTACAACGTATGTTGTATGTGTGCAACGGCTGCTGCGCAGAACACTTTTTTCGGTTGTTTTGTGAGGGCATAACATATCTATTAAATAGAATATCATTGCGTACCTATTAAGTACAAAATTATCATTAATTTTTAACCCTTCCAAACTTCAATTCAACCTTCTTTTTTAGGTTATGTTACAAGATATTCTCAATTAATAATAATTTTTATTGAATAAGCTTTATTGAGAGGGTGGCCCAATTTCAATTTAAAAATTCCTCTAAGGGATGAAAACTTGGTAATGAAATCAGTTTATTGAATTTGTTCCCATATAACGATTTCAATCATAACGTGTCAAATTATACTGAAAGGGCCAATAAACAATTTGAAGTTTGACAAAAAAAATGCACCTTGCTTGCTTTCAATCTTTTCCTCTATTACATTCACGCCTTTTATCCCCGAAGGGATAGGCAGAGGTATTTTCCCTCTATTAATTAATAGACCAACTTGCATAATTATGTCGCAGGCAGGCAAGAGTTGTGCGTGGAGTAAGTATAAGTTGCACGAAAATAGCGTAGTCACAGAGTCTCGGTCAGAAGAATTGGGCACCGAAAGCGAAATACTGCAGAACGTTACCGACTATGTTGCCGAAGAGGTTTCTAAGGTATGTAAAATTTTAATGTAGTAAGTATTATTTTTTCAGCGAATTATATTTTAACTGTCAAGTTACCTACCAATAGATAAGTACCGATGCCAAGAAATTCGGTATACCTATACCTACATACTTAATTGTCATGTCGTGGCAAAATTTCTATAACTGAAAGGTTACGTGATATTGCTGCGGGTACCTACTTATATCGTATAGAATTATGTAGACAGGCAGTCATTAATTCAGAAAATTTGTTTAATATCTCTATCTTATCAATTTTTCATTATCACCACGAAATGTCCAATACTGAACCTTCACTGCATACGCATAAGATGATAAATTAGTACGCATTTAACGCTTTTACCCGTTTTCTGATATTCTATAGAACGTAAGTCCGTTGGGCTGCTCTAGTCGCCTAAACGTTCAACTTTAAAAAGTTATGGGCAGCTATAGTCGCCTGGACGTTCGAGTGGCGGACACTTGCGAGAATAAAGGATTCTTTCTACATTACGAGAGACCATACGCCGTTCTCGACTTCAGTGTTAAAACAATTATAAAGATTTTAGTAGCAAATGAAAGCCATTGACGTGCTTTCGATTCGTCTTATTTCCAACATACGAAAAGTATGTAGGAAATGAAGTAGTAGGTAATAAGGCTGGACGAGCACCCTTTTTGTCGTCAGACTTTTTGTATGACCGATAATCGGGCCGATATTTATTTGTATTTTATTTCTGACCGACTTTGTAGGAACGTGTGCGTAGCTGTATTGCAATAAGTAGGTACCTATTTACGTTTTATTTATCTCATACAGAAAATCTGTGATCATTATTTTGGACGTTGGCGTCTTAAAGTTACTTCATTGCTATTTATTTACTCTTTTCCATTAAGTGGATCATTTAATATAGTAGAACTCAAAATTTGTAAAAGAGTTGTATCAAACTTTCCTTAACTTTTGACTTAAGGAAGCCAAAATTTGCTTGATGAAAGTTGCTCTTTCATCAAACTCAGTTAAATCAATTTACTTTGACCTACTTGGGCATCGAAAAGAAGATGTTATTTATGTCCAGTGCTGAAAATAACCCTCCTTCATTAATTTCTAGAGAATATATTACAATTCAAAACGAGGACCACATTTGAAACGGTGCATCCAGTGTATTCCCGTCTTCTTTATCAGGCCATTTGTGGACGTCCTAACTTGTGCTTTAAGATATCTAGCTTATTATATTCTTCTAGGTGTCATCAATAAGCGCTTTAAAGTCCACAACACCAATTAATGGATCTATCCAAGGCGGTGGAGATTCACAGATACCGCCGGTCGGCTACCGACGAAGGAGGACATTAGAAAAAGGAAAAAGTATAAGGTGAAACAATAGTTTCCTTAGTAAAAACTTGGCCAATGCCAGGGATTCTACGAAGCCGTTGCCTACTGTGTAGGGAGTGGGGCAGGTGAAATGATTGGGGGAGGTGATAAAAAGGCAAGGGAGGAAATTGGGCCTCCGCTCGAATTCACCGAACGAAACGCAGCAGTTCGGATACTACTACTCTTACGTCGATCTTCTATGAGAGGGTAGTACTTCCCCGGTCGATCTGGCCTATTCATGCTAAAACCAGCGTGGTTCCTCTGATGACAAGGGGGAATGTTCGCTGATGAACCTCGGAATCACTATGACCGTGTTAGCTGTACTGTACATCGGCATCACCACTTGTTTTTTTTATTCTCAAGTCTCTCAAGATTTACTGCCTTACTGACCGTACCTATGATCATCTGACCCATGCTGAAACCAGTAATAATCTACTACAGTAAAATACCCTTATAGTTTTGACCGATATTTACATACTATTGTATATTCCGTTCTCAGTGGTCGAATGTTGAAACAGCTACCACCATTAGACCTGAGCGAGTCGAGATCCCGCTTCAGCGTTATATCGGATTGTCGCTTGAGGAATCTCAGGTTAGTAGCCTTTTATTAATTTAATAATTTTGAATCTTTTCTTTTAACCTACAACTTTTTAGCAGTTTGCCGCGATGGAAAAATTTATGGTCTCCACCCTCAATTTTCCTTAATGGCGTCAACCATAGTGATGGAGGGCTTTGGGCTTTTTCCCCAAGATTCCTTAGCATCAGGCGGAGTGGAGTCGTTTTGGTAGGCTAATGTACAATAAAAATAACACATCCCATATTAAGGACTATAAACTTTCAACTACAATAAAACGTAAATTCAAATTAAAGGGTTTGCATGGGAAAATAGAATTGTGTTGCCACGTGCAAAACTACAATGGCCGACCTGTCAATAGCATCGCATTTACAGAGCGAGCTTTATATATGATTTGTATGGCTGCCTGAACTAGGGTGGTTTTGTAAACGTGTTTTATTTAGTAAAGGGGCACTACTTGATTTTATAAAACTGCTATTAGTTATGAATAAGTTATATTGTTGGTATTATTGAGAGACTATCTGAGGTAACAGCTTATCGTAAAAGAGGACCGTATTCTTAATTAAAATATTGCAATCTGAATTATTTATGTATCTACAGTGTGTTATACATAATACTATAATACGTATGTTTAATTTACCTCGCTGGAAAGCAAAGATTTTTTATATTATTAAAAATAAAAAAACCCGTCTGTCTAAAACAATGTGAAAAGAAAGAAACCGTTTTTTTTCTCGTGCTGATGCTTCATTGAAATATTATTTACCCTGTCACTTTCACAAATAAAACGAATCTAATGACACCTCATATTATGTTAAAATCCATTAGGCCGTTTAGGCTGTAGAGCGTGCCAAAGAAATAGACATACATAACCCCATACATACATACATACGCTCGAAAACATTACCCTCTTTGATTTCGGCAGTCGGGCCAATATATAATGATCTCATCTCTATACTTTTATACCATTATGTATAGCGAAAAAGTTTGTTTGTATCCATTGGTCAATTCACTGCCCGCTCCTGTCCACTCCGCACAACTCCGCGTCAATGGAAACGCACCTTAATCCATGATTTAGCCTCAACACTAAATGAAAAGTACTCATAAGACAGTTCATCTAGCCTTTATGAAAGTTCAAATACAAACCTACATGTTGTATGCTAAGTCATTGAACCGCGTGTGATGTCAAGATCCTTTGTCTGCACATAAAGTAGTTGTATTTGAATGAGCGGTGATTTAATCCGGAGGGGCTTGTACAACTAGCTGATAATAATCAATGCGTTATATTATGGACACGGCTTTGTTGATAACGTGGACACTTGTGAACCGCTAGGGTTGTCGATGTACAATTTAGTATTATTTTTAGTTTAGTGAAGCTAAAGTAAAGCAGAGTAAATGCAATAGAGATGAGAGCACAGAGAAGCATGTGTGGAATTAATCTATCAGATAGAGTAAGAAATAGCGTGATAAGAGAAAAATGTAGGTTGAATGATGGTATAGTGACTAAAATCGAAAGTATATACTACTTTCGATTTTAGTCACTATACCAGGAGGTTTGAACATGTGGAAAGGATGGATGGAAGTAGAATAACGAGAGATTTATGGACAGGAAATGACTGGGATAGTTGGTAGGGGTCGCTCTAGACGAACATACGCGGACCAAATAGGTGATGTGTTGACAAAGGGCACTATTACAAGCACCCGTAACCGACGTGTGTATGAAAAGATTGATGAATGTTGAAAAGGCAAAGTAGGTATGTTTGGATCGCAGCAAATGGTGTTCTATAGTCTGTACTTACCCCATTAATGGGAGACAGTCGTAAAGTTATGTATGTATGTATGAAACTACTTTAGTTCACTATTTACCTACCTAAAGGCCTCTTACAAACGATATATTAATGTGGTAGCGTTAATCACTACGCTTGATTATGCAGATTGGCGATCGCAGCAGTCTTAGGACGCTGCTGCTCGTGTTGTGTATCTAGTATTTGGTTTTTTATTGCCTACAATGGTAGACGAGCAAGCAGCCCACGTGATTGTAAGTGGTAACTGTCGCTTATGGACTACTCAGAGTCCCTAGCGTTGCTTCTGCAATGCTAGGGACTCTGCGAACCCGTTGCCTACCATGAAGGGAGTGTAGGTGAAATAATTGAAGGAGGTGAGGAAATATGAAAGGGGGAAATTAGGGTATAATATTCTAATTAGCCTTTTCATAGTATGGTTTGAAATTTTTCATAATTGGCGACTCCAAAACTTTGTAATTTTGTATTAAAGTTTGTCACTCCAGAATTTTACTGTTCCAACAGCTATTAGTTTTGCGAGCTACGTTGTCTATTGCTACATCAATCGCTTTGGTTCTCCTTCGTATTTTCTCATATTAATTTATCACAACAACTACACAGAACGCCATCAAGACCCAAAATAAGCATATATTGTATAGCTTGTTGTGTTTCTAGAATGCGGATATACATACTTAAATACTTTATTTTTTGGAAATATATTCATATGTTGGTGTTTCTATACATAGAGAAACGCACAGAACAATGCAAACAGGCATGTTCATGCACACAAATATTTGCACTGAGCGGGAATCAAACATGCGATCTCTGCGTGGCAGTCCATACACAGTATCACCCAACCACAGAGGTCGTCTAAGCATGTTGTAATTAAATATCTTTATGGTATTTCATTACGATAAACATAGCGTCATTTGCGACAACCCTGTGAGTAGTCGAGTACCCCAGGTGCGCTGGGGTCAACGTACGAGAGTTCCATTTTATATTGAATGACAGAACAGAGTTATATGTTTATATAGCTTTTGTTCAACTGCAGCATCGTCAATGTAAGTGGTATTTATTGCGAGCATTTTGTGGTTGGTTGTATATAGACGTAATTCGTATATAGTGTACTAGCTTACCGCCGCGCGGTTTCACCCGTGTCTTTAGTTACTGCTCTGCTTCCGACGCCAGTAGCGTGATGTTACATAGCCCACTGCAGGGAAAGGCAGAAGGCATGAGCATTGATCGCCACGCTTGCTCAAGCCGGTTTTGCGATTTTAGATTTTTTTTATAAGTCTCGATTTCCTTACGATGTTTTCTTTCGCCGAGTGTTTAGGGGGTACATCCCCCTAAACACCATCTTAAAACAAAACAATATAAGCCAGTACAATAAATTATAGTAAGTAGGCCTGGTTTCTAATTCAAACCACACATTTTTTTCAAAAGAAGATCCATATCCACTAGGCCCACAATGTAATCGGCATAAATTCAATTATAAGGATTAACACAAACAAACGTAGCTTCAATGTGAGGACGGAAAAGATTCTCCAATTAATTAACGTATATATTGTCACTTTGATGAGATTTCGCTTTCAGTACGGCTTCTTTATAAGCTTCGCTACGTAATTCAACCTTTGTAGACAAGAGGCGTCTCTCTATACACTCGCGTAATTAAATAGGGTAGTAATGTGTCTATTTTTTTAATAAAAGCTTTCATTAGAAATGGTTCAAATAGGAATAGAAGAATAATATCAATAGAGATGCACCGAATGTAGGTTTAACCGAATACGAATGTTTAGCCGAATATTCGGTCCAAAGTCTACCGAACCGAATATTCGGCCGAATCATTCGGTTCAATTCTGCACGGTAAACAGGTTTCTACATGTCGCGTTGCGTCGTGCTGCAAGAGCCGGGCGGCAACCTGCTGCAACCTTTTGAAGACATAACGAAACTCACTAGTTCTATTTTTTCATCAATATCTGAAGTAATTCCTCATGTTAAGGCATGCCCAAATGTCAATGAAATGCGAGAGTCACTAGAAACATAGTTAAAATACAGATTTGCAAACATTCAAGACGATAAATATTACTCACTGGCTACATTATTAGATCCTAGATTCCGACTGAACATATCAGAAGTGATTTAGAGAGCAGCAACGATAAAGAAGAGAGACTACCATTACGTAATGTGACAAATATGGGTACTCGCGAAACTCACGATTCTCATTCAGCATTTTGGAGTTGTTATGAAGAGTTAGCGTCTACTAAGCAGTTAACGATATCTGAAGAAATTCAAAGCCCTAAAAGCCAATTAGCTTTAGTATTACAAAAATATTTGAATGAGACTTTATTACAACGCAGTATGTGTCCTTTTACATAGTGGGCAAAACATCAAGGAAAGTATGAACAAATGGCTATTTTAGCCAGAATTTTTTTAACTTCTCCAGCAACCTCTGTATATACTGAACGGATATTCTCATAAACTGGCAATATTGAAGAGAAAAGAAATAGATTGTTGCCTCAGAGAGCTAAGAGCCTAGTATTTTTACATCATAATTTAATTACTAATAAGAAATTATACTACATACATCTTATACATCTTAATTACTAATAAGAAATTACATTGTTAATTTGTTGATAATCATAATAATTTAAATATGTTAATTTTCCACAATAAATATATCTTATCATTCATAATTCCTATCACTTAACAAATTTTGATGACATGTACTTCATACCTAATTGGCGTATTGGTCAAACTTAATTCATAAGTATATCTTGATATTATGTCATCTAATGAATAAATAAATAAATAATTTGTACACAAAGCAGTGTTTCTTTCATTTACAAACTATACTATACAAATTTTAGTATACATTGTGATATATTATAAGTACTTCTGTGTAATCTAGGTTAAATTGGTTTCTTCTTTACTTTTCTCTGCTATTTTTCTTTCTTAATTGTACACTTCATATACTCTCACTAATGTTACTTCCTCTTCCACTCTTAAGGTATGCTGTTAGAGAACTCAGTTCTGAGTTAAGCTCGCCTTTGTACATAATTTTTATTTATATATTTTCCTTGTTATGTATCTTTTTGTGTGCAATAAATAAATAAATAAATAAATTTTGGAATAAACCACACTTATTTAGCAATTAAACAATCATCTAAATAGTCGGTAATTACTAATTATTCGGCAAATCAACCGAATATTCGGCCGAATACGAACGTGAAAAAATGTGCCGAAAGTACCGAAAACGAATATTCGGCCGAATATTCGGCGCATCTCTTCCTTGTTGTAAAAATTAAGATATCGAGATTATTTTTCTATTATACTTATTTGGCATATATTTTAGTGGACAAAATAGGTACCTAACTTTTTGAAAATAGAATAAAAAAAATTGCTAAAAATATCTATGCAGTCATTATAAAAATTGTTTAGCAATCAATATTGTTGTTTTTATTCTTTTTCAAAACTTGCTGCATGTATATGTCGGATATTTTATAACAATGTCAATAAACTTTGTTAGCGAAAAATACAATGAAAAAGAAACAAATAGTTTGAAATAAATTGCTTTTTGTTTGGCCATGCAAAACTTTTACAATGTATTATTACAAAAATCGGGTAACGTTGTGTGCTTGAGATTCCACTTTCATACTCGTGACAAATTTGTGCGTGGCATGCAATAAGGTAGATTGCATGTGTCGTATGGTGTTCGCGAATTCGCGACCGTCCCACTAAAAGCTTTTGTTCGTTATTACGATGACGGATGACGACTTTTTTTTCATTTGCTAACACGTATTGCGAAATTATTTCTTTATGTTACTATTTTCACTCAAAATACCAAGTGTTGATGCTTTTACTTTTGTATCTGACGTCACGATGTGATTATTGTGCTTTTGAGTGAACCGTTTTATGAATGTGTTTAATGTAGGGTGGGTAATGTTAGAAATGGGGTGAACATGTGGGAAATTTAAGCTCTTTGTTTGATTCGGTAACTAGTTATTTTGTTTTATTAATGTCGATGTGGATAAAATAGGTCTTAGTTTGTAGGTAACAACATAAAATTTACTTCTATTCAGTTTTATGTTATACTCAAAAGGCTGATTAACGAAAAATTAACTAATCACCTGTTTAATCATATGTGAAGTACTAGTTGGTTTGCTAAAAGCATGAATGTATAGGTGATTGAACAGGTGATTAGGTAGTTATCAAATTTTTCGTTGATCAGTCTTTCAGAAACTGGGGGTTAATCACTTAAATTTGAGTTATGTTACAGTAGTAGGTATCTTAAGTTAGCATTATCAATTGAGAGACGTTTACATATATAGGTATGTCATCTTCCCCAAACATTTTGACAATTTGAAATATTCTGAGCCGCTCTCAGCCAAATGAAAACGGCTATAATTTACTGGAGATATCTTAGTAATTAATATTGGTTTTACATTAAAATTCAATCCACCCTCTGTACAGGTGACTAAATCTGCGAGTTACCAAAATTACGGCACGCAGTTTCTATTATTTCGTTTTGTTTCGAAATACCGAACATTTAATGAATACATTTCGAGTTACAATAAGAAGTTGGAGACAAAGACAAAGTAACTCTGTGATGTTTTGTGACGCATTGACACAACTGAAAGTACATTAAATTATCGCCGACAATCCAGGGATTCTCACAAAGCGAGCACTTCACGATCGCACTTTAATCAAAAGGGGAAATCGCGACAATGACGACCATTCATTCGCTGCCCTAATTTCCGAAAAGCGGGCGTTCTATTTCTTCCAATTTTTTTGTCGTATTTATATAATAAGGTTGAGTATTGCTCGTGTTATCTGTATGGGTAAAGTTGCAGTCCACACGTGCGCGATTGATAATTGATTGTCTTTATATTTAGGTTTGTGGTTGATAGCAGAAGCTAAATAGGATTTTGATTGTCAAGTTGAAAGGATTCCTCGCGTGTGTCCTCGTCGTCATTGTTGTGTGTTTATTGTTAATCTTTTTATGTACCTTCCAAATATGTATTTCAATTGGTTCTGTGTGAATGGTTCCTTGGTAACGCGCTATGTAATATTATGTTTGTCTTTTCATTTTGTCTCTACCAATGGTGAAACTGATTCAACCACGAGGAATTACTGTTCCTCATTTACAATTTGATTGAAAGATTCTAAAACACTATTCAAAGATGTATAATTTCAGATTTCAGGTTTATGAACAACGTTTATATTATATCTATGTAAATATCTATCTGTTACGTTTTCCTCGTGTTTAAAAAGGGCCATAAGTAAGGGCTGAAACGCCTCTACCTTACAATACAATGTTCTGTATAATAAAATTGACGCGTGTACTACTTGTATCTTGCTATTTTTTTTGGTTTTGGTAAGTAAGTAAGTGGGATCACCTAAAATTTTTCGGAACTTGTCGGCAATGACCGTCGTTATCAACGGTATTGCTAGTTTTTTTTACCCAACACTATCTTGGGTTTCTAGTATATTTTACTTTTTAATAAAACATTTGGATTCTTTCCCATCGACAAATTCAATTCCTTATCAATATTAAAATCGTTTCCAGAAATATTACCTTAAGAAGTCAATGCCATAGGTGCGCGGCCTCTCACCCCGCGTATCCAAGTTCGATTCCCGTATAAAACAACTTGGATTATACCACAAAAATATGTTTATTGGGCATTTTACATGCATTTTACTTGATTATTGGAGAGTGGTCGTTGTATATGTGAATAATCGATGGGGTATGTGGGTGTCCGTCTGTCTGTCACGCTGACTAGGGTCGGGCCATTCAGGGTTGTTGAACTCTGGATCATCATTTTTTAATGTTGGAATTGAAGATGGAAAGCGAATGGAGATATGATAGGAATATATGTTTCTGGAAGCAGCGTGCCCTGTCCGAGGTCGTGATAGTTCGATCGTGAGGTCGAGGCACTGGAAAGAAAGAAAAAACGTGTGGAAAGTTTCATATTTCGTGTCTACGTTGCGTGTCCTGGCTATAGAACGCGACGGGCGGTGTAAGCAAGTTTTGTGATATTTATAGAAGTGGATTTTTTTTCTTCTATTAAAGAGAACAATTATTTAAAAACAATTGGTTTGAAACCAAAATTTTATTGTGAACCTTTATTCTATGGCTTTCTCTTCCAACACTTTGATGTCTACTATTTGTTTGACAAGGATAAATAAATCCATAATTATGTAATAAATATAAATGTCATGAGATTCCTATCTAAAACAATATTTGCGTAAATACATGGGATTGGGGAGTTTGGGTGTACATCCGCCAGATAATGTTTGTTAAGTCCCCTACCTATTTCGATTTATTTTGAGTTGTTTATCATATTTTCATATTTCAAAATAAATTAATATACCTATATTATGACTCTGTGGTTCGGCGGTACTGTGTATGGACTACCACGCAGAGGTCGCGGGTTCGATTCCCGCTCAGTACAAATATTTGTGTGCATGGACATGTCTATTTGCATTGGTCTGGGTGTTTCTATGTATAATATGTATGTATTTACAAAATAAAAGTATTTAAGTATGTATATCCGCATTCTAGAACCCATAACACAAGCTATACTATATAGTTACTTTGGGTCTAGATGCCGTTGTGTGTAGTTGTTGAAATATAATAAAAAAATATATATATATTTGTTTTTACATATACCTAAGTATCTACACTAATATTATAAAGAGGAAAGATTTGTATTTTTGTATGAAACGAATAAACTCAAAAACTACTGGACCGATTTAAAAAATTCTTTAACCAGTAGAAAGCTATTATCACTGAGTAACATAGGCTATATTTTATCCTCGTACTCTCACGGTAACGTGAACCACGCGGGTAAAACCGTGTGACGTCTGCTAGTTTCTTCCATTAGAATTCTTAAGCAGCAATTGAGCTGGTAATTAATAATAATAATAATATAATAATAATATTCTACCACATTCACACAGCGCCATCTAGCCCCAAATTAAGCAATTATATTTGCTTGTGTTATGGGTACTAAACAACTGATATACTACTTATATACATTTTTTTTTTTGTAAATACATACATATTATAGATAAATTACACCCAGACACAGAACAAACAATCATGCTCATCACACAAAGGTTTGTCCTGGGTGGGAATCGAACCCACGACCTCCGGCTTAGCAGTCAGGGTCACTAACCACTAGACCAACAGGCCAGTCATAATTAATTTGTAACAGAACTGACAATCCCTGCTGTCGAAAGTTTCTGAAGCAGAAACCTCGTACGTACAGGAAAAGTAGACGCGTAAAGCAAAACTTCACACAGCTAGATGAGAGAAGATTTACAGCATGCGTCTGGCAAACCAAATATTGCCATACTTATTGGCATATTTATTGGCATATTTATTGGCATATAATGGCATATTTTGGCATATTTATTGGCATATTTATTGGCATATTTATTGGCATGTTTATTGGCATATTTATTGACATATTTATTATCCTATTACTACAGTTTGACAAAATGAAGCGTTTTATGAGTCTAGCCTAGTGATGTTATGGGGAATTAATTAATTAATTAATTAATGGGGGGCAGGTAGACTGCGCTTACTTTGATTTCCGCAAGGCCTTCGACACAGTTAATAACGATGTACTGTTGTCGAAGCTGGCGGTATTAGGTTTCACCCCGCTTTTACTTAAATTCTTTGCGAGCTACTTTGTCGACCGTCGGCAGTACGTACAATATGCAGGTTATGAGTCAAAACCATATTTCACTTTTTCAGGCATTAGTCAGGGGTCTACCTTAGGCCCTTTAGAATTCATTCTAATGATTAATGACCTGCCAGCTGTCATCCAACATGCAGAGTGTTTAATTTTTGCAGATGACCTAAAGATGTTTCTATCAATAGCAAGCGTTTTGGATGCAGAGCGTTTACAAGGCGACATTGACCGGATAATGCAGTGGAGCATTTCTAACAAGCTTGATTTTAACGTAGCTAAATGTGGAATAATGAGCTATAGCAGAGCCAAGGCGCCACTGCATTACACATACCGAATGGATGATACCTTGATCTCACGCATTAATTGTACCCGGGATTTAGGTGTTCAGATGGTACCCGAGCTAACATTTCGGAAGCATATTGTTGGCATTTGCACCAAATCGTTTAAAAAATTAGGATTCATTTTAAGAAATTGTAAAGATTTTCGCAGTATCTCAGCTATTAAAATGTTATATAATGCACTTATTCGGAGTCAATTAGAATCTACAGCCATCGTCTGGAATCCCCATGAGGCTAAATATAGCCTCATGGTAGAAAAATTCAAAATAAATTTACTCGTTTTTTTTTTTTTTTTTTTTTTTTTTTATTCTTTAAAGCATATGGAGTGTACCCTTTATATCCACTCATGTATCCAAGTTTGTTTGTACTTGGCATGGTTGGCTACGTCCAGCTGAGAGTGCGACGCGACCTGTCATTAGTGGTCTACATATGGCGCGTGCTGCGTGGACAGCTACACCACCCGGCTGTGCTGGCGGAGCTGCGGTTGTGCGTTCCCGACGGGTACGTGAGTGCGCGCCGCCGCCCTAACACTTTTAACGTCCCAGCGATGAGGACGAATCTACTCAAATTTGCTCCAATGTCGCGCGCCATACGACTTATTAATATTATTTCTATAGAAATTGATATTTTTCAATGTACCCTATCAAAATTCAAGGATGTTGCACAAAAATGTATAGTATTGGATAAGTAGATATATTTATTTAGTAATTAGTGTTTTTAATTTTAGGTTTTTTATGATATCGTATTGGGTTTTTATCTGTAATGATATTGTAAATACTTTTTCAATAAATAAATAAATAAATGTTACTTTCTGATTTTTTTTTTCATATCGCAAATAAATTAAAGCATATTACTATTACCTATACCATAGCACTAAGTTTAGGAACATATGTATAGTTATACTAGCTGTTGCCCGCTGCTCTGCCCGCGTGAATGTCGGATAAATGTGAATGATAAAGTGTGGAACCCTCAATACAATATTTATATTGACCAAATAGAGCAGGTTCAAAATAAATTTAAAAAGCATATTATTTGGAGAAATAATATATGTTTGGAGGAACTACCAGAGTTACCATCTTTACAGACGCGTAGAAATGAAAGAGACTTGGTCTTTCTATATAAAATTGTAAGTAACCACGTTGACTCTTCTTATCTCTTAGCCAAAATCGGTATAATATGTCCACGTATTAGTGCAAGAAAAAGAGTATTTTTCCATGTTCCCTCTGTTAGAACTAATTATGCAAAAAATTTATTTGTCAACAGATCCTGTAATTTATATAATAATACATTTACTAATATTGATGATGGTTTCATAGATATATTTCAAACTTTGTTACCTAATTTTAAAAAATATGTTCACGATTGTCTGGTCCCTACACACAATTAATTGCTATTTATATTTTCCTTGTTACATGTATGCTTATGTTTATATCTATGCTTTTTATTCCACTTCCTAGGTTATTTACATTGTGCACAATATATTTGTAATTTGTAATTTGTAATTTTTTAGGCGCTTTTTAGTAATGTTTAGTAGTGGAAACTGTTTTGGTTTATGTATAGTTTATCAAGTAAATTATTATTTATTTATTGTAACTGTATGTCTCCCAAATAAAATAAATAAATAATAAATAAATAAATCTCTGTTTGTACATTGACGATTTTTCATACAAACTTTTATCCTCTATTTCAACCCCTTTAAGCCATTTTTTCGCAATTAGCCTATGTTGTTCCTCGAAGTCTAATTAAACTCAAACTCAAACTCAAAGCATTTACTTCATTTTGATCTTAAAGTATGATGCTTATGAAAAGTCAAAATTACATGATGTCAGCCAATTAACCTACAGCCAGTTCGCTGACGAAGTAGAGCTGTGAGAAGAACTGGCAAGAAACTCACGCCACTCTTTTCAATCGCCAGATAATTACAGTTGTAATGTTAAACACTCAACGCAACCAAATTAACCAATTAATATAATTACTAAGATTAAAGAAAGAAAAGAGAGGATTTCAATTATTTTCACCTAGTATGATAATTTGACTACGTATTTTAATTTAAATAGTAAATACATCTTCTGGTCATGTTGAACGACAAGGTAATACTGGAAATATTAAATGTATACCATGCCAAGATTGACCAGTCATCCCAAGTAGCACCCGTTCACGAGCATGACGCACGGGCCAGCCATCATCACTATACGAAATTTCATTAAAGCGTAACAGACAGACATACAGAGTTACTTTCGCATTATATTAAATATGGATAGTGGCGAATGATGCGAAGACAGTCCATTTTCATAAGCACTTAATCTCTTCAAAGTAATATGTGATAACAGCAGCGTCCTCAAAATGACGTCACAAATCACTAAACTACAATACACCCTCCGTGTTGCCACCCTAAATTTTCATTTTTCCAACCATTCCATAATAATTCTTATTGTTAAGGCAATAAGGATTACATTTGATAGACTTACGAGCCCTATATGTGAAAACAAGGTTGTGAAAGGAATTAAGATAAATATAACGAGGTTTTTAGGTAAGATCATGTTTTTAGATGGGACGACAACGATACGACTTTTTTATGATATGTTGTAGCAAAGTACAATTAATCGTATAAAAGTTGTGAAGTTGTAAAAAGACACCATATATTCTAATGTTATTATGAATCCCAGTAAATATTAGTATAAAAAACAAGGAGCTGTAGCAATAGATAGAATTAAAAAATCTTACAAAGCCGCCATTGTGAGGATGGCCAATGTCCATTACTAACTGCTTAACAACAGGCACAATGGAATTAGGTTGAAAGTTTAATATAAAAATAAATTATTGAGCTTTAGTTAAATTGATCGAAGAATTGTGTTATGATAAAGTTTTGTTAGCCTACATTATATACATGGTTAGAACTGGGTATGTATTCTGTAAAACAGTTATCAGTATTAGGTTAAAGTCGTGTCGTGCCCCTGTCGTGTGCTCCAAAAGGCCTCGCTGTCCATTCGTAAATGTGTTTTTTATTCGATTAACTACACATTAGCAAGCTTGATGTTGTAAAAACAATTGCAGCAGCCGTTCCGTTGTCGTGTAGCGATAACTAAACGCACCCGCTGTTACTGGCTTCTGTGTCCTGTACTATTTTGAGGGTAGTAGCAGAATTAGGCAAACGATTTGTGGCAAACTGTGGGTATTAAAAAGAAAAAAAATTAAATAAATTTAACTAACAGATACAAATAGAACTATTAAAGCTGAGCACAATAAATTCGAGGGCCACTAGTGGACTAGATAAAGCAGCGTCAGACGAATATTCAATTTGTATTGTTGAAGATTCAGAGGTCCTGAAGAGACAGTTACCCATTTACCAACAAACGAGGCCATGAATTGACTGTCACTATTAACAAAAAAACGATCTACCAAGTTGGTTGGTAAAGACTTTTAGGCTTATGGCAGCTCACTCTCACTATCACCAGGAAACGTCCGCGGCTAGACATTTAAGCTACTCCTAAAGGAGTTTGCATAATTACCATTCTTGGCAGGCGGTTTGGTGACCGCAGTGGCGTGATAGATGGAAACGCTGGTGAAGCTGCTAGTTCTTTACTTTTACTAACAGCATTTACAGAAAGAAACTATAGAGGTGATGACATGACTGATAAACAGTCAGCGGCAAACAATTAGCCGTATGTTACCGTTTCCTAAAGGTTATTAGATTAACTCGGCATTAGCTCTGTATCTGTTGTTGTGTTTGACAACATCAGGGTACGCCCACTGTGAGCGTCCCAGTTAATGTCTACCTAATTGTAATTAATGACAAAACATGTTATTACCTTTTTAGTTGTTATTTCTCGTGTTATAAGCTAAGAGATAAGGGTCTAAACTTGGGTTCTGTCGAGAATTTGCTAGTGTTAGCCCGGTGTCTATATTTCTGGTAAATGGAAACAACAATAGCAACACTTTCTAAGTTTATCTTGGACATTAATGACTTACGGTGAAGGAAAACATCGTGAGGAAACCTGGACTTATAAAAAATCTGATATCGCCAATCCTATTGAACAAGCGTGGCGATCAATACTCATGCCTTCTCTGTATGAGGAGAGGCCTTTTCCTTGTCCGCATTTCCAACCTACTGTTACATAGGATAACTTAGCTGAAGAAACGCGAGGGTTATAGTATACACCTCTTCGGGAACAACTTACTACAACTAGTTTCCCTAGCGCTATGACTTGTCCTTTTTCAAACGGAGCTTTAAAATAGCATTATTTCTCTGTAAGCAGCGGCTTCAAAGAGTTCCAGGCATTGCAGAACTACATGTGTGACAGTTGCCACTTACCATTAGAACTGTTGCCTCGTCTGCCATTGTAAGTAATAAAAAATAGTAGTGATGCTGTAAAGTGAAATATCTTAATGTGAAACAGGGGTCGTACGTTGCCTTATACTTGTGCGATAATGACGCTTCATCATATCAGCCAAACGACGTCCACTGCTGGACATAGGCCCTCCCCAATTTTCGCCACCTTGGCCGGTGTGAGCTCCCTCATCCATTGGTTCCCCGCCACCAGGTCGCCGGTCCACCTTGTGACGTGTCCACACATGCTGCTCAATGTTGCTTACTGCTAAAAAAATTCTTTCCCTAACACTTAGTAGTAGTCCTCTAATACACTTAGTAGACAAAATGGCGGTCGGAGTGGTGTCGTCACTTTTACTCGACCGGTGTTGGAAGATTTCCCTACCTTCAACAATGACTTCAATATTACGTTGACTGTAAGCGCTAATGAAGTATGTATTTACGTATACTGCCTATACACGTACGTACTTCACTAGTAGGCGGTGGGGTCTTCACTCCTCTGAAAAACCTGCTCCGCCTACGTATAGGAAGCCAGTAGCCAGCCGACCCCTAGTAGCTATTAATACCCAGGCTCATGAATGTTGTATGTCGGTAGATTTTCCTCTTGTACGAGTAAATGAGATATTATTATACATGCGAATTATTTATCTGTTTGAATCACCTTCGAATTTAACGGTCGTTCACTTTAGATGAAACGTGCTTGTGTACGGTAAGGTTATGGTAGAAAAGGTTTTAAGAACTTATATCTGTCTTTTTCTTTCTGCTCGGCTTTTTGTCACAGTAACGTGTTCAGCCTTTCGTAGTCTTCAACTTCACTCTATCAGCGGTATCATTCTGTCTTTTTTTTTTTTTTTTTTTTTTTTTTTTATATTAGCCTACCAAAGTGACTCCACTCTGCCTGATGGTAAGCAGTAAGTGGAATCCAGAAGTGGCGGACACCATTCCAAAAGCCAAACTACTGGTATGGTGGCCTCCACTATGGCGGCTTAGTGAGATGCTTTTTCACGCCCCGCTTAAAAGACCCAGGATCAAAATTAGATGGGAACACATGCGCTGGCAAAGAGTTCCAGGCTTTAATTGAGCGACAAAAGTATGAAGTGCTGAACCGTTTGGTTCGAGACCCTTTAGATTCCACTGTGAAAGGGTGGCACTTTAGTCCCGCACGTGTCGTTCTGGATAAAAAGGGAGAGGGTGGGATTAATTCAAAGAGCTCTTCAGAACACTCTCCATGGTAAAGGCGATAGAAGACGGCCATTGAGGCGATGTCTCTTCGCAGCTGTAAAGGCTCAAGGGTCTTAGTAGCCTCCGGGCTTCCGATGATACGGACTGCTCGCCGCTGCAACCTATCGAGTGCATCCAGTAAGTACTGTGCAGAGCCATCCCAAAGATGAGAGCAGTACTCCACGCAGGAACGAACCTGTGTCTTATAAAGAAGACAGAGCTGCTCGGGCGTGAAGTACCGCCTCACCCTGTTCAGGACACCGAGTTTACAGGAGGCGGTTTTAATGACGCACTCGATGTAGTTCTTGGGGTTGAGATCTCGGCTGATGTCCATACCCAGGATACTTAGGCTATCCTGTAGTGGTAACGCTGTGTTCTGAAGAGAGGGAAGGAGAAGGAACGGAGATTTGTCTTCTGAAACCCAGCAGTTTCTTATAGCCTTGATGGAAATCGCTATTCATAAATGCATAATATAATATAAATAATAATAATATAAATCCAGCTCAATATATATACCCACTGCTTAGCGTAGGCCTCTTATACAGAGAAGGCATGAGTATCGATCACCACGTGCGCTCAAAGCGGATTGGAGTGATTGAGACTTTTTTTGATGTGTTTTCCTAACGATGCTTTCTTTCAGCGTAATTCGGTGGCTACATTGGTACTTGCTCTGGTTCGAACCTACACCCTCATGTGGTTCTCCTTAATCAATAGACCATACGATTTTAGACAGCAATCTATACTATTATATAAAGCGAACGAGTTTGTTTGTTTGTTTGAACGCGATAATCTCTGAAACTACCAGTTGGATTAGAATAAATCTTTTTGCGTTTGTTAGACCAGTTCTTGAGGTAAGTTATAGGCTACAGAACATCACGCTACTAGCGACGGGAGCGGAGCAGTCACCAAATACGTAACTTATCGCGGAGGAAACCGCGCCGCGGAAAGCTAGTACCTATATAAAATGATAGACATACCTTAAATACTTGGCAACCATATTCGTTACAACGTTGAGCGATGATAATGTGACAATTTAGCAATTTAAATGGCTCCAAGGTAGTCGCCGGAGATCAACGACTGATACAATTCACCGTGCAATATATGCACGTAATGGTTTACGCATTATAACACAGCTTTAAGTATTATAAGAATCTCACTTTTAGTTGTTCTAGTGGCTTTGTATTATCTTATGAGTTTATTATGTACTCTTTATTATAATAAATAAATAAAATAAATAAATAATAAAGCCGAGTTGAAAACGGCTAATGTCTATTAATATAAGCCTTCGACGAAATGATGAAATGAAATGAAATGAAATGAAATGAAATATATGTTTATTCATTTAAGTTAATTAAATTAACACTTATGAACGTCAAAGTTTACAAAATGTCAGCAAATTAACCTACAGCCAGTTCGCTGACGAAGTAGAGCCATGAGAAGAACTGGCAAGAAACTCAGGCCACTCTTTTTAATCGCCAGGTTATTACAATTTTTGTAAGTTACAGTTTCAAGTAGCATGCAAAGTGACGCAGGCAATACACTTAACTCTATAGATACTTAATTACTTACAGCTTTCTATGTTGTAAAGAAAATTAAAAAGTAAAATGTGTGCTTTACAGGCTGCCTCAATTTGCATATTGCTACAAAAGGTAAAGGCAACATGTGAACTGTGATAAATGTTTCTATGTAGATATTATATAAACTGTTAATTTTTGGTATAAGTATAAAGTAAGATGAACTTAATTTACCACAGGACTTCACAATGTACCTCTATTTCACAAATCACAATGTAAAAAAATTTAACAATACTAAGTATACAATTTTAACAAAACAATACAAAAAGTGTACTTAACTGTTCAAATATGGCTCGGGCATCATGTCATTTAAAATTAATACAAAAAAAAAATCATTTTATAAATTATGTCAAAATGTATCAATAAATTAATGTCAAAAAATTATTTGTTAAAGCATGTCATTCATAATAATCATAAAAAATGTCATTCATACAATAATTAACAAAAATATGTCCTTTAAAGTATAATGTCATTAAAATTAAGAGTAAAATTAATTTACTCCTTCGTCAAGCGAGCATCCCATTCCATCCCCTTCTTTCTTAACATCCATCACACAATATAGGCGGTATTGCAATAGTAGAAATATTGTAAAATAATATTCAGTTTTATGTCTAGAAACCCTTTTTTAGGCCGGCGTACAGGCCTTGTTTTAAAGGATCTAACATACATACGTCGTTAAAAATAAACAGCTTAGAAAAAGACGCTATGCTGTGTTTTTAAGCAACAGAAAGACAGCACAGTAGGTACTGTTGTTACCCTTTACTATCTTATTCCATAATTAAACTTGTATATTTTGCTGACAGGTTGGACACTAACTTCGAGATATCCTCGGAGAAGGTGGAGACCCCTCCCGGCGAGATATTGAAGCGGAAATGAAATGTTTTGATAAATGTTGATTAAGTTTTGGATTATTGTTAATTTATATTAAATAAACAATATAACATTTATTTATTGTATTAGTAATTTTTAAGACATTTATAAGTAAGTGCCTGCTGCACTTACAGTACTTATGGAGAAATTTACTTTCGCCTAAGTATTGCTGAAATACGGGCCGTTCTCGACTGCGAGTGAGACGACATGGGAGATGGCGTTGGTTGAACCTCCGGCGCCCTCACCTGTCGAACGAGACACTAAAGTATGTATAATACCTCTTACTTTACGATATTCTATCACAGGGTAGATTCTCATCCTACTCAATTTATCCAGCTCATTTATGCTTAATGCAAAAATAATAATATAATGTAATGTAAGAAAACTTCTGTTATGTACAAATATAATTTAAAGATACGTAAGTTGTTAAAAGGACAGCTACAAATAAACGTCTTCAAAGCCAAAAAAGAGGTTAAACTGCCAAAATATGTGAGGCAGTTGTTGAGTTATTGATTACTAGAACGTTTGGCTGTCCGGGTACATCGCCGGACACCGTCCGCTGTCCGCCCGGACAAACAGCCCATCCGTCTTGTTGACGGATAATCGTCACGCTTGTTTCACTTCGAACTAATGGGTATAAGCTGCTTTTAGAATAATAACTTATGGCGTTATAATATCTATTTATACAATTAATTAAAGTGACATAATGATACCAGTCTCTTAATCTCGATGTATGATAAAATTCTGTTTTTGCAAGCTTATCATTAAGTAAGGTTTCGTAAAAGGGCTACAGTAACACGCACCAATTCAAGTCAAATCAAATAAAAAGATATTTATTCACTTAGGTTAATTGAATTAACACGTATGAACGTTAAAAATGAAAAAATGTCAGCCAATTAATGAATTAACTTACAGACAGTTTGCTGACGTTAGGGTATGGCCTTATGAAGAACTGCCAAATTAATAGTCATTTAAAATTTGTACTTTTTACAGTGTACTGTATGTGTATTCTTTTATTTACAGGGATTATATCGGTAATGGAAGTAAATACAAAATAAAAAGTCAAATCACATACTAGCCTGAACCAGCCACCCACTGAACAAAATCCTCTTCTTTTTGCTTGTCATCTTATAGGGTTGAGGCACTGAAGTCAATTTAGTTATAAATAGGTAACGCTGCGTTTCTATAGTATTACGATACCTAAAAAAATAGAAGACGTAATACTACATTCTATACACACAAATCAATACAAAATCAATGCCATGGAAAAGTTATATAAACCTGAGTAAGTAGTATGTAGTTTAGTAAGTTTGTTGTTAGTTCCTAGTTATCTACCCTTGTCAGCGGACTGCTAGTTAGCAAATTGCCTTTCTTCGTTTTTCTTGTTTCGGGTTTTCTGTTCGTAATTTATGACTGGGATATACTTTTAATGTAGAAGTATAAAAACAATTCTAGAAATCTTTTCTGGGAAAGTAGTTAAAAGGTTTTTAACAGGGTCGGTAACGCGTAAAGTTGCCATTCGAACCCCGTCTGGCGGGCTGCTATGCAGGCACGTAGCACACGCATGACACGCAGCCGCTGTCTGCATCCGCAGCCGAGAATGATTTTTTTTTATTCCGAGGTTGGCCGCACGTGTTGCGACAGGCATCAGGTTGCTCAGAATATAGATGTTCCAATATTTCAGCCTCCAAAAAACTAATTTTCTTGAAATAAATATTGATGCTAAATCTAGTTACCTACGGTTACGGCTACGGTAACTGCTCACCATCAGGCGGACCGTATACTTGTTTGTCACCTTAGCCGTACAAAAAAAAACCTCTTTTTAAGATTACTATTCTACCACATTCACACAGCGCCATGTAGCCCCAAATTAAGCAATTATATTTGCTTGTGTTATGGATACTAAACAACTGATATACTACATAAATATACATTTTTTTTTTGTAAACAGTACATACATATTATAGATAAATTACACCCAGACACAGAACAAACAATCATGCTCATCACACAAAGGTTTGTCCTGGGTGGGAATCGAACCCACGACCTCCGGCTTAGCAGTCAGGGTCACTAACCACTAGACCAACAGGCCAGTCAATTAAAAAAGATTAAGAAAGACTTACAACAACATAATGTATAAAAAGAGCTTGCAATATAAACAACGTGCAATTTTAATTATGACTGCCTCAGTGGCACAGGGGGTCTGTAGCGCAGTGGGACTGCGTACGACTGCTGTGCAAAAACGAGTGTTTGTTTTGCACAAGAGAAAAACCTGTATAATTTATAAAATAATGTTTGTTATAAGTCTAGATGTACTATCGAACTAGCTGAATCATGACCTATTTTGCAAATATTTTGCAATCTGTCAAACTTTTAAGATCTATCGTGTATAAACTTAGAACGTTTTGAATACTAACATAACAACAGTGTACTCAGTAAAATGTCAGTGTCTAATAAAATGATAACAAGCTCAATGCCAAGAAAACCTGTCTTTAAGCGAATTTCGTCCTACTTGCATTAAGATGGATTGATAAAATGGGTATGGTGGGTCATCATCATCATTCACTTGGTTCTATAGTACTTTGGGTTACATTAGTTGTATTTATAAAGTCCATTGCGACACAGGAAAGGTCCCTAGTTCGGCTGTCTAAAAATCCTTTTCCCTTTGGGCTGATAAGGTCCCGATTGTGTTCTCTTAACTATTATTTAATTACTAATTCCAAATGTAGGATGAGGGCCTCTTTAGATCAGAGGAAGCTTGAGCATGACCATAGATTACCACACTCAAGTGGATTGTCAAGTTGCCATATTTAAAAAAAAATACTACTATACAAACATGTTAACGTCGACAATAATACGAAAAGTCCAATGTAATTAAAAGGTGGTCAACCGTCCCTTGTTTATGCCCTGGTATTTCATTCATGCATAGAATTATGAGTGTGTGGGCTGCGGGCAACCCCCGGGCTCTGAAGTAATGATATACGTCCCCGCGAGCTAAATAAGTTAGTTGTTAAAATTGCTTCTGTGCCGTGTGTGAGTTTGCGAATTACGTTCCTTGCATAATAATTAGGGTAAGCAGCTGTCGTGCCGATTGTTTGTTGGTTATAACTTACTTCAAACAGTGTTAATCACTTGGTAGGCGATGGTTGAGTTAGAAATTATTTGTCTTTTGGTTGTGACTGTCCTTAGTTGGTACACCCTTGGGATTATTTGTGCTATTATTATTCAGTAAACATTCTCACTATGTTTGCAGTAACTATAATATAATTACTGTTCAATATAAAAAAGATCTACAATTTATTTGTCTCAATGTTTAAAAAAAAATAAGAGAGGTACATTAAGGTGTTCGTGTCACAGTCGCAGGCAAAAAAATAAATCCGCCGTTTACATACTGCCTCGGCATTTTGTAAACGCTCTCTTTAATCGGCGTTTTATAATAAGCCGAAGGCAGATTAGGTTAGGTTAGGTTAGAACTGCGAGCGTATTCTGCTACGCTGACGATACACTTGTTGCGGCCCGGGGTAGAAACTTTCAGGAAGCGGCACGCTTGGCCACTACAGGTGTCTCCCAGGTGGTCGAGCGCATCGAGGCGCTGGGGCTTAGGGTGGCCCTTAATAAGACGGAGGCCCTTCTATTCCACGGGCCCCGCCGCGGTCCTCCCGCTGGGGCCTCGATAGTCGTTGGTTCGGTCCTTGTACGGGTGCAGGCCCAGATGAAGTATCTGGGTCTGGTGTTGGATGGGCGATGGCTGTTTGACGAGCACTTCCGCCAACTAGCGCCGAGGCTGGAGGGGGCTGCATCCGCTTTAGGACGGCTGTTACCAAATCTGGGCGGACCCAGCGTCACCTGCCGTCGGCTTTACGCGGGGGTAGTCCGGTCGATGGCGCTTTACGGAGCACCGGTGTGGGCAGAGTCTCTGACCGCCCAGAATAGGCTGCGGCTGTGCAGACCGCAGCGTGTCGTGGCGATCAGGGCTATACGCGGCTACCGCACCGTGTCGGCAGACGCGGCGTGCGCATTAGCTGGAACCCCCCCGTGGGATTTGGAGGCGGAAGTGCTCGCCGATGTGTATCGACGTGCGGTCGAAGTTCGGGCAGAAAGACGGTCCCCTCTGCCAGAGCAAATTCGCGAGTGGCGCAAAGCTGCTCGCGTAGCCTTGATGGCCAGGTGGTCGGCTCGACTGGAGGCGCCGCGCGCTGGTTTTAGGACCGTGGAGGCACTCCAGCCGATCCTGTCCCTGTGGGTTGGTAGGCAGCACGGGACCCTTTCGTTCCGGCTGGTGCAGGTCTTGACCGGGCATGGTTGCTTCGGTCATTACCTGCACAAAGTCGCGAGGAGGGAGAGGAGTCCTGCCTGCCACCACTGTGGCTGCGACGATGACTCGGCGCAGCACACTCTGGAGTATTGTCCGGCGTGGGCGTCTCAGCGTCGGGACCTCGTCGCAGTCATCGGCGTCGATCTGTCGCTGCCGGCCGTGCTTCGCTCCATGGCCGGTAGCGATAGATGTTGGAGTGCGATCGCATCCTTCTGTGAGGACGTCATCTCGCAGAAGGAGGCGGCGGAGCGGCTCAGGGAGGAAAATCTCCTCGCTGATCCGATCCGCCGCCGGCGAACGGGGCGCCGTCGGCGCGCATACGCGCGCGCGATGCCGCCATAGTGGGGTTGCGGGTAGAAAACGGGGCCCATCCGCAACCTTCCTCGTAGGGACAACGTTCCCGGTGCACCCGGACGCTGTCACCGGTGTTGGTGCCCGCACGATGTGGGCTGTCGCTGGTTGGGCCGCTGATGTAGTATCAAGTTCCGGCGGCCCAACCATTAAGGCGAGAGTAGGTGCACAGGGCGGTTTTAGTCGGTATTTTGGCCGCCTACCATCTCAGGCCAGCGAGCCCGACATAGCCACCTCGTTTTCCCGGACGGGGTGGTATGCGTAAACGCATTTCCCCTCTAAAAAAAAAAAAAAAAAAAGGTTAGAACTGCGACCCCCTGCTGTCCCTGCTATAAAACGAATTATATTTGTTAAACTAGTTTAAACATCCCAAATTAGGTACCTAATTGCCTATACACAATGCTGGTAACTTATCCGGGGTTTTGTAACATGCCGAGGCAGATTGTAAACGGCCGATTACTACAATTTGCCTACATCTCTATTACCTTTAGCTACAGTGTTATGATTTTCGCTTGAACCGAAAGCATATATTTGTGTCAGATACCTAGTTGAATGCTGGTAAAGTTTCCTGAAACGCAGAGCTTTAAGATCGTTTCTAAAATGAACGTCTTTAAAATGAATGACTTTAAAATAAGTGTGCAAAAGCCCCTATTTAGGAATTATTCCCCAATGTCGTCGTCTTTAATAAAAAGTACTATAGGTATGCGGCAAGGAAATGTCTTTCACGGAAATGATTTTTCTTTGAATACTTTTGACGTAGGTCCAACGCTTTGAACCTCTGCCAATGGCTTAGTGTGCCTTAGTGGACCCTTTAAATCATTGTACCCTTCGCAACAAAGGTATGCTTTCATCTTGTTGGTCAATAGAGTAAGGAGTCAAAACGTAAAGGGGTGCAGTTAAAAAAAGGCGTAACTTTGTTTTGTGTGTGTTTGTTGACAGTAAAAATATACCAGTCCGTTAGAAGGAAGTTATAGGTAACTATAGGGTATAAACATTCTTTATAGATATGACTTAAGTGTGGGACCTATTTAGCCCTATTGACTTTATTGAATTTAAGTCGTATTGGTAATTTGTTGACATTTTTTATAAGATTTGACGTTTTCCTTTACCGTAGTTAACTCAGTAATGACCACGGTAAACTTAAAAATACAATCAGATTTGAAAAAAATACATTGGTTTAGTTTTTTTTTTGGTATATTCGCGGCCGAGGTCTATTCTATGGTTTCCCATAACAGTTTGTGTTGCTAAGCCGATTTTATCGTTTCCATGATTTAGGGTGCATTTGGGCCCTCTATTAAGGGATCCTCTAAGAGAAGTCTTAGACAAAAGTTAGGCAATATTAAACGTACATGGTAACAATGCAATTAACTCTATAAATCCAGTATATTAAACGCTTCACTAGAACCTAACAGACAATAAACAGTAATTTCAAAACAGGAACTTCGTTTGTTCGTAAATCGTTAATAAATACCCTTTTTCGTTCTGGGAAAATCGTCAAGTGTCTCTCGTTAAAATAAAAGGAGGAAAAAACATTTTCAAGATTGACAAAGGACGGTGAAAATCGCCGATCCCCTCCCCCCTCCCTTCATAGGGATAAAAATCTATTTACGTCTGAAGATTTTTCCTTTTTCCTATCAAGTTTTATTGTTTGGTACCTTTGATGTGGAGGACCTTTGCTATTGACGACTTTATTCAGGTTTGTAACCAATGAAAGCCTTCAATCTTACTGTGAAAGTGGTTTTCTTATTAGCTAAAGTGTGTTTTGTATTTCATGTATATTTATTAGCGAATATGTATAAAGGCTACCTACTAATTTGTATGAAAATAATAGCACAGATAGCACTTGAGGAGACTGGTTAAACGTGGCATGGTTTACTTCTAATAACCGACAATCGTTTCTTAATAATTTAATACTAAAGAAAGTGATTACAATTAAATGGCCTATGCTAATTTATATTACACTTAGTAATCCTACTTTCTAGCAAGTGAATGAAATGAATCTATTTATGAAATTAGGTATTACGAATACTTAAAATGTCATGCGAGCAAACACAACAGAAAGTATTTTTTTTAGAGAATTACAAAGACTTAAAAAACACTTTATTTAATTATATATAACCAAGCTTTTGTCTACGCATCATTAAATAATTAAAATAACAAAAGTTGTATCGACATGTATGCGCAAACTCCTTTCAAAGTAATCAAATGCGACTTAAAATTAGTTTTATTGAAAGAAACATTTAATTAATTAAATTAAAAGCACGCTAAAGAATGCCTCAAAAGAAATCATGTTCTTCGAAATAAGAACAAAAGAATCAATCAATTTTTAACATACCTATCACATCCACAATGGAAAACTGTTACTTTTTAAGATTAGATTTTAATGAAATCTTTAACTTTAAGCTTATATTTCGACGTATTTATACCTCATTTTACGATTTTTGCACTGAGAAGATGATAGGAGCTGTGTCACAAAATTAAAATATGTTAAACCCAGTAATACTCTTATTTTGATGCAATATGTTTAAATAAAATGTCTGACAACAATAACAAAATGGCAGAATTTTCCTAACCATGTAACGAATGAAATACAATCGTTTCATTGCGTACCTACAGTAGAATGATAAAAAAACATGTGCTTTCATGTCGTTCTCAACAAAGAATAAGCGACTATTTATTATGAAATGGCATCATCAAAGGGGCCAGTTGAAAACAAATTGATCTATCTATGCGGCGGTTCGGTTACGAATTGAGAAACTGGATACGAAGGTTTTCCTTACTACTAAGTTATATTGAGGAAATTAGTCCCAGAAAATATTCACTGCAGATTGAAGGCCTCTTCTCATATAGAGAAGACATGACCATTGATCACCACAATTGCTCAAGGTGGCTTGACTTTCAAACCTATATTTTTTATAAGTCCAGGTTTCTTTGCGATGTTTTTCTTTAACGTAAGAGGGATGATTTTGAAGAAGTCATATAGGTACTTGCGGTTTAAAATCCATATGACGTTTCATAGGACAAAACTTACCCTCGGTTGTTTTAGTATTCTTTAGTAGATAGGTTAATATGCTTAGAAAACTACATACCTAGCTTGTTAAAATCATAACTTCGCCAACAAAGCAAAACTTTATGACATTTTATTTAAATATAATGTTACGTGTCAGGATGGGGTTCGATGCAAAATGCCAGTTACGCGATGAGACTTTATTCAAGACTCGCACAATACACTAACAGTAACAAAATAAAGCTATTAACACTTATACAGCACTATAACGCTTCGTATATCGCTCTTCGTAAACTTCCGTATCACTTAGATGTTCGCTCGAGATCGCTGTATTCACAACTGAACGAAGTGCCGACGTTCGAATCCTTTTTATAGTCCTTCAATAGATTTCTAGGACCTTCCAGTTATTACTACAAAGATGCCGACAATTCTCGAAAACAGAACAATGAGTGTAGGTAGGTATTTAGCTGCGACGCGTAGGTATGCCTACCGCCGATGATCTATTGTTATACGTGTAGGTAGGTACTTGCGAACGTTCTAGTGTAGGTATTCATCGTATAAGTGTAGGTAGGTACTTGCGAATGTTCTAGAGAGTAGGTATTCGTCGTACACGAGTAGGTAGGTACTTGCGAACGTTCTAGAATAGGTAAACGTCGTAACAATAACTTTACCTAATCTAACAAAGTCGTAAGACAAAAAATATTTAGTTTATATTAGATTTCTTATAGTTCTAAGAACAAGCATTCAGTGATAAACTATAGCGATAGAGTCCCCTAACCAATTCTGGGGATTTATACCCTCATAGAGGCATTCGGGGATTTGTTGATTAGTCAAAGTCAAAGTCAAAGTCAAAGCATTTATTTCATTTAGATCATATAGTATGATGCTTATGAAAAGTCAACATTACATTTTGTCAGCCAATTGACCTCCAGCCAGTTCGCTGACGAGGTAGAGCTGTGAGAAGAACTGGCAAGAAACTCACGCCACTCTTTTCAATCGCCAGATAATTACAGTTATTTGAATGAGTTACAATTTAAACACTCAACGCAACCAAAGAACCATACAAAGTAATTATTACAAATTAACTAATTAATATAATACTAAGATTAAAGAAAGAAAACAAGGAATTCAATTATTTAGTTTCAACTAGTATGGTAATTTGACTACGTATTTTAATTAAACTGGTAAATGCACCCCCTGGTCACATTGAACGACAAGGTAATACTGGATTGAATATTAAATGTTTTGAGAACGACAAGGTAATACTGGATTGAATATTAAATGAGATTGATCCTTGATCCTGTGCAATGAACGAAGATTACGTGGGGATACCTTCCACGGTTATTATTATTCATGGCTAATATAGCTCACGTATGAAGCTTATACCTATGCAATGTTATAATATTGATCAAATAGGAATGAATAGAGATACATTTTTTTAACTGTTTTTTACTCTGTTTGTGTGGTTTGTGTGAAAATACAAAATTATGACATCTTAGCTTTTAGAGACAATTATGAATCCAGTATTGCAATTAAATAGTCGCAAAATTAATATAATTCTGTGAACAAATGTTGTATCAATCTGTACTGTAGCTTTCAGTACATAATTTCTCCTACTAGTATAAAGCCTAGTTCCTTATCCACATTATATCGATCGTAGCACCGTTCATCCTGTTACGAAAAATGTTTGTCCGTCGATGGCTGACGTTATTTATATCTTTTGATTCATGTCCCTTATTCCTTTCAATTTATTGTGGAAACGTTCAAATGCTTTATATTGCTACTGATGTCGATAGGATGAATATTATGTGTATAGCTGAACCTTAACTTTATGGATAGCTGCCTCATAAGGTTGAGTTTGAGAGTACTAATTTTATATAGGTCCCTGGATTATAAGTATAACATAAAATATGTCAAGAGTCAAACTGCTTTTAACACTATTCCTACCACATATTCATCGCAAAATAAGCATGTTCAATGCAAAAGAAATAAGCCTTACGGAAGAGTTTTCCTAATGGAAGTTTCTTAATTCTGCTGGTCTATTGCGGCAATCTGTCTCATGCTACCAGAATGACCTAAAATTTTGACTTTTAGTGAAGACTGAAGCCCGGACATTTTTGCCCGATGTCCAGAGTGTACCTAACACTATTCTTCATAACTCAACTGACTTGTCCAATACCTCAAAACGAAGGGCATAAACTAAGCTTTACATATAAAATATAAAGTAGATAAGTATAGTAAATAAGTTAAATTAAAGAAATATTCCCGTTAACCCTTTCCTTCGTTTCATTTTCTACATGTCAATCGAGGATTTTTATTCATTCGTATTCTTGGCGTCGCATGTCCCTCGTGATATTCGTAAAGCTGTATTGAAATCGGGATGCTATCAGATTTCGTCAGGGCCCTGTAATGCGCCTCCATTCATGGGGTGAAGATTTCGCGAAATATTTCGAATATACGACGATTTTCTACGACATTGACAAATGCATGGGGCGACTCCACGTGAGCCTTTACCAGGATCATTTCAATGTTTTATTTTTTAAATAATTTCTTGTGTAAAATAGTATTTTTCACATATTCAGTAACTGTCCTAAGGAAAATGTCAGAGGCTCTTGCTTCTGATCGCTCAAATATCTTTTGTCACTTTCCATTTCTCCCTCATTTTCGTCTCCCTCACGTACGGTTCCCAAATGCTTGGTTGTGTATTAATTGCATTTATTTTGTAATATTGATAGAATGCAGCCATTTTCCTAGTATAGGAATGATATGCTCAGTGTGTGCTGAAGATATGAGGTACTAGGTTCAAGTTCAACCGCGTTACTCTCAATTCAAAATCAGGAGCTTAGGAATATTTTCGCCATCAGTTGGCGCCACTTCGGTTTCAGGTTTTCCATTCACTAAAATTCAAAATCAAAATTCATTATTTATTCACAGTTTGAAATCAATAGTTTACGGTTGATTGGTTGATTTAAAGCGCTTTGACAAGTGCCTGGACCTGACACCTCAGTGCTGCCACCTCGTGGGCGCCATTTTAGAAAACTCCGATGTCGAAAACGCCCTTTTTTGCCGATGGGCAAGCTTAAGTATAAACCCGAGATCTAAAACCATTTCATAGTTCAGCAGCAAGCCCCTTAAAGGCATAACATTTTTAATATGTGAGCATGTTTCTAATTATTAATTTAGAGCTTTGTCTTCTTTACAAGTTGGTAATAAGGTATCAGATGATACTAATTATTTCTTCATGAATGTTTTTCAAAAGTTTGAAAGATATCGTCTAATATACGTGCACCCTAGTCAGGTGTATAGCGTCACGTTCTGTGGCTATCAAGCAAGGACGTGACGTCAGCCTCGCCATGATTTGTACGCGACATAGATTCACAGATTTATGTGAAACGCACATGACTCCGGGATAATCGAGTGTCTTTGGCTTATTGAGAAAAATGGCGCCTAATACGTATTGGTTTTTATGTTACGACTTACAGTAACTTTCTATACAAACTTTAATCTAAGATTCTTGAAAATTCCGATTTTTCGTTCGGCTCAGAAGCGCTGTCATTAATAGACATGTTATTGTAAAAGCGATTCGGCGCTGAACGATTCATTGCATAAATTCGGGTTTTCAAATTAAGATCGTATATAGAAAACCACTGTTAGTCGTTGTTATTCTTAGTGGTTACTCTTGACTCTGAATCATACAAAGTTACATCTAACATGAAATCTAAATACTTATTTTATTTTTTATATATTAGCCTTCCAAAGTGCCTGATGCTGAGGAGTCAGTGGAATCCAAAAGTGGTGGACACCATTCCAAAGGCTAAAATACTGATATATTGGCCTCCACTACGGCGGTAGAGTGAGAAGCTTTTTCACGCTCCGCTAAAATTTAGATTTTAGTATTTAATGTTTTGTTATTCTGTATCTTTAGTTTTTCCCTTGTTTTTGTGTCGTTTCTTTTCTTTTGCTTTTTAATCAAAAGATAGAAATATTATTCTTAATTTTTATCACACTTGAAATAAAACTTAAGTTTTTTAATTACATATTCATTACTTATTTATATTAGGTGTTCACTAAAAACAGTTTAGCAAAAGCAGAAATTCTTAAATATAAAGAAAATCAAAAGTATGTAGTTGTTAGTATAATTTGTGTTCTCATCTAATTTGGATACTGGATCTTTTAAGCAAGGCGTGAAAAAGCACCTCACAAAGCCGCTATAGATAAAGCCACCATACCAGTAGTTGCAGACGATGGCTTTTGGAATGGTGACCATCACTTCTAGATTCCACTGACTGCTTACCATCTCGTAAAGTGACTTTGGTATACCAACATAAAAATTATTGTGAGGCTCTGATTAAGTGAAAACATATCATAACCAGAATACGTGTATCAATACCGTTCAGTACGTGCTGGATAACAGTAAGTACATGAAGAGCCGTTATCTCCGTTATTCATGGAAGAGTCCCGGAAGTCGCCGGGATCACTTAGAATTGCCCCGGTCGATAATATCGCGGTCGACTTACTGTTCTCTATCACGATGTCAATACGTTTCCATTCACACACGATTTTAAGTTAAATAAATAATAATAAAATGAACAATAACACAACAAATACATAACGCAACGCTATCTAGACTCGAAATAACCAAAAGTAAGTGAAGTACCCTTCAACATCATAATCATATCAGCTAAAAGACGTCCACTGCTGGACATAGGCCTCCACTAATTTTTGCCACCTTCGCCGTTCGTGACTCCCCCTTATCCATCGGTTGCCCGCCACCTTTATAAGGTCGTCGGTCCACCTTGTGAGGGGTCTGCTCACGCTGCGTCTTCCTTTCTGCCTCAATGGCCGTCAGTTCTGCGAGCTATGTGTTAGAGAAGCAACTCTGTACCCATCAGCCCATTGTAAATATACCATATCGTCTCCGGTGGTCATATTTTTAATGCAGAGTGAAAATCTCTTATTATATTCATAAAAATTTCTTCATGATGTTTTTAGTTTATGAAATCAATAATGATATTTATTGATATTTGCCTAGTTTTGAGCCTGCGACTTTGTCTATAGAAAGGGCCAAATTTGGTAACTATTGGCAAGCTCCTTTGTGAGGATTGTCTAACAGTGTCTTCTAACTGATAAAAATAGTACCTGTTTATTCACCTAACTATAAGAAGCTATTATATTATTATTGTATTTTCCATCAGTCTTTTAATATGATATTTTAAAAGACGTGGCATCCTCGTGGTAGAATGAGCTCGTTTCGCGACACGAGCGGGCTGCTACCTAAACCGGCCCACAATTATCCAACATAAACGATTAGTTATGAACGTGCCGGCCGATTTATGAACACAATTCCTCGAACTCATTATTACTTTGGTGTACTCCAGTCTACTCAGATTTATAAAAAAACGTAAGAACAATGATTAAACTTCAAGTTAAATAAAAGGTTTTTCTAAGATAGAGGGTTTAAGACTGAAATTTTGAGGAGCGCTGACGAAGAACTCAGCAATTTATCCAGTCGTGTTTCCCAGGTCTGATTTTAGCAATACTTATTATTGTGTATTAACTAAAAAGCCTAATTAATGTTTCAGTAGTCTTTGTCTTCTTAGTGACAGAACATAAAAATTGTTCCAAGAGTAATCCAAATACCAGAGGCGCTGTACATTTTCATCCAATCATTTCTTGTTTAGTAAACGCATGCACTGTCATACAGTCTAAACCTATAAACAGTTTCCACCATACTATGTTATGATAAAGTTATCGTGAAGTCAACATTAAAGACTAGGTCGATCCATGTTTCTCGTTTAATTTGAAACACTCGAGCTTGTACACAGGAGACTAAACTTATCGTATTTCACCCTTAAATTAAATTAAAATCCTAAATAAACAACACTTCACTAATTTAAAGCATCCAAATAAAACACAACGCAAATTGTAATCTACGAATTATTTAGAAATTTACCAATTAAGGGCCCCAACCTTGAAACTGTAACTGAATATCTATTATTAAGCCGCAGTTCGGTTAGAAAGGGAGAGAAGAAGGAAAGGAGCTCGTTACAGGGTGGCTAGGGAGGCATTCCTTATCCATCCGAATTGCGAGGATTCAAAATTTAATAAATCGTTAACCATTATGTTATATTCCGTGCCCATTTATCAAATTGGGATACAATCTTAACTTCCTTGTGTTGCTGTATTGTTTGTTTTACATTGCTTGTTATTGCTGATGGTTGTTATGTGTTTACGAGTAAAAACGCCAATACATGCCAAATAGGAAGCCTAATGGTGATAGTCGTAAATACTGAAGGGATCGTGCATGAGAATGTTGATCGCTTTTGTAAATATACAGAAGGAAAGTTGGTACAAATACGTTTAGGATCTTTAAATTTACTTATTCATTCATCTATTTACAATATTAAAATTTTACATATGTCTGGGTATTACGCAGAATAAAACTACTTCCTCTGTTCATACTGTTTTTAAGATTATTACCATTCTTTTCTATGGAACGTTACATACAATTTTATGGGTTGCCATCTTTTCTAAAAGAGAAAATTGCCTGATATTTTAGCGTTTTCACAAGATGTTCAGGAAACCATACTAGCTAAAGACATTATTTTCTGTTTATATTAAGGTTGAATGATTTGACTCTCGTTACCTATTGATCGTGTTATATTAAGGGGAATATAGAAGGAAGGCGAGGTAGGGGAAGACCACGGATAAGCTATATGAGTCAGATAAAGAAAAGTTTTTACGGTAGTAGATCCACGCTGATTTCAGCATGAATGGGCCGGATCGTCCGGGGAAGTACTACCCTCTCATAGAAGATCGACTTAAGAGTAGTAGTATTCGTACTACTGCGTTTCATTCGGTGAGTGAGAGTACCGGAAGCCCAATTTCCCCCCTTTCCTCTTTCCTCACTTCCCTCATTCCCTTCCCCTAACCCCATTCCCAGCCGCCATAGTGGAGGCCACCATACCAACAGTTTGGCTTTGGTATAGTGGCCGCCACTTCTGGATTCCACTGACTGCTTATAGAATATAATGCGCTTGTAGAATATTACAACCTTAAGATTTTATAGCCGTTAAAGTCACTTTTTTATACGTAATTGCAACCGAAACATATAACATGACTGTACTTACAAAACAACCAAGTCATTGCCGACTATGGAGAAACGGCTGAGGAAGGAATAAGGAGAGGACCGAGGTAATTGGACTGCCATGGCTCTCACTTTCCTGGTGCCTTTTCACGGCGTTTAGATTAGCTTCCTGTCAGAAGTAAACTTCTTTTGCAATAGATTGGCGCATAATTACGTAACGACATTTTTTTTTAGTTTTACAGGATTAGAATTGCTTTCGACTACTATCTCGTAATGGGTCCATTATTATCACACTGCAGAGAAAGACCTCTTCTCATACGGAGAAGGTATGAGCATTGATCGACACGCTTGCTCAAGGAGGATTGGCGATTTCAGACTTACTCAGAACACCAGGTTTCCTCACGATGTTTTCCTTCACCGCCAGTCAGTAATGTCCATATAACCTTAAAAAGCATATATGATTTGAAATATCACATTAGTTCTTGCCCGGATTCGAACCTCCGACCTCGTGTTCCAAGCGGATGCCTTCACCACTGGGCCACTACGACTTAATATGACGATCGACCGATTTTTTATTCGTAAAACAAAACGTGTAAGTGGTTACGTCACAACTTTCTATCCATATGTTTCCAATAGAATATTCGTGTTATTGGCTACTTCTGGTATTGCCCTTAATTAATAGCGGCTATTATTTAACGTATAGCCCATACTGCCGCCATTTTCACAAGTAATTTGGGTTACAATCGTACTCAATTCCTTATTTAATTAAATGGATAAGTAAACAGTACGGGATAGTGGATGTTAGTTATTGCTCGAGTAAATAAGAAAATATATTAAGGACTAACTTTTCGCGGCGCGGTTTCATCCGCGTCTTTGCTAACTGCTCTGCTTCCGTCGCCAGTAGCGTGGTGCTACACAGGCTATACTACCTTCCTCAAGAACTGGGCTATCATACGCAAAAAGAATTATTCAAATCCGACTCCAACAAACAAACTCTTTTGCTTCATATAATAGTATAGTGTTGTTGTACGAGCCAACGACCGTACATCTGCCGCGGTCAGACTTACCGCCAACGTGACGAATTTGTAACTCTATTTAGTTCACTTTCAGCAAGCGTACTGTGTACTCATATCAATCATTTACCATAATTTAGCATATAATTTATCAAGTTTGCAATTTCTATCATGTAGGTATCATTTCTATCACATTATCAAGAAGTATACATTACCCGTACAGTTGTGTTAATTTATAAGTTTATAACAAAGCATTTGCCATCTTAATCATCATAGCAGACCGTTATTATTCAACTGCAGGGTAAGGCCTCATCTCTTAAAGCCTATTTTGCTTTCTTAATCGATTGAATTAGGAACTATTATGGTTTTTATATTTGAAGTATTGACGTTGCAATTGCATTAAAGCAATTTTTACCTAGTTATACTTTTATTTAGCTTCTAGTTTAGCCAATTTCGTGTAATGTAGAAATTATTTTGCTACAGAAAGCATATAAGGATATATAAGGATCTTGGGTCAACCTATATTGGCCACATAAGGTCACCAAATAGAATGACCTTTCATTAATCGCTAATTGGAAATACTCAGGGGTCAGTTTGTCCGGGATATTGTCTATTTACTAGATATTCATCTTAAATAAAACATAAATAATCTATTGATTTATGTCGATGGTATCTTCACGTGTGATTAAAAACAAAAGTTTTAATATGTAGGCAAGTATAGAATACTTGCGTGCTATATGTATAATACCACTGCTTAAAAAAGAGTAGCTAGTTTACATCATTATCATTAAATGAAATTGAAAATGAATATAAGAACGTTAAAATTTACAAAATGTCAGTATATTAACCTAACTACACCCAGTTCGCTGACGAAGTAGAGTCATGAGAAGAACTTTTCAACCGCCAGGTTATTAAAATTTTTGTAATTTACAATTTTTAAGTAGCATGCAAAGTGACACGGGCTATACAATTTACTCTATAGGTAATTATTTACAGCTTTCTATGTTGTAAAGAAAAAATAAAAGGTAAAATGTGTGCTTTACAGTCTGCCTCAATTTGCATATTGCTACAAAAAGGGCAAGGCAACATGTGAACAATGGTAAATGTTTCTATGTAGGTAGCTATTATATAAAGTCTTAATTTTTAACCATCTCTACTTTGATCATGTCTGTGATAATATTATAAACAAGTGGCTTCGCCCACGCGTATTATATGTTTTGTTGTCCCTCGGGAACCAGACCGATTTTCGGGATAAAAACCGAGATTCAGTGCCGAATCTACATAGCAATTTTCATCGAAATCGGTTCGGCCGTTTAGGCGCTGAGTGGTAACAAACACACACACACATACATACACACAAACTTTTACATTTATTAGGATTATTCGGGCAATTGCAATGTGCCAATTTACGGTAACTTAGCCGTGCCGTTGAATGCTTTTAAAACTGAAATAGCTGTTTTACCTTAAGCTACAACAGTAGCTCATTTTATTGAATTTTTATATGTTTTTCGACCTTGAACTGTAGCGGAATGGTTCGCCATAATTTAAACATAGTTTAATGTAACAGTAGCTTTGTTTCATGATGGTTGAGTTTGTTATTGTTAGGTAACATGATACTACTGTTTTGGTTTTGTTTAATACACCGGAAAGCTACGTTTTGAGCGATACACATCACTTCATTCTAAAGACGAGTATAGGACATATTTCACAGGAAATTTGCCATATAAACTGGCAGTTTACGCATATACTTATATTGCTCACGGTTATTAAATGTGCCTTCTTCTTGCGTAGAAACTTTTTTTAAACATCTTTGATCGCAAACAAGCATACGGTCCACCTGGTGATAAGTGGTAACCGTAACCTATAGAGATGGCTGTGTTTTTCAAGCATTGCAGAAGTAATAATTCTTAGACAACACAACCAAGCTGTTGCCGACCACAGAAAAGGGAAAGAAGAGGAAAAAGGAAAAAGGAAAAGGACCGAACGGGGTATTTGGGCTTCCGGCGCTTTCACGCACGAAACGAAACGCAATAGTATGGATACTACCTATTATTACATTGATTTTCCATGAGAGGGTAGTAATCCCACGGTCGATACGACCCGTTCATGCTGAAACCAGGGAGGATCTACTACCGCGAAATTATAGTTTAGCTTATATTACTTAACTTAGGGCACTAGTGCTACTTTTTTATTTCTTACGTCTACTTTTTCACATTTTGTGTGTAATGTACACACAAAATGTGAAAAACTAGACGTAACTTTAATTGCTTCTTCAGCACTTACTTGCTTGAGTTTCCCGACTTTCAGACCACGGGGCACGCCACAAAAAGCCTCGGGACCTAATTGGACTGATTTTAAGCCCTTCCTTGCCAGTTGGTCGGCAATGTCATTGCCTTCTATGTTTGAGTGTCCGGGAACCCATCGCAAGAAAATATTGTTTTTGCTGCATAAGTCATTTAATAACATTATGCAGTTTTTTACAAGTTTAGATTATGTTTCGTATGAGTTAAGTGCAGTTAAAGCAGTTTGACTGCTTACCCTTACCCCTTCAGAGATATTAAACTATACAAACTAAACTTCTATGTCTTTCTCCATCCATTTCTTAAACTTACCATACACCAAAATGAATATCTTCTGCAACTAATCATAGCAATAAAAAAGAATTTAATAACACATAGCTGATATCGTGTGCTATAACAGTGTTATAGTGGTCGTTACCGGTATCGACTCCCTTCCCATCTATTACACCAAGAATGCAATTACGATGTCCCTTGTAGGGAGCAAATATATGTGGATAACACCCCTATAGATAAAGATTATACAATGTTATAGAATTTATGGTGATAAAGGTCATCTACTACAAAATGGTGGTGGACATATTTTAGATTAAATGTAGGTATCTATACAAGATGGTATAGTCAAAATGGCCTAGTGGATAGCTAAAGCCAAATCCCATACATTTTTTAATCTATTCTATGAATAGAATAGAAATGTTTGACACTTGTCTAGGGCCTCAGGAGTATCACCCGCGAGTTAACTAATATGATAGTTGCTTATTCCTCTTTGATATATTAATCTAAACTAATATTATAAAGAGAAAAGATTGGATTTTTTGTATGTTTGTTTGTTCCGATTTAACTCAAGATCTACGTAACCGATTTAAAAAATTCTTTCACCTTTAGAAAGCTACAAATAAGGCGGATAACAAAGGTTATATTTGCATATTTTACATTCATTTTCAAAATATCAATATTTTACGCGAGTTTTTTTTTAATCTGAAAGATGCATACGTCACAATTGCTATAATATTTTTCGTAGGAGTTTGTTGAGGACCGAATGAAACGTTAGATACCGAAGCGAAGTGAGATCGGAACGTCTGGTTTATAAATCGGTAAGTATGTAATAGCAATAATGTCAGTATATACATTTGTTGATTGCCAGTAACAATGTAACCTCGTATGAAACGGTAGGGTAACTACCAAAACGGAGTAAGTATTCATTATTTTTGTATTCACATTGCCCTGTGCCGTGGGACCTCACAAACACACAATTATCGGGTACAAACTACACCCACAGTCGGTCGGGGCAAATCTTTAAGAATCCATAGAATCCAAACATAGGTACATATTTTGTTTCGTGTGGGAGTTGAATCCTTGTGGAATTCTCTTGCACACTCGTAAGTCGTACACTTTTCGACGAGATCAGAGGTAGAAAACCTTACCTTACCTTTATATCACTTGTTTTAATATTTTTGAACCTGTTGGTACTGTTGCTCGGCAATGGTTTCCCCATTAACCATACTATTAGATACTCCCTGTGCTTTATTCCTTAAATTTTCTATAAAACTGTCTAGATTTTATGCCATATCACGCCATCAAACCATCTTTTTTTCATGACAGTGATTAAAAAAAAAACGAAAGATAAAAATTATGATCCGTTTAAATAAATCACCTATATTTCAACAAGAAAGGAACAAGTGAACCTACGGCTTGTAATATAGCTAAACAAGTTGTTGTTTTCTAAGGAAAAGAGAGTTGTAATACCGGTTAAAAGTCTCGACTGCTTAACTTATCACTTAATTACATGCTACGTGTGTAATTTTACAATTTTCCATTCAAACAATCTGATTCCAAGTAGGTAGTTTGTACTTCTCAGAATCGAAGTGTTGTGTGTAATTTTTAGTTTTTGATTAATTAATCGACTGGACCTGCATGTAAATATGCCTATTTAATGTTAATTAATAAATAATTTTAGTTACACCAGATGACTTCAATAACGTTGGCATTTTGCATATTGGTTTTATTTGATTACTTTTTAACTTATATGTAGGTATTCTACTTTATTCTCATATTTTACTATTTGTTGTCTCTATATATTATGTTTTTATATACCGAACTAAATCTAAACAACATTAATAACTAAAAAATAACAGATTTTTGCTCCAAACATATTTTTACCTGCTCCAATATTTCAATTTAGACGTAATAATCTAGTATCTCAGCATCATTTTACTGAGACTGTTATGGTTTCACAAATATGACAATAATATCGTTGAAATCTCCTTTCACACGTTCAAAATTTATTGATCAATTCGCCAAAATGTTCGCAAAAACACAACAAAATTGCATTAAGCCAGTTATTGCTGTAACAATTTTATCAGGCGTTCAAACATTTATTCAGAAAACTGTTACTGTAGGAAATTGCGAACGTTGACAGAAACCGGAACAAATACAATTAGGCGAACAGTAATATTGGAGGGGTGTAGGAATATATAAAAAAGAAATGAATACATAGCGAATTTTAACATTGGTAATAGTTGTCGCCTTCCGGAGGGAACTCGCGCTACTCTGCCTTTAAAATATTACTTAATTTTTCCCCCTATGTTCAGAATGGTCTGTAAGTTAAGGAAGACCTTGTTAAAGGTATATATTGCATGTTTTAAATGAGCAATACATCATAAATAATTGATTCTTCTTCGTAAATGAAAAGTTTTTGATTTCGGATTTTTAATAGTACCTAGGTAAATTTTGCCTCACAGATTTGAAAAGAGTTTTCGCCAATTTAGTATAAGATAGCAGAATAATAAACTAATGTAAATATTAATTATTATTGCTGATTATCAATTAAAGTAATTTTATCTATTATCAGCTGCAGGCGGGGGTGAGGCAAGGGAGAGTATTCTCATCAGTATTAATTAATACCTTTCTAATCGTTGGCGCCTGCGCCGTAGAAAGTGACTCTAAACAGAATGCAAGTAAACTTGATTTAGGGCTGTCGAAAACTTATTACGTCTCCTCTTCTCATACAGAGAAGGCATGAGCATCATTCGCCACGCTCATTTATGCCATTTTTTAAAAGCCCAGTTACTTACGATAACTTTCACCTTCACTTATTTTTGTACTAGACCGTTATGTTCTATGGCTAGACAAAAATTCGCACACAGAGAAGGCATGAACTAATTCGTTCCTTGCATCAGTATTCTGAAAAGGGTTCTCTGGTCGATCTGGCCTCTTGTAAGGAGGAAGTATTTCTCTGGTCCATGCAGATAGCCCATTCATCGTAAAACCAGTATGTATCTGAGGTTCTATTGCCGTAATGATAAAGATACGGCAACGACTGTACTTAATGTCTTTGTTCTTGGGATCTCCTATACCCTTTTTATATGTTGTATGTATACAGTTTTGAACTCTAAAAACTAATGCTAGAAATCATATTAACAGCCGGAATCGAAACGCTAAGAAAAATAATAACAATAGCATTCATTATTCAACTCTTGAACTGTATTGACTTTAATAAATACTGTAATGAATTTGATTGATACTCTTCTAAACGAACACAATAGTAACGTTACATAATGACAATACCGGCATTGTGAAGCCTGTTCTTGACCTTTTGAGTACAGTTAATATACGCACTACGCCCTGCGGGTCTGCCCTTTGTTAGATGTGAGATTACAAACGGCAAACCATAGACAGGCAAAAATATTTCAGTAATAGATAGTTTGCCTCGGCCTTCGCTTGACAAGCAATACTAAGGCCGGTATTACATTATCATATTTAAATCATATAAATATGATTTCATATCTGTCAAATTTCATGATTAGTTATATGTTGACGTTCTTCATTTTTACATATTACACTTATTGATCATAGAAATGTCATATACCATCAAGCCGTGTTTTCCGTTGCTATGGGATCCTTTCCCTTTCACTTCAAATCAACACACTAACACCGGTCTATTTACATACAGACTATGCTAGTGTGTTGAATATGATCCTACTTGTACGCTAGCTGTCAAAAAGGATCCCCTAACTATGATCATAGAGAATATGAATCACATGTAGTTATTATACCGTCATATGTTCTTTATATAAAAACGACTCACACATCTATGATCATATTTCTATGATAGTCTAATAGCGGCCTTATTGTTCGTTTTTGTATAACGAAAAGATGTCCATTGTAGGACATGCGCATAGTAGGTACAGCTACTAAGAGGTATGTGCCAAAATTATAACGTTTGGCAGTTGGCTGACGGATTACGTTGACGTTTACAGGTTGTTTTTTTTTCATCCAAGTATAACTTATCCCATATTTCAGACGGGATCCACAACGAAATTAACACAAAATATATAAAATAACACCCAAGAACAACTTTACGGACGCATTTCACAATTTTCAGGTAAAAAAACTTTTTCTTTTTCTCACAAAACTTGGCACAATCTTTCTTGAAGGATGGCCGGACAAGTTTGTTGTCCAAGTCACCGTAGCGCTCTCTAGTGGCCGCAAAAAATACGAACAATAATAAAAATAAACAACTAAGTGTATAAATTACTGGGAACGAACAAAAAATCGTGTGTTTCTTACAAAAACATAAAACTTGCGTTTCGCTGGTACTTTGTTGCTATTTTTGTTAGGGTTGTTACAATGGTAAAGCATATTTCATAGATTAAAATGTCTTTTGGTATCGTAAAAGCTGGTACTTATAAATGACATATTTTTTACTCTTTCATCTTTTCAAGTAATATTCTGAAATAGTTTATTTTTGGTGTTGTACCTTATCCGTTATTCTTAGCTGTGGGGTTAGCGATCGTATGAGCGTCAGTTCTATGAAAGAAAGCTGTTCGTCCTGTGATGGGTCATTTTACCCATTTTTCGGTTCACTGGATACGGTAGTAATTTGTATACTACCTCTAAGTTAGTGACAATTGGGCGGTAGAGTTGTCACTCACCTCCTGTGTAAGCATAAACATGTGCTTAATAAATACTACTTTCAGATACCATCTATAATTTTAGCAGTAACTAGCCGTTGCCCACAGTTTTACCCGCGTAAATGTCGGTTATTGCATTTTTCATACAGAATATCATCCCCTATTTTAACCTTTCAAGCCATTTATTTGTGATAAAAGATTTATTGTTGCCCAATGTCTATTTTACTCCTTCAACAAAGTTTCGTGGTTTAGGCGTGAAAGCGTAACAGACAGACAGACAGAGTTACTTTCGCATTTATAATATTAGTATGGATTAAAAGAAACCGTTCAGAAGAAGTTAGAAAAGAAACAGGCAAGAAAAACCGCGACTTTGCTTTATAGAGAGACTAACTGTTCGTCCGCAGCTTCGCCCGCGTGAATTTCGGTTATGGCATACCTATTTCATACAAACTTTCATAAAATCAATTAAAGCTAGCAGCTTATGTTGTTCTCTAAGGTCTAGTCTATCTCTATACCAAATTTCATCAAATCGGTTCAGTGGTTTAGGCGTGAAAGCGTTACAGACAGACAGAATTACTTTCGCATTTATGCGTATGGATTTTTCTGGTAGTTGGTAGCCCTGTGGGTTCATTACTATAAGGGAGAGTAGCGTAAAGTATCCCAATCTGATAACTTTGTGTCGTTTCCTCGCCCGCGGTGTTTTATATTTTCACTTGAATTATCTACGTGTTGTATTTGTGTTACGCTACATATTGTGCTATTATTGTATGAAATATGGTTGGAGATCGCAGCTTGAGAGTATGAAACAACTTCTCTTTCAGTAGATTTTTTTATACAACGTTTGTGCGAATAAAAATACTGCCCACCTGATGATTAAGGTAACCGAAACCTATGCCTAACATGCTTTTGTTTGCATTGCTGTATACGGCAAAATAACCAAGGATTCTAAATATTTTACGTATTAATTAATTGGCTTTAGTATTTTAATATAATTTTATTTTTTAGAATAAAATTCGCAACATAAATTTATAAACATACGGGAATTAACGCGATCATGCATTGTATTTACATACCTTATTTTGCTTGACGTTTCGACCAGGGTACACCGGCCGTGGTCACAAGCAGACTACCTATACTGCAATACCTAATGATCGGTATGTTTATAAATTTATATCATGCAACGCGAAAGTTTAAAGATAAAAATCCGCAATATTTAAAAATGTATCTAATAATTACTACACTAATATTAAACAAACATTTATGAATCACAAAGTTTTCAACGACTTGCACACTACATACATCTATACCCAAATTATTATTTGTAATCACAGGATACACAATAAAAACAAACTTAGCACCTGCAGTCCACCATAATTCATATATTTAATATATTGTATATTTATTATGCTAATGCACATGAGCGATGTATATATTATGGGCGAGCTATTTGCGTGTTGGTTGCTTGGTTGCTCCACATAAAAGGATATAAAGCTATCACAATGTTTGGTAACCCGACACATACGATGTGTATGATGGTGTATTTATTTTCTGACACCATAAAAAAAGATTTCCATAGTTGCATCAACCGTAGCGGTGTACAGTCGCGCGATGAACACTTATGATAGATTCTTAAATTATATTTATTTTCCTATTAAATGTTAGCAAGCCTAGCTTTTTTTATTCCTTAGGTGTTGATAGATCTATTCTGTGCCTGTATATTACTTATATTATGTTAGTAATGTTGGGTTTCAGTAACACGGCGGGTCTTTCGCATTTTACCAAGCACAATCGTAGACTTTGGGCCGATATTAAGAGATTTATGTCGTAAAGAAAAATAAACCAATAATACCACAACAATTACACCCTAGAGTTATCTAGAACCAAAGTAAGCAAATATTATTGCTTGTGATATGGGTTATACAATGCGGATAAACATACTTACCTATATTATTTTTTTTAGTATAGTGTCCTCCCCACAACTCTTGGTCACTGCCTGTTTACTACTAGGCAGAGTAGAGTAATTTTTGTAGTCATTATAAACAAAACCCTAGTACCTAATTAAAAGCTACATTATTTATTCCAATAAATAAAACAAAGGATCTTCTTCTAACAGCCCCTTAAGTATAAATTGTCTACTTGTGAACATTGAAATGAAGTCATGAAAAAAAAATCTAGTATATTAATTCTATCATCATTTTTTTAAACGAATTTTGTTCTCGCCACTCCGGTACCACGCGTTGCCATAACTTTCAGTTGACACGCCCGCCCACCGCCATGTTTATTTCACACACACACATACACATACACACACACAATCACACACCGTCGCTGTGGGGTGGTCGCCGCGGTAAATATAACCAATTAGGAAGTTTTGATTCGCTTCAAATTCCCATTGACCATAAGTTGCAACCATATCGTTTAATGTCATACTCAGTTTTGTTTGAATTAACATTGTTTTGTTTAGTCTGTTTATGTTATGTCGACATGAAAGAAAGCTTCACAATAGGTACTGATAATCTTTTTGTAATGCCGCTCTCACACATTTTAATTTATTCACTCGCTGCTATTGCTAAGAGTTTGTTTGAACGCGCTAATCTCTAGAACTATCGGATTTGAATAATGCTATGTATGATTTTGTATGATAGTCCAGTTCTTGAGGAAGGTTTTAGGCTATGTGACATCACGCTACTGGCTACTGGCGAGCAGTAAGCAAAGACCCAGGTGAAACCGTGCTGCGGCAAGCTAGCATGATAGATGTTTTAGATGACGGAATGAAACTTTAGTTCTTAGAGTCAACCTTAGAGGCACTGTTCACTTTAAGCATACATATATTTTAATGCAGTGAAAGAAACGCATGACGACACTTATTATCGATAGAAAATAATCATAATTAATTTATTCATATTCACATAGATAAAATTTACTTCAAGCATACAGATAAAACATACGGCCCCCTAACAGAGGCTTTGTGTATGCAAGGGTTTGTCATGGCACTATGACACAGATATGTGGGCGGAATTATACTGGTATAAACGGAGATGAGTTTTTAGATTAAAAGCTGATTGTTCTATTTTAAGAATTCGTTGCGCTGAAACATGCCATACAGGTTTATCTATGCTATTAGCATAGATAAACAGACAAGATTTGATGTTTTTTTGTTTGTTTGCAACGATTTAACTAAAAATCTAAGTTCTCAATTCGTAAAATTATTTTATTTTGAGAAATCAATAAATGAAGCGGCTATTACAAGTTATATTTTATTATGTTTAGCATATATTCAGAATTTCTATATATGAGCCCCTTTCATAATATAAATGATGCAATACGACACAATTGCAATGATATTTTCCGTAGGAGTTTTTTGTGAGACCGAATGAAACTTTTGGTACCAAAGCGAAGCAAGGGCGGACGTCTAGTGTCTAGCAGCAACATCACAGGCAACATCTTTGACATATTGGGGAAGAATATCGTAAGTGCATACAAGAAGCTACAGAAATAAGACTACGCGCGATTAATTTTAGATCCATTTTTGCAAAGCTTGTGTTATACAATTATTCATAATGTGTTTTTAAAAAAAGGCATTGCTGATAGACGCATACATACGAGACTCGTATTTTATTATTTTGTAGCACATTTGCAACTGCATCTGGTGTACTTTTTAAATTGGTCTCCTCGGGATGAAGTTTACTTGTGATCCGATATAAAAAGTTTTGAAATTAAATGTATACAGAATAGACCAAAAGTACATGTAAGTATTGCTTGTACACAGCATCCAGTAGCATGAATGTATTTTCTGAAAAAAAAAGACAGCAATTGCCAAGTGCGAGGGAGAAAGAAATAAAGGGGACGGGGCATCAAGTGTTCAAGAGGATGGATCAGTATCCTCTTATAGAATATTAAGAGACCAAAGCAATCACCTAAAATCAATAAGGAACCTACTACCGTTAAAGTACTACGTTGTCCATAAAAGTACTGTACATTATTATCATAGGAACGTGGCAGATATAAGACAATAACTTTAGGTATGCATACATATAGGTGTTACGTAACATAACCTGATGCGCAGCGCATGTCCATTAGCTATATGCACAAGGAGTGTGTGACATGTGTCTTACAAAATATTAGTTAAGTTTTTTTCACCCCGCCTGATAATAAGCAGTCAGTGGAATCCAGAAGTGGTGGCCACCATACTAAAAGCCATCGTCTTAAACTGCTGGTATGGTGGGCTCCACTATGGCGGCTGGAAATGGGGTAGGGGAACGGAATGAGGGAGGTGAAGAAAGAGGAAACGGAGAAAATTGGGCCTCCGGCGCTCTCACTGATCGAACGAAACGTAGAAGTACGGATACTACTACTCTTACGTCGATCTTCTATGAGAGGGTAGTACTTCTACAGTCGATCCGACCCATTCATGCTGAAACCAGCGTGGATCTACTACCGTATAAACCTCTTCATATCCTATCCGTTTTCTCTTCTATCCATCCAAAGAGGCTATGTGTTGACAAAGAGCACAATCAGAAGCACCTGAAACCGATGTGCGTGTAACTGTATGATAAAGAAGCAAAGGAGGTATGTTTGATCGAAGCAAATGGTGTTCTTTCGTCCCTGCTTATCCCATTAATGGGAGACAGGCGTGAAGTTATTACTACTGATGCTCCGATGTTTACTTTTCTGCCTAAGTTTGCAGCTAGTGAATTATGTTACTGGAATCCTGTCAAAGATGACCCAAGACAAGAATGGTGGCCAAGGTACCTTAGGAGAGGAATATGTTTAGTAGTGGACATATTTCGGCTGATATAATGAACCCTGACAGTAGTAACCCTGAATGACGTAGTTTTTTTTACACATTTACACTACGCCATCTAACCTAAGCTACGCAGAGCTAGTAACTTGTTTGTATACAACATTACTATTATTTAATATTTTCTTTTCCTCGATTTATTAATATATTATTTGTAGTCTAGAGCTCAAGGCTACAGTCTCGCCGCGGCGTCACTCGGGGTTATCTGTCTCTTATCAGGTTGGCCTCCACAATTCAACTAATATTGTTCATATATTTGTTGATATCGAAAGTGCTGTATATAATTAAATATAGATAAATGTTATATAGTCTACCGAATAACGGCGGTTAAACCGTTACGGAAACGGGTGGTAGAAAATAAGCATAACACAGGACGGGCAGCAGCGTCCTGTGATAAAGCTACCACCACTGCGATCGCCAACCCGCCTGCCAAGCGTGGCGATTATGGCAATATCCCCCCAATGGAGCAACAAAAAAAGAAATGGCCCCTAGTCCCCGGTCATCCCGCTATTCCTGGCTACGGTAGCGGCCATGGTAACGGCGGGGTAAGGGGTGCGAAGAATCCCCGGGTGTGGCCAGGCTACCCAAACCGACGACCTTTGGCCCTGGCAACATACAACGTGCGCACACTGCGGAATGACGAGAAGATAGTTGAACTGGAGGAAGAATTGAGCAGGCTACGATGGGACATAGTGGGATTGTCAGAAGTCCGAAGACAGGGGGAGGACACGATAACCCTTAAGTCCGGTAACCTGCTCTATTTCCGGGAGGGCGACCAACTGTCCCAAGGTGGAGTCGGGTTTATCGTCCACAAGTCCCTCGTGAACAACGTGGTGAAAATCGAGAGTGTGTCGACGAGGGTAGCATACCTTATACTCAGAATCACCAAACGGTATTCGCTGAAGGTCATACAGGTTTATGCTCCCACTTCGACATACCCCGACGATGAGGTCGAGGCTATGTATGAGGACATTTCCAGAGTTATACATGCCTCTAGGACCCAATACACTGTTGTCATGGGGGACTTCAACGCGAAGCTGGGTAGACGAGGCGGTAACGAGTTGAGAGTGGGGCAGTTTGGATTTGGATCCAGGAATCCCCGGGGCCAAATGCTGGCTGACTTCATGGAGAGGGAGGGCCTCTTTATGATGAACTCCTTCTTCAAGAAGCGCAATAGCCGCAAATGGACCTGGATTAGTCCTGATGGTGTCACAAAAAATGAGATTGACTTCATCATGTCGACTAGGCGGCAAATATTTAATGATGTCTCAGTGATCAATGCGGTGAAAACCGGAAGCGATCACCGGATGGTACGAGGCATATTAAATATCAACCCTAAGCTGGACCGGTCTCGACTGATGAAGTCTGCGCTCCGACCTGCACCGATTCAAATTCAAAGCTCCGAGAGCTTCCAACTCGAACTTCTTAACCGCTTCGAAAGCCTCGGCGATTGCGTAGACGTGGACGAATACAGCAACAGGTTCGTGGAAACTGTCCGTTCGGTAGGGTCTAACATCTTTAAAGCCCACCGCAGTAAAGGACCGAGAAAGATCACCGACCAGACCCTCGAACTTATGGACGAAAGGCGCAGGATGGTACTGCGATCCCCAGAGGAAGCGAGTGACTATCGGCGGCTCAACAGACGGATCTCCAAGTCTTTGACTCGCGACCTTCGCCAATTTAACACACAACGTGTTAAAGAGGCTATAGAGCGCAACAAAGGCTTGAAAGTGTTCGCACGAGATCAGTCTGTTGGGCAGAGCCGACTTGTCAAGCTGAAGACTGGGGACGGCAGGCTCATCTCGTCTAAGCCAGAGGTTTTAGAGGAGGTCGAGAGGTTCTACGGACAGTTATACACGACACAACATGCACCTGTTAGCTCCCTAGCATCAGATCCTAGAGCTAGGTTAACTCGACATTACACCGAAGATATCCCGGACGTCAGCCTGTCCGAGATTGGTATGGCCCTCAGACAGCTCAAGAACAACAAGGCGCCGGGTGAGGATGGAATCACAGCCGAGCTACTGAAGGCAGGCGGAAATCCTGTCCTGAAGGCCCTTCAGAGGCTCTTTAGTGCCATCCTCCTCGAGGGTAAAACGCCGCAGGCATGGCACAGGGGTGTGGTGGAGCTGTTCTTCAAGAAGGGCGATAAAACTCTTCTGAAGAATTACAGACCTATCACACTCCTGAGTCACGTCTATAAGCTGTTCTCGAGAGTCATCACTAATCGTCTCGCAAACAGGTTCGACGACTTCCAGCCTCCCGAACAAGCCGGTTTCCGAAAAGGTTTTAGTACCATAGACCACATACACACGCTGCGGCAGGTTATACATAAGTCCACAGAGTATAACCGGCCCCTATGCTTAGCGTTTGTGGACTATGAGAAAGCCTTTGATTCGATCGAGACCTGGGCTGTGCTGCAGTCCCTCCAACGGTGCCATATTGACTATCGATATGTCGAAGTGCTGAAGTGTTTGTATGAAAACGCCACCATGTCAGTACGAATTAATGGTCAGAGCTCAAGACCTATCCAGTTGCAGCGAGGAGTACGACAGGGAGATGTTATATCTCCGAAACTGTTCACCGCTGCACTGGAGGATATGTTTAAGCTTCTGACCTGGAATGGACTTGGCATCAACATAAACGGCGAGTACATCACTCACCTTCGATTCGCGGACGATATCGTGGTCATGGCTGAGACCGTGGAGGACCTCAGTGCAATGCTCGATGACCTCAGTAGAGTCTCTCGACAAGTGGGCCTAAAAATGAACATGGACAAGACTAAAGTCATGACCAATGTCCATGTTACATCCACTCCTATCACGGTCGGAGGCTCGATGCTCGAATTCGTTGACGAGTACATATACCTGGGACAAACAGTCCGATTAGGTAAGTCCGATTTCGAGAAAGAGGTCACTCGTCGAATCCAGCTCGGCTGGGCAGCGTTCGGGAAGCTACAACATATCTTCACGTCCGCACTACCGCAGTGTCTCAAGACTAAGGTCTTTGACCAGTGTGTGTTGCCAGTGATGACATATGGAGCAGAGACGTGGTCGCTGACTATGGGTCTTATCCGAAGGCTCAAAGTCGCTCAGAGGTCGATGGAGCGGGCTATGTTAGGCGTCTCCCTGCGCGATCGTTTGAGAAACGAAGAAATCCGCAGGCGAACCAAAGTAGCCGACGTAGCTCGCAGAATTGCTTCTCTGAAGTGGCAATGGGCAGGACACATAGCTCGCAGAACTGACGGCCGCTGGGGCAGAAAGGTTCTAGAGTGGCGACCACGAACCGGAAGACGCAGCGTGGGCAGACCCCTCACAAGGTGGACCGACGACCTTATAAGGGTGGCGGGTAACCGATGGATGAGGGCGGCGAACGACCGACAACGGTGGCGAAAATTGGAGGAGGCCTATGTCCAGCAGTGGACGTCTTGTGGCTGATATGATGATGATGATGAAATGTTATATTATTTAGGTTTAATAACTGCGGAATTCCTGGTCAATTAAAAATACACTCCAGCTCAAGGCACAATCTTTTCTGTTACTAATACAGTGCAGTTCATCATCATTTAAACTATTATATTATATCTATACCTACTATTATATAAAGCGAAATAGTTTGTTTGTTTGAACGCGCTAATCCCTGGAACTACCAGCCGGATTAGGACAATTCTTTTTGCGATTGATAGTCCAGTTTTCGAGAAAGAATATAGGCTATGTAACATAGCGCTGCTTGTGACGGGAGCAGAGCAGTAAACAAAGACGTGGATGAAACCGCGCTGCAGGAAGCTGGTATAACATAAAGCGAAAAGGGTCGTTTTTTTTTTTTTTTTTTTTTTTTTTTTTTTTTTTTTTATATTAGCCTACCAAAGTGACTCCACTCTGCCTGATGGTAAGCAGTAAGTGGAATCCAGAAGTGGCGGACACCATTCCAAAAGCCAAACTACTGGTATGGTGGCCTCCACTATGGCGGCTTAAATCGTGGTAGTAAAATGAAGTTTAGTACGTAGGTAACGCAGCTGTCCGTTACCACTAATATGATATCTGTTACCTAACATTTCCTTAGTTTTCCTCTTGCGATACCCACCGAAATAGATCAAGCTCAAATTCTAAACCAGAGACCACACGGTTTGCTTTTCTCTTGACTGTACTTACCTATCAAGAAGACTTAGGGGATAAGACCGGAATGACTAAATATGCAGTTGATCAGAACGGAATTAAAGAATAATAATAATCTTAGGGGATCAGATCTGGAGAATCAGACCGGAATAACTTATTATTTGGTATTTTTCTTGTAAAACCTAAAACCTATTACTTAGTAACAGATACACAACAGTATCTTTATAGTGTTATTATGACTGTGACTTGTTTAATTCTTTTTTTTACACAAATAATCATTTAATAAGGTTTCATAAAACGACCTAATTCGTGGCAGTTTCAAAGTCCGCCCGTATTGAAGAAAAACTAAGGGAAACGCGTCTCAGGTGGTATGGGCACATAATGAGAAGACACGAAGATCACATAACGAGGCAAGTCCTCCACACAAGTACTGGTCCAAAAAAACGTAGTAGACCTCTTCTAACTTCGTCATCTGTGAGCAACAATGACCTAAAGAACGCCCAAGTGAATGACTCGACAACCCAGAACCGAAGACTCTGGAGAAAAATGACGAGGAGAGCCGACCCTAAATGAAATGGGATAAGGCTAGGCAAAGAGAGAAGAGAGTGAGAATAAAGGTTTCAGAAAATATAATGATGTGCAAAGGCGAGCATTCTTTAGGGTTGTGTGTACATTGTATAATTTTGCTTTTATCAGTATTTGATAGTACCTAAAAGTTCCAGCTTATAGTTTCTGTTCTAAGCCCTAGACACGTGGTAAAGATTTCTATTCTATTCATAGAATAGATTAAATAATGTATGGGATTGGCTTTAGCTATGTCAACCTCATACATTTTTTAATCTATTCCTTGAATAGAATAGAAATCTATGCCACTTCTCTTCATTCGATAATGATTTAGGTAAAAGACATAGTAATATATGACTTAGAAGCTGGGATGGGAGGCATGACAAACTAACGGAAATAACTACGATATTTTATATTTTATGAGAGGGAGACATCCTTAGTCGACCCGGTCATTTTGAAAACCAGCCCTGATCCTCGTTTACTACCGTAAAAACTTGGTAGTTATATTAAATTTATGCTATAACTAATATCCAGACATGATATTAAAAACAACATACCCGCAGGCGAGTCTACCACAGATTATAACAATATAATTACGCTGTTAAATAAAATGGAAGAATTTGTTTGTTTGTTTGAACGCACTAATCTCTGGAACTACCAGTCAGATTTGATTAATTCTTTCAACGTGTGATAGCTCAGTTCTCGGGGAAGGTTATAAGCTATGTAACATCACGCTACTGGTGACGGGAGCCAAGCAGTAAGCAAAGATGCGGGTGTAACCGTGCCGCGGCAAACTAGTGTAATATAATAAGTATGTAATTACAATAATTGTTAGTAGTTGTCCGTGGTATAATTGACGGATTATAAACGTCAGCGAGACTCTGGTGTTACCATTTATTTACACTGGAATTGTATACTATTGTTTTTATAAACAAGTAAGTATATTTTTATATAAGTAACTAGAGAAGTAAGCACACGTATAACTGGTGGCAATATTGTTTTGTGTATTGAAGAATATGAAATATGTTTTAATCATGTTTTACTTATCCCATTCTAGAGAATCCTATAGAAAACTTTGTTCTGACTAAATGACAGACAACGGAGATTTGGAGGACGTGTTTATCTTAATTTCTAGTGTACTAAGAAAGGGTTTTTAGAAATTCAACCCCGAAGTGTGTAAAAAGGGATGAAAACAATTGCATTAAAGTTCTTTGTTATTAATTTATAATTTTAAAATTTTGTTTTGGAATACTTTTAACAAAATAAAAACATTATCAAATCAATATTTTAGACAAGGGTGGATTTAGAAGGGTGAAATCTAATTATATAAAGATTGACCAAAGAAAAGGTTAATCTGAATGAAACGATAATGTTTCGATGACGGCTGGTAGAAGACAATTGAAGAAAAACATTTTAAGCAGAATCTGGAGTAAGAAAACAATAAATAAACAATTAAACTGTTGATTTAAACCAAATATTCTCGAATATTCGTCCGCGAAACCGTAAAATAGACACTCCTTTAATCCTGTGTAACAAGTCTATAAACAGTTATATACTTAAACATGTATGTATATAAGCCTCTGTGTGTGTACAGCGATACTACAGCGCTCAAGGCCACACGTGGAAGAGTATTATGCAATGTAAGTACATACTTATTATATCTGTATATATACCGTAATTGTTTATCTACACAATAGAAGATTTGTAGACATGTAGGAGTCGTTCTTTGAAATATATCTTTACAATATTGTACTGTATAGAGTTACAAACAATGATGTAAAAATAGCAAAACATATAAATAAAGATATAAATTTGAATGAACTACCAGCTGCGGTGTTTCTCGAACTATGACATGTCTTCTTCCAACTATATGTTAGGGGAGCATTAATATCATAGTAGGCAGTAGCTTTGCACTGTCCCTGGCATTGCTGAAGTTCAAGAGTGACAGTTACCACTTACCATTCGCCTGCCAAAGGGCCAACGTAGACCATAAATAGTGATTAATAAGAAATCAAATCTCATGTCTTTTCTGTATGAGAAGAGTATTTTACTAGTATTTACACTAGTAAAATACAACACTATCCAAGCAATTGGCGAATCTGCCATCTTCTATAACATATTATTTACAACATAGAAAGTATTTCAGCTGCTTCTCGCTATTATTCTGCTATTTAATCTAGAAATCACGTATTCTATCTCTTTCTTTCAGTATAAAATGTTTGCCTTCAGGTTAATTAGCTGACATTTTGTAAACTTTGACGTTCATAAGTGTTAATTTAATTAACCTTGAATAAATATATTTTCATTTGTATTTTCATTAGGCATAAACACAGTTTATAGAGAGCGCCGGCAGTGGCAGCCCAAATACCCCTTGATCCTCTTCGTTTCCCTTTTCCTTCCTCACCCTCTTCTCCGTGGTCGGCAACGGCTTGGTTTAAGAACACAGCCATTTGTATAGGTTATGTTTACCACTTACCATCAGGTGAACCGTATGCTTGTTTGTCACCAAAGTTGTCTATAAAAAAAATACAAACCTAACAATAATTCATTTGTTAGCTACAACATGAATTGCTGTTTCACCGCAGTCCTAAGCTACCGTTTGCAATGATTAAATAAAAAAAAATGTGTGGTTGGTTTAAGCAATCGATCCTAATGTATGCGCAGTTATTTATATTGGCAATTAGTCGACCATCCACATGAATAATGTGCTCGTTTGTTTGAGCTGATAGCTGGGGTGTGGCGCTTACATTTTATTGTGTATACACCTAATGTCTATATACACGCAGATTATGTGTTCATGTGTGCGTAGTCAATATCGTCTGTTTTTTGCCAATTCCGTGTTGATATAAGTATTTATCTAAAGTGCTGTGGAATAATCTGAATGCTATTTTATACTGCGACTTGGTTTATGGGATACAAAAATATCTGTCTGTATGTCTATTAAATGTATAATGCACTTGTGGTATAGCGGTTAAATAAGTTGCAGTGACTAGCCATGATGGGGAATGGGGAGGTGACCTCAACTTTCTGTTTTATGTAGAGTGAAGTCAGGAAGCTAATATATAAGAATGCGTATGCTACCACTTGGTATATATAAACAGTTAGGCTTATGTTCAATTCTCACTGATGAATGGTTGCAAGATGAATTACGTATCCGGCAATTTTAATCTTATGGCAATCAATCTAAAAATAATTATTGTTTGCGTATTTTTATACCTGCGCCCTTCTTCCTTTAGGAGTGGGATGTATGTGAATGTTTTGCTGGGTATATAAAATGGCGTAATGTTTGTAGAAAGTAAGTTTATGACGGGAAGCTGCGGACGTCGACCGCGATATCCTGGGCCGTGGGTTCACTGGGATGTATTATTTAGCGACTATGTAAGGGTTTGCATACATGTTAAATACTTTTTGTGTTTGTTTATTTATAGTACACTAGCTATTGTTCGCAGCTTCGTCCGCGTGAATGTCGGTTATATCTGTGTTTACATTGATTTTTCATACAAACTTTCATCCCCCATTTTGTGCAATAAAAGAGCCTATGTTGTTCCCCGAGGTCTAATCTATCTCTATACCAAATTTCATCAAAATCGGTTCTGTGGTTTAGGCGCGATAGCGTAACAGACAGACAGACAGAGTTACTTTCGCATTTATAAAATAGTATGGATATATAAATGAGTTTTTCTGATAGTTAGCATGTCAGGTCATGGCTAGTGGTAAACTGCTGGTATGATGGATCCCACTATAACATGTTTGTGATGCTTATTCACGCTTGTGACATGCGGTCCATTACTTAGGTTCGGTATTAAAATTGAAAGTAAACACAGTGCTAGTAAAAATTACAAGCATTAATTAAGCACATCATGGAAGAGTAAATGAAATGAAATAATAATAATAATAATATGTGGACACTATCACACTAGTCATCTAGCTCAAGCTAAGCAGAGCTTGTGTTATGGGTACTAGATAACTGAAATATAATACTTATATATACTTTTTTTTTGTTAATACATACTTAGAATTGGCACTTGAGGTGAGACACTTGGGTGTTTCCTATGTATTCTAAGTACTAAAGACAAATACAAATGTTCATCACACAAATATTTGCCGGCGTCGCAGTCAGTTACACTGACCACTAGTCCAACGGTGCAGTCATGCATGTATTTGTTCAAATGTGGATACATATTGGTGTTATTACAATGGAACTCTAGCACATTTAGCATTTACATGGCATACAAATATCTAAAGGATCTATTATTCTTATTTAATTATTATGGTATACAATTAATATCTATAATCTAAAATGTCTATTCTTCCTACTTAATTCTTATAATTTAAAAATACTAGTTACTAATTTGTTACATATATGTAATTTAAATAATCAGGATCAAAAAATTCATGAACAATTACAATATTATTTTATAAAGTGGAAGAGTTTGTTTGTTTTATGATAGCTCAGTTCACGAGGAAGGTTATAGGTTATGTAACATCACGCTACTGGCGACGGGAGCAAAGCAGTAAGCGAAGACGCGGGTGAACGCAAATAGCTAGTTCTAATAATAAAATGTCAATCAGAATTTTAACGTACGAATGTAGAACGAGTACTGAACTGTTCTGTTCGAAAATCTTTAGATGCTACTGTGAAATGGAGGTACTTCATTCCTGGACGTGTCGTTTTGTTTAGGCTCTTCCTAGATATAAGGACTGTCCACGCTTCGTCCTAACTTATATGTAGGTCTCCTATCTTTTTCTTTTCTTCATTCGCTTCTCCTTTACGTACTGCAACGACTTTGTTTTCTAGCACTTAACGTCAGGTGAAACATATTTTGTTTGCTACCCTTAAAAGTGTTCGTAGTAGTCTTGAGAAAACCACACGTGTATTCATATTGTAATTTTATGGCCATAACTTATACATTGTTAAACCCTTCAGCACCCAACGTACACCAGACGTAACTTAACAAAATATAAACATATCATGCCTTGCATTTCACTTCACTTGCATTTGTTATTGTTTTACTTTATAACGAACGATTTATATCCTCAATATGACTTGTTCTGCATCTTGTAACAATTGCATTGAGAACATGTTATTGTTATTAAAATGTGTTGTTTTTTTTATTTTGGCCTACCAAAGTGACTCCACCCTGCCTGATGATAAGTAGTCAGTGGAATCCAGAAGTGACGGCCACCATACCAAAAGCCATCGTCTTAAACTGCTGGTATGGTGTCCGCCACTATGGCGGCTTGGAATGGGGTTAGGGGAAGGGAATGAGGGAGGTGAGGAAAGAGAAAGGGGGAAAAATTGGGTCTCCGGCACTCTCACTCACCGAACGAAACGCAGTAGTACGAATACTACTTACTATTCTTACGTCGATGTTCTATGAGAGGGTAGTACTTCCCCGGACGATCCGGCCCATTTATGCTGAAACCAGCGTGGATCTACTATCGACAAAATGTTATTATTTATATTTGTAAAATTGTATTAGAGTAGCTCTGCAGTTCATCCATTTTTCTAACGTGTCACCGTTTATTGTCAAATATTTAAAAATGTAGTACTCATAGTAAACACTAGAAGCGCTGTTAAATGTTCATAATTAATGATAAAGTACCTCGCTAGAACAGATCCGAACAACTACAGTGCAGGCTTTGGCATGTTCATTTGTTAAAATATTACTTTTCTTTGGTCATTAATTTATGTAACTCTCTAAATATAAACTTGACTTCCACTGTATAGGTATTCAACTAAATTTCATAATACAGTCGTTGATTTAAAAATGTAAATGAATATTGGAAATTAAATCAACTTTTTATTGCGCTCTAAAAATAACTTACCTCCTAAAAATACGATAATATTTGTGGAAATGAATCAGACATGTGTATAATTTAAAAGTTAATGCTATATAAGATCAAATCAATATTTAATAATGCACTACTTTAAATAACCTGTATTTTTGTAGACTTGTTAGCTACGTTACCTTAAAAAAATTCCAAAAATGTATACCAATATTAAACGTAATAATTACATGATAATTACCTCCATTTTAATATACATTATATCAAGACTCCCCTCAAAACACAACACTCAATGTATATTACGTTATCCATGAATATTTCTGAACGAAACTTTTGCAATGTTGCGCTATCTTAACCAACAGTGCAGTTAAACTCCTCATTTACTCGATAGATGGCGTTACTAACACCGCGCCGCGCCGGGTGCGCCGAATAATTAATTAATTTCTTAAGATAATCTAAGTCAGATTTGAGTTTCGTAATTTACATTTTGAGGTTTGGGATTAGTAATATAAATATAAATGAACAGTATTCGGAATTAAGTGGATGGTGATGGGTAAAGTTCTTTCCGCAGTCTCGTTTACCCTCGATTAGGCAATTTTAAGCAATTTTTACTACTTGAGTTTCTTCTTTTTGTTATATTTATTTAAATAACATGGTATTATAGACGAATATGTTTACTAAAATATAAAGCTGAGTATTTTTGTTTGAACGCGGTAATCGCCTAAACTCCTAGTCCGATTCAAAATATTATTTTTGCATTTGATAGCCTCGTTCTTTAGGAAGGTTATACTTGTTAAAGTTAAAGGCTATGTAACGTCAAGCTACGAGCCACGGAAACAGTGCAATAATCAAAGATACCGCGCTACGGACAGCTAGTAATAATAAAATAATGGTAACTTTGCAAAGGCACGATAAGATAATTTAAAACATAGGTCTACAAGAACAAATAAAAGTAAAACAGTGTCGCTATATATTTACATTATGAAAAGTATAGGTAATAATAGGTATATAGCATTATTATAAGTATGCTAGTTACAGATAAGAGTCTTCCTGTGATGATATTTACATGTGACTACTAGTATGTTTGGACTCATGCTCGCAAACATTTTGTATTCGTTAAAAAAAATGAAAATGTAAATATAGTTATTCATATAGGTTAATGAAATTAACAGTTATAAACGTCAAAGTTTACAAAATGTCAGCAAATTAACCTACAGCCAGTTCGCTGACGAAGTAGAGCCATGATAAGAACTGGTCAGAAACTCAGGCCACTCTTTTTAATCGCCAGGTTATTATTACAAGTTTTGTAAGTTACAATTTCAAGTAGCATGCAAAGTGACACAGGCAATACACTTAACTCTATAAGTAATTAATTACAGCTTTCTATGTTGTAAAGAAAAAATGAAAAGTAAAATGTGTGCTTTAGAGGCTGACTCAATTTGCATATTGCTACAAAAGGCAACATGTGAACTGTGGTAAATTTTTCTATGTAGGTATTATATAAACTGTTAATATTTGCTATAATTAAAAAGTAAGATAAACTTAATTTACCACAGGAGTTCACAATGTACCTCTACTTCACAAACCACAATGTATAATTTTAACAATACTAAGTTAAAATAAAATATAGTATAAATTTTAACAAAAAAATACAAAATGTATACTTAACTGTTCGATTATGGCTCGGGAATCATGTCATATATTACATAATTAATACAACAAAAAACGTTAAGATCTGCGAACTTTATTTAAAAATGCATTTATACGAACGTATTGGTTAGCATTTATTTTAACGATGGTAATTTATTATCAGATAAAGAAATTCACATACATTTAATTAATATTTGACAAAAATTTACAAACATGAATACATATAATGAAATTAAATTTAAGCATTAGGTACAAATCAGAGATAAGGGGTGGCATTAATCGTGTTTCTAGTATATAACATATTTATCTCCTTGATTCTTTTTATTTAAAATTTTGTATTTACAACAGTAACACATTTATTATTTTTACACAAAATGCATAAAAATATTAAATCTGTCAATATTATCGTTTATGTGCTTGCAACGCGAAAGTGGAAGCTCTCAGCTTTTAGAATTCTAAAGGAACATGAGTCAGTAAGGTCGAGATGCCATCTTGTTTTCTATCTAAGTATAAAATTATTAATACTTTTATGTTCCTAGCACGTATTATGATTAGTTTAAACCAACTTTCTTATCCATCTTTTCTCTAAATTCTAATTAAATCTCGCAATATTTTCGTATAAACTTTTGGATGTAATATATTTTGACGAAGTTCTAAACAGAACAGCCCTAAAATAACGATGGTACAAGTAATTAAATGAAGGGTCATCTATGGCTTGATCAACAAACTTATAAGTGGGTATTGATGGAGTTAGAGGGATGTTTCAACCCGATTTACTTAGAGATAGCTGCCAAGTTTGTGTTATTGTTGGCAACTGGGTGTGTGATGAATTACTACCCTGTTAATAATGGACTTCTTGCGTATTGTTTGCTTGGGAGATGTTTACTTTGTTGTTCAGATGAACACGAATCTATAATAATTATATGTATACATCTACCTTTATTACTTTATAGGTAACTATCTAAAAGATAGAAATTTATAATAGCCATTTTAGACATTTTGACTGTTTCTGTGGTTCAGTGGTACTGTTTAAGAACTGCCACGCAGAGGTCACGGGTTCGATTCCCGCTCAGTGCAAATATTTGTGTGCATGAACATGTCTTTTTGAATTGGTCTGGGTGTTTCTACGTATAATATGTATGTATTTACAAAAAAAGTTATTTATGTATGTATATCTTTCTAGAACCTATAAGAGATATAATATGCTTACTTTGGGTCTAGATGGCGTTGTGTGTAGTTGTTGGAATATTAGAATTTTTTTATGACAGATTAGTAGTGGTTTAATTAATGAAATGACATCTTTTTATGGACTTCAACAGTCCCAGTGGAACAAGTGAGATAATTTTAGACAAGACTGCTATAAGAATCTTTACAATTTATATAATAAGTCGAGTCATTAGTGCAATCATGTTTAATGTCGTCGACAAGAAATGCGAAAACAAAATTTTCTCGTAGCTACAGTATCATCTATACTGTTGTATAAAACAGAAGAGTTTGTTTGTTTGAACGCTCTAATCTCTAAAACTACCAGTCGGATTTGAAAAATTCTTATTGCATATGATAACCAAGTTCTCGAGGAAGGTTATAGGATAAGTAACATCACGCTACTGGCAACGGGAGCAGATCAGTAAGCAAAGACGCGAATGAAACCGCACCGCGGAAAGCTAGCTGTTATAATATATGCATTTGCAAAGCCGCTCTGTCTATCATGAACATGAACCACATACAGTCGTTGAGATAATCCTTCTTGCTGCCATACTATTTACCTTTTCTAGTTTCTACTTTACCACTGAATAAAACGCAATAGCTAACATTTTACGTCAATATTTTGTGCGAGAATAGTACTTGCCCCTACCTGCCCTTTGTAGGCTCGTACGTATATCCTGGACGCAACATCGCACCAATGAGTCAATACTAGAAGAACTCCATATCAAGGACTGTCAACCCTTGTTCGATCCCTTTTACTACAGTTCTTTGGGCATGTGACGCGAAGAAGAAGTGATTCCGTAGAGCGCCTAGTGGTACAGGGCCGAGTCGAATGAGAGAGATCTTCTTTTTTTTTTTTTTTTTTTATATTATAGCCTACCAAAGTGACTCCACCCCGCCTGATGGTAAGCAGTCAGAAGTGGTGGCCACTATACCAAAAGCCATCGTCTTAAACTGCTGGTATGGTGGCCTCCACTATGGCGGCTGGGAATGGGGTTAGGGGAAGGGAATGAGGGAGGTGAGGAAAGAGGAAAGGGCAATTAGGCCTCCGGCGCTCTCACTCTCCTTTGCGTTGGACCGACCAAATGTAGGCTCTAACCCAAACACCTCTCAATGGATAGCTTCCACTAGAGACAGATGAAGAACGGTATTGAGTTTCCACAGGGAAACTTGCGCGACCACGACTACTCTGTCAAGAGTAAACGACTAAGAAGAGAGTACTTGCCTGGTCGAATGCTGAAACTAGATGAAGGTTCTACTACAGTTAAAACTTAACTTACTGCAATTAAAAATAGTAAACTCTGCTTTGCTCAACAAGATAGATTACAGCGAAAGAAGGAAACTGTTCAACTGCAAAAGTAGGTACGGTACTGCTTTAGTCTTTGTAGGGTGGTAATCCCACAGAAGACAGTGGGCGACACCGTTCCGTTTTGTAAAAAGCCCAATGAGCAAGCGCCGATATCATAGATTAGCTTTCCGCAGCGCAGTTTCACCCACGTTAAATTACATCATTGGCTAATGCTCTGGTCCAGTCATCAATAGCATGATGTTACAGCCTATAACCTTCCTCTGGAACTGGGCTATCATACGCAAAAAGATTTTTTTTAAATCTGACGGGTAGTTTCAGAGATTAGCGCGTTAAAACAACAAACTTTTCCGCTTTATATAATAGTATTGATATAATATAATCGCTCAGTGACCATAACATTAAAAATAAACAGTGGAATATCATTATAATTTTTATCACAAGTAATTAATTAAACGATGTACGTACCTACATGTATAGCATAATGTATTTGTTGTTAAATGAAACCAGGAAGCGCGACCTTGGCTCATTTGCGAAAAATACTGTTTACGACCCATCTACTTTTAAAACAGAACCGTATTAATATAGCATTAGGTGCAAATTTGCATATTTACTAAAACCGCTGATTGGTTAGGCAATAACAGTCTTTATTGCGATAGGATTAAGAATAAAATTAGTTCTTAATTTTTTTACAATAGCTAGCACGTGTTTTGGACTACCAAGTTTGTATGCAGTTAAATATTTTAAAAGCGACTTTAGTCCTTTACGATACGGGTTGTTATTTTGGTAAATATAATTGTGTATTTAGTATTTATTCTGTTGCTCAAGGGCAACTGATACAGGAGTGCTCCACATGTGTAGTGTTATGTCAGTATTATGGTACTTGTGTAGTCATTATCTGTTATTTAATGCACTATTACGCGTGACTGCCATGCTGATACCCGATACCAGGGAACTCAATGATCCATGACTGTAGGTATATAAAACTGCTGTTTTGCAAAAGTGACTACATGTTAAAGCGACTCGTACTTCTATACATCCATGTATATCTTTAAATAGTATAAAAGGAAGTCGTTTGTTTGAACGCTTTAATCTCGAGAACCACTCAATGGATTTGGATGTGGTTTTCACTGTTATTTTGTAAGTTTCTCGAGGAAGACTTAGGTATATAATACATCAACCTATCACCAATAGGAGCCGAGCAGTAATGATAATAGTAAAACAAGCTGTTTAGTACCGATGCGAGGTGGGACGCTAGTCTATCTATATCTAAACTATTATAAAAAGCGGAAAAATTTTGTTTGTTTCTTTAAACGCGCTTATCTCTAGAACTACCATTCGGAATTGAACTTAGAGCATTAAACCAACAGGAGTGGACACGCGCTCTATTTCCCTTGCGCAAAAGTCTGCCACTTTCGGCGGGGGACGGGGTAACGCGAGCAACGCACACTAATTACAATGTTAACTACTAATGCATTTTTAAATCGCGTCGTTATACACGCACACAATAAAATTATTACACACTAGCTTAAACTAAACACACACAATCACATTCACACACAGGGACATCTATCAGTTTACGCTTCCTTAGCGTAAAACAGTTAGAGCTTGACTCTGTCGATATTTAGTATCGATGTTTAGGATTTCATATAAGTACGCGAAAGATTTAATTATTTTCATGATTATTATGTTTGCTTATTAAAATGAGCATTATCTTATATTATATAGAAAAGTTTTAGGTAATAATAATCTATTATAATTTTAAGGTTTTTTTTTATTTAAGCACTTTGAAATAGATGAAAGTAAAGTAAATAGTTCATAAACATGAATTAACTAGAAGTAATTCTGTTAATTCATGTTTATGTCAATATTACAGGAAGAATAAAACAGTGTTTCTAACTAGCACACTTTTTTGTAATTATTATCAAAAAAGCCCGTCATACGGTCGGGCTAAATTTATTTGTTAAACATTGTTCGACAAACAAATCTGGTTATGCGGTCGGGCTCTCCTACTATGTTTACTAATGTTTATTCAATACTTCCGATCCCTGATAGTACGGAACCCTCGGCGCGCGAGTCCTACTGGCATTTAGCCGTTTTTTTTTTGAAGTTATACTTTTTTTGGCGCGATTGGGAAAAATGATGAGAGTGAATTTTTACGATGCGCGCGCACACCGACAGAAAAAAGCAACACCCTGAAGTTAGTTGCGAACCTTTTACACAGTGAAGTTAGTTGCGGATCTTTGTGTGTCGTATCAGTACAAATAATCTGTGTGAATAAATAAAAAATATATTGGCGTTTATATCAATTCAAATATTTATGTATGTATGCGTTGTATTATTTGTTGGTATTTTTGGATTGTTATGCCAAAGAAGTATAACTTCTTACGTGCGTACATGGGTACCCACTCTTTTTTTTTATTTTACTACTGCGCACAAGGATGTATGTTCAATAACCACCACCTGTTGAAATTTGTTCTAGTGTGGATTAAAGATTGTAATTAATTATTACGTGTCAATTTTACGTGTATTATTCCTAAGTATGTATGTATATTCAAACCAAATAATACATTGAATTAATTGTCTGTTGCTATTAAATTTCGTTCCAACTAAGCAGAGCTTGTAATTGGAGGATTTTGTTCTGATTACATAGTAACAAGACACTGACATGAGAATGTATGAGTAGATTTTTATTAGAGAGATATTTTATCTGTTCAGATAACAAAAAAACAACAGAATATATTTCAGAAAGTCTTTATTTAAGTAGGTATAATAAAATACTGAAAAACTGTGCAATTTAAATTAACCTTATAAATCTAGTTTAACTAATCCTAGGTAATGCAATAAGAGGAGGTAGCGCACAGCGAGTTTACTTGCTAAAAACAGCTCTCCGCCGCTTGGGGGGTAGGGAGGAGGTAGCAGTGCTGGCAGCACAGAAGGCTTTGTCTTTTAAGCTGTTAGTCAGATACTTGTACGCTTAGGAACCCACTTATATGGTTCCTACAATATTGGACCCAAGCTACTCGAGGAGCTGCTTCTTTTGAAAATCTAAAACAAACAAAAAAAAATTAATTTAATACTGGAAAACCAATATCGATATTTGTGATTAAACTGTCTCATCTCTAATTATGCAAAAGTGTGACCAGTTTCTTAAAAATAAATACGCTTATTTTTGTAATTATCTTTCGGAATAAAGTGCACTAATCTTGTATATTTGGATTTATAATCTCATTTTACTTGTTCATTTAATATTATTTTGTGCATTACTTGGTAAAAAAAACATTGGTTTTAATTAAAAATAAATAAATATGGGAACGGTGACAATAATGTACATCCAAAATGAAACTTATTAGATATGTCAACAAGGCGAGATATAAAAAAGGAAAGGTTAGTTTTTATGTTAATTCAACTTAAAATATTACCCCAGATTGGAGTATTGATGATAAGCCTGGCAACACTTGTTGATTAGCATTTTATTTGGTTAAATTGCTAATTTAATGCCTTATTTGATAATATTAGAACAAAATAATACTTACAGGTGGAATGTAATATTATCCTTTTTTAGACTTGATGTCGCTGAACGCTTTTTACACCAAAATACACTGCAATTCGGCATTTCTATTGAGACGCTATTACGCATGCACTGTTATGTGACTTATGATGCGGAACGCGCGTCAACTAGTTTTATATAACGAGTATGACCGGTGGGCTGGTACCTTTGGCAGAGGGGTACGCCTGTCAGTGGCCTCTCCGGTTGGTTTAATGCTCTAAGGAATTGAATAATTCTTTTTGCGCATGATAGCCCACTTCTTGAAGAAGGTTATAGGTTATGTAACATCACGCTTCTGGCGAAGGGAACAGAGCAGTAAGCAAAGACGTGGGTGAAACCGCGATACAAGAAGCTGGTTAATTAGTTAACTAGGTTTTCAGAAGGATAGTGGCAAAGGAATTTAATCGGTTTTTGACTTAAGAAGGACAAAATTATATGGCTTTATGTTTATATGTTTAAGTCCACCATGTGTTTCTGGGTCGTCATTCCACAATGTCCTTGTCTACGTTTCATTTGCCATTTGGCTTATATTATTATGTTTACAATGATTTATCTTATGACTAAGCTACAGCTGACTTCACCTTAATACCACAAATAAATACAATGTTATTATAATTAGAATTATTTTATTGTTCATTAAGTGTTATTTTACCTTAATGTATGATAAATGTTCAGCTTTATATAGAATACGACATAATACATAATAACGTTACATCTTTTTCCCACAAGCGCAGGTAGAACTGAGGTCCTAGACAAGTGTCAAAGATTTCTATTCTATTCATAGAAAAGATAAAAAAATTTATGAAATTGACATAAGCGTTGGCGTTAGCTTATGTCAATCCAATACATGTTTTAATCTATTTTATGAATAGAACTAGCGGACCCGACAGACGTTGTCCTGTCTTAATTATTATCTAATTTTTCGCAGAACCTTCTCCTGACAATAACAAATACAACAAAAAAAGAATTAACGGAATCGGTCCAGTCATTCACGCGTGATGCCGTGGGCAAGGGAAATAGAGATTTATTTTTATATACATAGATACTTCTAATCTCCAATTCTACAAACCCTCTTTTACCTACCTTCAGAAATCCCCCGTAAACTTTTCACTACTTTCCCCTATTTCCCTCTCCCTTCTTCCCCACTCCTCCCATTCCGCTTCTTCCCTCTTATATATTTATATATTGACTATTCTTGATACAAACTATCATTCCCTATTTCAACCCCTTCAAGGCTTCAAGCCACATTTTTTGCGTTAAAATATAGTCCATGTTGTTCCCCAAGGTCTAGTATGTCTCTATACTAAATTTCATCAAAATCAGTTCAGTGGTTTAGGCGTAAAGGCGAAACAGGCAGAGCATTATGGGTATTTACTTTCACCTACAGCTTTCACCTAGTTCCGATTAAATGATAAAAATTGAAAACCACAAAATTGCAACGTTGCCGCTCATGACGCGTAAACGCTCTGAATAGTAGAAAATTTTCCATCATATATTTACTTTGAGGTTTGAAGGTACAGGTCCATAATTGTATCATATTTTTCCCAGTCCTTTCTTGACCTACTTTGTCGACAATAGCTGTCAAATTGTCAGAGGAAACCTCGTTAGGAGTATTGTTTAGTAAATTATTATTATCAGCAAAAGTGTAACATTATTTCCTCATTCCTCTTTTTCGAAATAACATTCTTTAGTAACAACTTTTGAACCCTATAGGCACAGTAGTTAGGTAGATTAATATAAAAACGGTGTATTCCTTGAAGCGACCAATTTTGAAACGCACCAAATGAAGCGCATCAAAAGTAATCTTTGAAGCTAACCAGTTAGTAGTAATATTATTTGTTGTTTGTATCTGTTGCGCGTCAATGAATACTTTTGGTGCGCTTCATTTGGTGCGTTTCACAATTGGTACTTTTAAAGTAATCATCGCTGTCGTTATGGCAAATGTGACAACTATGACATCAAAAATATAATTTTTATATTTATTAATAAATATTCTTTTAAATATTTACATTTATTTAGTTTAATAAATCGTCGTGAACGCTTTAATCCGAAAATATCTAATATCTTTGTAGTCTGTTTGTCGTGTGTACATTTATGGCCCATAAAACTGTATGGGACACCGGCTGCTAGTTATTTCCGTAGTGTGTGTGGTCGGGAATACTGTACACGTCTACGAGTTGATCTCATAATACTGTGTTTTATAAAGACTAAATAATAATAATAATATGTGGACACTATCACACACCGTCATCTAGTCCCAAGCTAAGCAGAGCTTGTATTATAGATACTAGATACTGAAATATAATACATAATACATACTTTTTTAGTAATCGTATAATTTAGTAAATCGTAATTAGAATACATAGGAAACACCCAGACTGAAGACAAATACAAATGTCCATCACACAAATATTCCAGAACCCACGAGACACTAACCACTAGACCAATTAATTAAATAAATTGTTTAGTGCTGGTGAACGGACCTAGCCGCAGATAGACCTACTTTATTAAAGATGGCATGGCATTGCTTTGCATGGGAATGCTTCAGGTCAAAGAGATTCTTAAATTGTACTCTGTCACCTGAAGTGAGAATTGTTTTTGCAACATTTGATTCTTCTCTGACTGTCTCAGTGATACATTGTTATGGTAAGGTCTCAAGTTCGATTCGCGAGTCGGGTAAATTAATATTTATTTAGGCTATTTTTAGTATTAGCCTAGTTTCCTGCCTTTCCTTTATCGTCACCTCCCTCAATCCTTTCATAGTAGACAGCGGCTTCGCAGAGTCGTGGACTATGTGCTAGTCTACCACTGTCGGCAATTAAAAAAAACGAGCCTGAAGTCGGAATCTCTGTGAAATAGTAACAGGCTTAGTTCGCGTGATATGGGATTTAATATAACTGTGAATGTGTGTTTTACACTTGTGCCAATCCCACCAGGGTAATAAGGTGTGATGTACTACTGCAGTAATACAAATTTTACTTACTTTAAGTAAAGAAATCACAATTAACTGTACTCTAACTCAAATCCTCTTCCAACAGCTCGTCGTATAATTTCATATATATTGCTTACAGCAATCACATTAACTTTTATTTTTCTCGTGTAGGACTATCTTCCACTTGAACTGCCTCGAGGCGCAATATAAGGGGAACACGGCCTATGTTGGAGCTCCCTATCACGTATTAAAGGGTCACCGAGGGAGTACTAATGAGAAAAATCTTTTAGTACCCATGAGATCTGTGGAAAGGATTTTTAACTGTGCAAAATGGTATTCACGTAATGGTAATTATATTTGACCTTTGCTTGTATTGTTAGAGGGTTTAAGTTAAATAAGGCGTTAAAAAATTTTTTAGTATAAAAAAGAATGCATATTTTCAGCACTCCCAGCGGTTTTTAAGAATGATGACAAAAAAATCATTTCTTCTAAGTGTGAACACAAGGAGCGCTAGTAATTTTTACATACACTATATAGGTACTTCCTAAAAAAATAGCAAAAAAAAGTAACATGGTTTCATAAAAATATAATCCTTAGACCTAGAGTTATCCTTAAAAAAATGTTTTAAAAATCAAACAAACTAAATATCTATATACCCATCCTGAATTTAAATTTTGAAGCTATTGTCCTCGTAAAACCTATGCGTATACATAAATCAGTGTGTCTGTCACACCGTAAGCTGTCAGTCAAGCACACTAGCGCCACTAAAGTCACATCAATAACACATTTGTTCCTAATAAACTTAAATATTTAGTGGCTACTAAAGTTTAAATAGTCGTAAAACTAAAAGTGATAGAAATCTTTATTCTCTCCCCTAATACCTTGAAATAGTTCGAAGGTATTTTCGGGGGTTGTAAGAATCTACATCGGTCTCGAGAGGAAATTTTAAATTGTTTGAACATTTCTAATGAAGTTAATAATTTTATTTTAATTTCTACGTTGACAATAATTAGCTACAGTTTGGTCTTTATGAGTGTTCTAGTGTTTGTTCGTCAGGGAACAGAGACTATTTGATGTACTCTTAAACTTCGAATCTGTCTCTCTCACTCAAACTGAAAATAATGAAAATATTTTAACCTATTCAAAAGTTTGTGTGGATGTGTGTGTGTTTGTTACCACTTAGCGCCTAAACGGCTGAACCGATTACCATGAAAATTGGTATGAAAAGAGATTCGGTGCAGGAGACAGACATAGGCTACTTTTTATTCTGAAAATCCGTGTGGTTCCCGAGGGACACAAAACTTATTATACGCGTAGGCGCAGCCGTGGAGCACAGCTAGTAAATCATATAAAACTATCAGCGTAAAGACGTCTAATGCTGAATTTAGTATAAAACTATAAACCTTAAAAGGATGACGTTGTTTTGGTCAACAAAAATAGTTTAAAGTAAATCAGAACTCAGAACTTTCTAGCTTGCCTTTGTAAATAAATTCTGTCTGTATCTTCTTTCCTATGTATCTGTTTGTGTGTGCAATAAATAAAAATAAATAAATAAACTTATTAGTGACTCCTTTATACTACGTAGTTCCAATATTACCATCCATTTTTTGCTCTCGTTTATTATCAGGTCAGACAAGTTCCAGCACGTGATTTGATCCATATGTGATTGAATCAATTATTGCATTAACACACGCTACTGATACAGCTATGAATGTTTCTTATTTCAATATGTAGGTATTTGAAGTTGTAATCAATAACAATAATTAAAAAATTCCATCGCGATTACGTCTGCTAAAAGGAGCGATCATGGGCAAAGCGGTGTTGGAGGACTATTCTTAGAGCTGAAGTGATGATGAAGATCATATTAATATATGAATTTCTGGATTATTCACCAACTTGACACGAGAGACTGGACACGAGAGTGTCCAGTTGGTGAAATTCGAAATTAGTATCACATATTATTTCGTCATCTGGGCACGCTATAACTTTAATGCGTGTCCATTTAGTGAAATTGTAATTAAATTATTTTTATATTTTCGTCAACTGGACACACCTAGTTATCTTGCAAAGAAAAGGTACAGTCAGGTTAATAATCACTTGCGAAGGGTATCCCCAGACGTGTTGGTCCAATTTGTACATTCGAACTGGATGAACAGGACTGGTCCTCTACCCTATAAAGAAATCAAGGCTTTGTCCGTCTCTTGAATATTTTGCGTATCGTTTACACCCTTGTAATTATAACCAGTATGTATATGGTCGCCTGCCACACCGCGTCTCGTGCCGTCATCACGTACAGACGAACGTCAGTGATTATGAAAGAGATAGTGTGTTTATACATTTACAGGGACTTGTAACCTAATCTTTGTACTTTGGAACTGGATAGTTAGGTCTTGGAGGCCAAGTGTGTTATAGACAGGTCATATAAGTTGATGTGTATGAATATGAATATGAATAGACACGTGCCAAGAGTTTTATTTCATGTCTTGAGCTGAGACAATCGAGGAATGAGAGGCACTCAAACGAAGTTTGTTTGAAGGAAGGAGAACATGTTTCAGCAGTATATCACACTGAAATAATAATTATGTTGAAAAAGTTTGAGACAGATATTTAACTTTAGACCAAATATGCAAATATGTAATTAAAAAGCTGGAATTATGTGTGTATTTGTAAAACCCTGTCCTAATACTGATTGGTCCTGAAATCGCGTTGTTGTCCAAACTTAATTAATCCCATACGTGCTGATTGTTTATGGGTGCTTCTGATTTAGCCTTTTCAGGATCTAAAGCCCACTACAGGTAAGTTTAATTATAAAGCAACAAACAAAAAGCACATACAGAGTGAAATCTATTAGGATTAACTAGTTAATACAAACATATCAACAAACAATAATAATCCTTGTTGACGTATTAAAATCCTTTTATACAAAGTTTCAAGGCGAACAACTAAGCAATTAAAATATGTATTAAGAAGTTGGACAATAATTCAAGGGCTCGAACGTTTTGCCCACACATCAGAATACAAACATCTTATAATTAGTTCACCAATTTAAATACGGCGGATAAGACGACAGATTAAAAGTTTAGCTGTACAAGTATCTGAGACTAAGTACGAGGGAGATAGGGAGGCGCCATTTACGCGCTAAGTTGCGCGTGTTCGCGTATCATGCGGCGCCAAATGGGCCGCGACGACTTTGTGCTGCGCTGCGGTGTGAGAGACAGACTGCAGCGAGATCGTTTTTAAAATTTTCATGAAGTTTTGGTTTATACTTTTTGATATGCAATGTGTTAAAGAAGTGAGAACGCTAAATAAAGAGTTAATTTTTAATTTAGATTGCCTGTTAAGCTATTAAACTGAGTGATGTGAATCGCTCGACTCAATAAGAGTGACGTTAACTAGGCAACTGATTAAAAACCACAATCAAACACAAAGATAACAATGATTTACACTTGTCTCGAAATAACATATAAATATCACACAAAAAATACGAATTCATAAAACAATATTTTGTAATGTAGGAAATAATACTTTAGTTTTTCATTTGATTCACTTGAACTTTAAAAATGCAGCTTAAACAAAACTATTGTTAACCAGGATAATAATTGTGTTTTGTTATTAGTGATTACTGTGGTTTAACTAGAACGCTTGTAGCTTATCGCTTGCGTCGTATCACAGCACGCTCAGTAAAACTTTCGCCGAATCATAATTTGTAATAAATGCGAGACATTTCTCTAAACACAGCTTTCTGCCGACTCGGTCTTCACTTGGTACGACTTCGAATGCGTTTTGAATAGACAATTACTTTTTAAACTATTTACAAGCGATTTCTGTCAGTTATTGTACTTACTTCCAGCTTACTACGTGGTGTTATGAATTTTAATTCTGAATCTTCCTTTGTCAAAGTTTTTGATAATGGGTCTCCATCTTATTGTGCGGAATGCTAATGTATTATAAATGATAATTATGTAATGATAAAAGTTATTAGGCACAGATTCTCAAGAGAGGATGGCAGGAGAATTCGTCTTACCATATGGCAGCCACCCAACCTGAGAGAGAAATTTTCTCCTTGCCATGGAAATCGAGACTTGTGAAGACATTGTGTAGTTACTCCTCATTCATTGCCAGCCGCGAGTACTTGATATCTATATTTTATACTATTATAATATATAAAGCGTAAGAGTTTGTTTGTTTAAACGCGCTAATCTCTGGAACCACCAGTCTGATTTGAATAATTATTTTTGCGTTTGATAGCCTAGTTCTTGAGGAAGGTTGTAGGCTATGTAACATCACGTTACTGGCGACAGGAACAGAGCAGTAACAAAAGACGTGGATGAAACTGCGCTGCGGGCAACTAGTGTATGTAGTCATAGTAACAATGTTTAGATGTTGTTGTAACCCTGCTGACTTTACCGGAGCAGGTCTGATTCAGATGGCTGAATGTAACTTTGTCAGATTCGAACTTTCTTCTCTTGTGTACTTACTTACAGTGAAAGAAAACTTCGAGAGGATACATCGACATATAAAACAATAGTAGCAGTAATTTAGCTCTTGGAATAGTGGTCACCACTTCTTGTTTTCACTGATTGCTTACCATCAGCAAACTACTTGTTTAAAATCGTCCATTCCTCACGAAGAAGCGTACCTAGTTGTTTTATTGTTTTGAAAAATACAACACCGGACTGTCGCGAGGACTTTATAAACATATATTTAACGGATACAAATTACACCCAGACTCGGAACAAATATTTATAAATCACACAAAGTTTTTTACCTTGTGGAGATCGAACCTACAACCTCGTGCACAGCAGTCGCGTGCGCTCCACGAAGGCAGAGGCTAGTGATAAATACTCCTTACCTACAGTGGGAGAGGTCCATCGTTTTTAATATGATTTATTTATTTATATAACTACCATTGCTTATTTTAAATTAGTATCTACTTTATATGCTATGTTAGTCGAATATTAGATTGATTATTAAACTAGATAAATTATTCATTCGGTTTTAATATATCTAAATATATAAATATTAATTTTGTATAATTTATGGTTAAAACGAGTTTCAAATAAGGTAATGTTAATCTGGCAATAAAGTTTTAAGTTTTCTCATACAACAAGGTATTGATCGCCGCGCTTGCTCATGGTGAACTGGCAGCTTCAAACTTTATTTTTTTATATTGCCGACATTGGCAGAGGAGTAAACAGCCAGCCTGATATTAAGTAGTAACTGTCGCTCATGGACCTCTCAGAGTTTCTGACATTAGTTCTGCCTACAATGCCAGGAACTCCGCGAAGTCGCTGCCTACCATGAAGGGAGTAGGGTAGATGAAGGGATTGGGGGAGGTGAGAAAAACGAGATAGAGGTTTATGTTACATAAGTCCAGGTTTTTCCATGATGTTTTTTTTTGTAAGTCAGAAATGCCTAAGGAAAACTTAAAAAACATATGTATTTGAAAATGTCGCGTTGTTACTGTATCATAATTATCATCATATCGGTCCATTATTATCCAACTGCAGGGAACGGCCTCTTCTCATACAGAGAAGGTATGAGCATTGATCGCCACGTGCTCTCACCCAAGACGGATTAGCGATTTCAAACTGCCTCAGAAGTCCAGGTTTCCTCACGATGTTTTCCTTCACCGTCAGTCAGTAATGTCCAAATAAACTTAGAAAGTACCTACATATGATTTAAAATATCACATTGGTACTTGCCCGGACTCGAACCCCCGACCTCATGTTTACGAAGCGGGTGCCTTCACCACTGGGCGATTACGATGTTACTTGCTTGGTATCTTTTCAACTAGGCAACTAATAGGTTTATTTATTGGATAATAATAAATAAAAGTACCTTAGTTAGTTGTAGAAAGTTATAGGAAATAACTTGTTGATAGTTAGAAAGCAGTTAGTAAATAAATAGTTCACCGTTTATAACATTTCCTACATTTAATTGAGACTTATTTAGATAAAGATACCTATCTTTAACTTGTAAGTGTAGAAAGTAGTAGCGCAAGTGTTAGGTTACTATTTGCTATGTGCTCGTAATTACATTTTTAATCTGTGAAGGAAACGAGGACCGAGTGTTAGGGAGTAAATTAAGAGTAGTCTGTCTAGCAGAGAATTGCGATAGGCTTATTGCGATTGAGAATATTTGTGACTTAGATTTCTTATATTAATATTTTTACGAGTTATTCCTGTTTGGTCTCCCAAATCTGATCCTCTAGGGTTATTATTATTCTTTAATTCCGTTCTGATCCTCTGCATATTTAGTCATTGCGGTCTGATCTTGTATTTTTTAATATTTTGTTTCTATTTCTATTTCTAATAGTTCCATACTTTTTATATGATTTTATTTTTATTTTAAAATTTACTTTAATAATATTTATGTAATAATTTTAGTAAATAAAATTATATTATGATTAATTTACACAATTTACGGTAGTAGATAGAAACTTAGTGATCTCGACACGAATGGGTCCTATCGACCGGGAAAGTAAAGTACTATAGGTTTCATAGGAGTTTCGTTCGATGAGCGAGACTACCAAACTACCCTCTCATATTTGTTCTTTTTTATTGACAAAGCATTAGCTGTGTTTCTTCAAAGCTTAGAGAACACAACCATATATAGGTTACAGTTACCACTAACTTTTAGGTATGCATGCCACAAAGTTATATCAAAAAGAAATCGTGTCGTTGATTTCATTTTACTAGTAAGCACGTCGTTTTTATTGTTGTACCCAACTTTGTATTTCAACGTAAGTAACTTGAACGTGTACAATTTTCTTCAAAGTTTACAGCTTACAGAATTTAATTTTGTTTGAGTGGAGAATAAAGATGTTCCATAGAGAGTAATTAAAAGTTGTCCGGGTAACATCGGAACATCAGAACAAAAGGACTATGTTCCGGGAATTGTATTTAATTATATATTTGAGGTAATGACTGATGAACACGTTAGCATTTTAATACTAGCTAATACATTCATAATTTATTGAGGGGACTAGGTTTGTGCCATGGTTTCGTCTATGTTTATGTATTTAATTTATTTATGATGAAGCCTACAATGTAGAATCACCATTTCCTCCTCGTTCATGTAGTTATTCCTTATGAAAAATTAGGGGAATATTAGAAAACGAGCAGTAGTGTTATTTGAGTGTTAGTGTCAATTCGTTGCATCAAAATTCACTGCTCTTTTTTCACTTTAGTTATATGTTGAGTGTTTTCAATAGTGCTGTGCTTTTCTTTAATTTAGATACATGCCAGTTCTCAAAACGAGTTATTCATTTTAAGTCTTTGTTTTGTATTAATTTAATTGGTAAGTCTTTACATAAATATAACCTATTATCATTTTTTTTCTAAGTTTATCGGTACATTTCTGACTGACAGTGAAGGTAAACATCGTAAGGAAACTTGGACTTAAAAGTCTAAAACTGCCAATTAAATTAGAGTGAAGAGTAGGTATTGGCAAGTCTGTCTTCTTAGAAAAGGTCTATATCTTACAGTGGAAGTCTTCAGTCCCATTTTACACTATCGATAGTCAATATTTGACCTCCGAGTTGGGAGAAAGAAAAATTCTGTATTTCGGATTTGTATATTAAATTAAATGACCTATATATACTACTCACAAAATAAATAAACGAGACACTATTGATACAACAGCGTAGCAAATATATATATAACACCATAAACAAATAGTAACCTTGGTCACACCACGCCATAACAACATGACTGTCATCGGTTTAAAAATAAACTCATGTTCGAACTGTTTGCTCAGTCGGTGTTGCTAGCGCAAATAATGGAAAATAAATGGCGAAAACTATCGGCACAGCTCATGAGTACAAAAACGGAATTTATGCCAAGGCCGTATAACTAACAAGTTTTTTTTTTAAATTAAATTTTAAGTTTGTTACCATAGCGTGGTCATGTCAGAATAGATTACTTAAGTTTTTTTAAATTATTTTTTATAGGACGGCCTTCATACGCCTAAGTAAGCCAGACCCATTTGTGTAGAGACCATTTATGTAGGGAATTGTAGTGTATTATATTTTTTGTTTTGTTAAGGTTGTTTTTCATAAAAGATTAATTATGTAAATTTGATAGCGGGCTCCTTGTGTATACACAAAGGTGATGAAAATTTAATATTTTACAAAATTAAAATCTCAAAAATGAAATGTATTTACTCATAGTTCAGTCTAAAAAGTCTCGAAGATTCTGTTCTTTAAGCAGTTGTCAAACAATGGAAGCTCGTAACTTTTTACTGATGCATGTTTCCTTCCATTTTGATACTTGGTCTATTGAGCGGGACGTGGAAAAAGCATCTTTATGGCTACCATAGAGAAAGACCACTATACTAATTTAGCTGTAGCTAGTGGCTATAGTATGCTGACTAATACCCATGGACTCAACTCACTAATTACTGTCCTTTAGTTAGCTAGAGTGGAGTATTTTTGATAGTTAGTTCCTCTCATGGCCTTATTCTCACGTCAGCGAACTGTCTGTAGGTTAATTGGCTGACATTTTGTAATTTTTAACGTTCGTAAGTGTTAATTCAATTAACCTAAATGAATAAACATCTTTTGATTTGATTTGGCTATATTTAGAGAAAGATAAGATCGACAGTTGTGGCATAACTAGGTAAAGAGACATTTATATTTTGTAACAAATTGATTCATGGTGTGGATAATAAGTGCAACTATTACATTAAGGTTTTTAATGTTACTAAAGTAACACTAATCTAGAACGTAAAACTGTATTTTTAAAAGACAACTCTTGAATAGGGAACAAGTCCTGTGTCTCTGGGAACTTTACAAACATACATTCAACGGACATAAACTACATCCAGACTCGGAAAATATTTATGGATCACACAAAGTTTTGTCTCATGTGGGGATCGAACCCACTACCTCGTGTACAGCAGTCACTGGCGCTTCCACTGCGCCACGGAGGCAGTCAAACTGATATTTTACTTATATTTTCTTAGTCGCTTTTTACGACGCTTACGGGTAAAGAAAAACGGTTGTTCTTTAATTAAGACTGTAGATTGCAACAATTTTCATAGACCAGTCATATCTAAAATGGAATGCTAATAAGATGTAATAATGTCCTTGTTTAATCCTGGACACAATCATATTTAATAATCTGATACATTCTTGCGTCCCATAACACCGTTATCAATTAATGTAATCGCCACAACAAAATTTTTCACAAACATTGTATTATAAAACACACGATAATATCATATAGGATTTTCCATACAGTCATTAAAGGCAGTCGTAAAATTCTATTTTGTAATTTGTATAATTTCACTGCGTACGAATAAGGGTGGGCAGAACTCTTGCATTAATGCCTAGTGTAATATACATAGAATTATGTTATTTATATGCTAATCGAGTAATCCTTATTTTTTCTACTGCGCATGTTATTTGGCTTTTCGGTTAATATGACCAATATTTTCTTATAGACCCGTTTTGCTGTAATGGAAAACAGATAGGGGATTATCATGTTTGTTTACGGTTTTAATTTGGTCATTGTACCTACGCCGTTTTATTTTTTTGCACAGGCAATATCGAACATCAATGCTTTTAGGTTTTTAATTCTGATATTAAATTCGAAAGATCAGCTGTTTTTTCGTAACGGTTTTAATTTTAAACATTTTAGGTTATAAACCTGAAATTAAATAAAAATAAATAGTGAATTTTAAAGAATTCATTATATTTTTGGTGAATTAAAAATATCTGTTAATAATACAGATTGAACTTACAAAATGCAATAAATGACAAAATTAGTGCCGACTTTATTAATAAAGATTATAATTTAATCACTAGGAAATAACAAGCTTAAGCCATAAAAAAATATTAAAATCAATGTTATACCAATATCAACACAATGTTTACTTAAATAGAAAATCTTCCAAAGTAAGTAATATCAAGGAGAAGAGGTTAACCTTGGTTTTTTTGATCGCTCGTTTACATAATAAATATTGTTATGGAACGCCATGTTGGATTAAGCTGCGTCTACATTAACGTCTTTCATCTACTTAATCTTTTCGTGACTGACAACTTATAAAAAGATTTTATGTTGTCTAAATTTGCTAATAATATATGTGCTAAAGTAAAATAGTTATTGCAATATTTGTTTTATTGATAGCACATAATATCTAAGCATAGCATCACGCGATTTGCCATAAAACGGTATGTAGAGGTATTTATACTATATCTTTAAGATTTGGCAGCTACGTTGGGCCTCATAATAATGGAGCCAGGAGAATTTCGTGGCAGAAAAAAACCAATATGAGTTTACTGAACCAGGAGATAGAGTCTCAATGTCGGGAGTCTGGAGTTGTACCTGGTGCACGACAACAGGCTCTCTCCCTATTACATGGGATTCGCAGGGACTAACGTTGCTGTTACACACACCTGCCTACCGTTTCAGGCAAATAGCGTGATGCTATACTTTGTTGTTAGTGAAAAACATAAAAACACGTGTTTACTTGTACATTTCATGAACGCAGCTTTACATAACTTTAGTTTTACGACTCTTAAAGCGTTCTTGACATGTTTTTTATTTATTTTTTGACGTATTTATGATTCGGCCAGCTTTATTTCCTTTTTTAATATTGTGTTTGTTTTGAAATAGATTCAACAACATAATATTTTTTGTGAAAAAGTTGCATGTATCTATGTAGTTAACCACGTTTTTCTATTCAATAAAAAATAGCAGTACGAAAAGAAAAATAAAATTTATTATATCTATGTATTAAAATATCTTTTTTTTTCTATATAATATAGCTGTAGCCAGTTTAACCGGTTGTGACGAAACACCATTATTTTATATCTAAGCGACCGACATCTGACCTCCATAAAACAACTAAATTTGTTCAACAATACCTACAGAGACTTCTTATATTTAGGACTACTCGCAATGATTGTCATGTGTTTGTATGACTTTTTCTTCTGTTCTCTTTCGTCTCTATCACCTGCTAAATCTCATGTGAAGTACCAATTGGGTTGCTAAAAGCATTAATAATTAGTTTAATTTGATCTAATTAGTTGTTCATGCTTTTAGTATGCTTTTAGGTACTTCACACGAGATTTAACAGGTGATTAGTTAATTTTTCGTTGATCAGCCTTTCTGAAACTGGGTGTAAATGGCTTTAAGAAAAGTGGCCAGTGTTTTATATCTGTTTAACAGTGGGTTGTCTAGTAAATTTTATTTTGGTTTCACTTTATAAATATTTATTTAGGTACTAGCTATTGTCTGCAGCTTTGCCCGCCTGAATGTCGGATATTTTAACCCCTTTTTTTCGCGATAAAAGATAGCCTATGTTGTTCCCTAACGTCCATTCTGTCTCTTTAACAAATTATTACAATTTATGTATTTAAAATACAGCAGCAATAATTTAAAGCTTTATTTAGCAAGGAGCTGTTGTCGTATATACTTATAAAGTTTTATATAAAACTCTGCGAGTACTTCATAAAACGCGTTTTTTACGCGCCAACTAATTACTTTCTTAAAAAAAGTCTCTTTAATCCTCCTTTTTAATGTCGTAATTTAATTATGTAACCTGATTTAACTCTAAAAAACAGTTGATACTTTCCACCCCGTCATAAAATACGAAGTATAAAGTTTAGAAAACTGAGCGAAAATCTCATAAAAGATGGTATGAAATATACTAAGATTTACAACCTTTGATTTAATAATGCATTTTATGTAACGGTCCCTCCGTTGGGGGACTATCTCTTGGTTACAAACATGGTTTAATTATATAACCTTTATTAACTGGAGTAAGCCATCTTTTTGTTAATAAGCAAAGGTTTTATTGCAAATTATTTTATACTGTTTGTATTGTTATGACTACAAATAGACACCTGCCGCTTATCTAAGAGGTTTAGCTGATACTTTACTTATTTTGTTATTTCATTAAACCTTAGTGACGTAATGGCATCGTATTCCTTGTCAGGTCTATGTGCTATGGTAACCAATTTAGTTAGATAAGAACAAAAGGAACTATTATTACAACAACCACTACACTTCAATAACTCATAAATGAATTTGCTTTAACTTGATCAATTTATAGATGAAGTTTCTTACTTAAGTTTTTTTCATACAGATGCAAATATTCACAAATGAAATAAATATTTAAACAGTATTTTTTTTGAAACAACATTACGATTGCGAGTAAACCTTAGAAATAAAGTAGTATTACGGTTGTATATTATGTTTATAGGTACCTATTTACTATTATTTTGATTTGATCTCTTCATAGAAAAACACTTTATTTAAATTGTAGTTTGTTTGTTCCGTTGCTTAACTCGCTTATTTTAGCAAGTTTATTATTATCATAAATCACTCATAGGATCATAAAAAGACTGGTATGTATTACTGTAGATATTTAACGGCAAGGCCCTTAATGGAAAATGTGAATTTATACTATTATAAAAGCTGAAGAGTTTGTTTGTTTGTTTGAACGCACTTATCTCTGAAACGGATTTGAATAATTGTTTTTGCGTATGAAAGCCGAGCTCTTGAGGAAGGTAACATCACGCTACTGGCAATGGGAGCAGAGCAGTAACCGAAGACGCGGGTAAAACCGCGCTGCGGGAAGCTAGCAAATTATAATTAAGGTATATTGCTAGTATCAGGCAGTGTTTGTCACCTTTTTTATACAGCGTCAGTGATAAAAGCATACGCTCATTACAGAATTCTAGAACAAACTCCGTAAATATATCTCACGTGTCTACCAAAATAGATGACATTTGTAAACAATCATAGCCGATATTTAACGATTCAAAACATCACTACACTATGAACGAATAATAAACACAAACGTATTTGTATGCAGACCACAAATCATTATATTTTTGACCAAAATAGTATCGCAAATATTAAGTGTTTTGTATTTACTTTCTGTTATTACTTCATCGTTAATATTAGATTGGAAACTTCCAGTGACATATGCTTTAAATAAAGTTAGAGATTTGCCATGGTTACGAAGCAATTATACATGGTGACTGCCTCAGTCTGTGGTTCAGTGGTACTGTATGCAAATATTTGTGTGCATGAACATTAATATTTGCAATGGTCTGTATGTTTCTATGTATAATAATGTATGTAGGTATTTACAAAAAAAAATTGTATATCCGCATTCTAGAACCCATAACACAAGCTATAATATATTGTATATTTACTTTGGGTCTAGATGGTATGTGTATTATATGTATTATATATTATATTATTGTATGTATGTGCGTATTTGTTATGATTTTATTATATTTTACAAAATGTCAGCAAATTAACCTACAGCCAGTTCGCTGACGAAGTAGAGCCATGAGAAGAACTGGCAAGAAACTCAGGCCACTCTTTTTAATCGCCAGGTTATTACAATTTTTGTAAGTTACAGTTTCAAGTAGCATGCAAAGTGACGCAGGCAATACACTTAACTCTATAGATACTTAATTACTTACAGCTTTCTATGTTGTAAAGAAAAATTAAAAAGTAAAATATGTGCTTTACACATTTTGTGACATCTTCAGGTCACCTAAACCGAGGATCTGAAGATGATACCTGACGTAGACTGGATGATATGAACGCAGCACAGTAGAGAATATGTCAGCAGTTTAAGACTTGGGTTTTTAAAATTGTGGCTACCACTTTACCATTAAGGAGTCTGCCCACTACACCCCATAATACCATGATTGTGCTATAAACGTGTCAGCTAAAAAAATATTCTTTGTATTGAAAAGTATGAGACTATGTCCACTAGATCGTTCCGTCACCGACCAGCAGCGTCGCGTGCTATGCACGGAGCGTCAACAATCGACGAGAATATAATAATAAGTTCTAGTGGTCATAGTAGAGCGTATCGTGTTGTTTACCGATCCTCATACGTTCTTAGCACGGTGTAGTGGGCAGACTCCTTTAGGCAGGGTGGAGTCACTTTGGTAGGCTAATATGGGAGGCTTTATAATGGACTACGAACTGGCTGTCAATACATGAAATGGAAGAGGTACAAACATCAGTTAAATGCAATAGTGAAGTAAATATTATTGTAGTTAGATATTCTTCCATGTTAGTCTCTAAAACAACTCTTGAATGGTGCGTATCCATTGTCACAGAGCTGGATGGAGTGGACAGGAGCAGACCGTAAATTGACCAATCACAGCATTTCCACTGATGCGGAGTGGAGATTTTGAACACTGTGATTGGTCACGGTCCGATCCTGTCTACTTTTTTGTGGTTTACGATTTGCAATCAGTACTTTTGACTAAGCAGATGTGTATATACATACAAATATAACAAATCTATTGTATACTCTTTGCGTTGACCTAACAGTACGGTCTGCATAACAATATGAAATATTAAGTTATTCAATCGGCCATCTTAGGCGGCGATCGGTTATTATCGCTCTCGTATTCGATGCGTGTGCGCAAGTCATATTGTGTATATAAATATTGTTTTGAGCTAGGAGCTGGACATCACAAATATTATTTTAGATTAGGTATTTTAATCATTTATTTTATTTTAAACGATAAACGACGAAATATGAAACGAACCTGTTTCTTTCCGTAGGAGAAATAAGAGACAACTAGAAGACCGCTAGATAACGGGTAGCTGCGTAAATGCGGTCACTAATTCGCTCGCTAAGCGTGTTGCCTACAGCAAACACCTAAACTTGTGAGAAGCCTATGTGCTGCAGTGAACCTGACCTCCCTTCAACGACAATTGGTGACTATTATACACGAACCTCGAAAGCTTTTGGAATGGTGTCCACCACTTCTGGATTTCACTGACTGCTTATTTGGTAGAAAAAATTGCCAGTGATTAATTCTTTCTGATGCTGTCTGCATTGTTGCAACAATACAGCTCAAAATGCAATATATTTTTATGACAGCATAATTGTTTATTTATACGCTGGAGCTACCAAATTAGTAGTAGCAAATGGTTGGCAACTCCTTGGGCAGTGAGAACATTTTCATTGAAATATTTGTAGGTCCCAACTCCCGTCCTACGTTCAGTGCGCCGCTATCCAACTCCAGTCGCGTACCGCCGCTCATGTAAACAATACCGCATCAATATTCTAGCCCTGTACACACCACCTGATCGGTTTATGCAACTTCTACCAGGTTGTTGCTAGCTCGTCGATGTGGACGCTCAACAATCAATGTAAATCACGCTAATTTATAGTAGGCACCGCTTTAGGATGTTATGAGAATTTGAAGAAAATAAATACGATGAAGGTTTGATGGCGATGCAAGCTTGAAACTTTTTCCTGAAATTGTAAAATCAAATATGGTTAAATAGAGATTTAAGTTCACGATTTCAGAAAGAAGTATCAGGTTCCTACTGTCAATCAAAGTGGTACACGTAAATCCATTGTTCGTAAAACCCAACAAAAGTTCTTACTGGAAATGAATCGAACGAACAGAAGGAACAGCATATGAAGGTTATAGGCTATCACATTGTCAGTGATCGGTATTATGCAGGGTAAAATACCTAAAGTTCAAAGAACAGAGGCAAAAAAAGTAGAGAATTCCTTACTACAACAATTTTATTTCGTTATTCTAAGCTAATAATGACTGGCCTGTTGGTCTAGTGGTTAGTGACCCTGACTGCTAAGCCGGAGGTCGTGGGTTCGATTCCCACCCAGGACAAACCTTTGTGTGATGAGCATGATTGTTTGTTCTGTGTCTGGGTGTAATTTATCTATAATATGTATGTATTTACAACAAAAAAAAAAATGTATATAAGTAGTATATCAGTTGTTTAGTACCCATAACACAAGCAAATATAATTGCTTAATTTGGGACTAGATGGCGCTGTGTGAATGTGGTAGAATAAAAAAAAAAAAAAAAAAAAATAATACGCTCGTATGTAAACTACATTACCTTCTGCGCCTTTTCACATTATTGAAACGACCCAAAGTAAATTACATTTTTTTTTTTTAATAATACAAATTGTGTGTACTGTTTTTTAGGAAACAAAAACAGAAAGTCAGTTCGATAGTTGTTTTACTGAATTTATTTTAGATGTACTTTAGTAATATTCCGAAAACTGAAACAGTTGGGCCGAAAAAAAATATTTAGTCCTAAGGCGTCTTCGCTTGACTCTGTTATATTTCGAGCAGTAGGTATTTTAGCCTCCATAATTCCGATCACTGCACATTGTGTACAGAATTTGAGCAGTATGTGTATAGCAGGGAATACCTTCGCACAGAAAAGATGAAAGTATCTCATAAAGTGACTGAAATTTTCATTGTTATGTATTTTTCTATTTGAATAAATGTTATTAAAAGTCTCTTTGGCGAGTAAAGTTCATTTGTTTTGTCACGTAGGTATAACGTGAAAGTACCAAATTATCTTGGTTCCTATCAAAGTCAATTTTACGACTCAAACGGGTGGTCGTATGATGTTCCATTCTGGCCTAGGTTGAACGTACTCCTTACTTTTGTTCGTACTGGCCACCTATCGTGCACTTTCACGTAAGACATTAGTATGCTGATGGTACTCAGTGCACGCGTTAGCACCGCTCGTGTATGGATAGCATAAAATCTGAAAGTAGATCTGACTTGGATAATGGTTTGATTGTTGATTGGAGATAATGCTATTGTTTTATAAACTCGTAATACTACCTACCGCCCTCGCTTCGGTGAAAATTTTTTTACGCGAAACGCCGACATAAAATACGACTGCAATATTGTTTGCGAAACTGTTGTACTACAAACTTACTTTTGCTATCTATTGTATTGCAAATTTACAATACTAGTGTATTGTTAAAAATATTTAATAAGATATAGCCTATGTTATCCGCTTCATTTGTTGCTATCTAAAAGATGAAAGAATTTTTTAATTTCCCTTATACATTGGAATAGTCCCAATATTACTATATTCGGCCTGGAAATTGAATCTGTGAACTCTGCTACTTATATAATACATTGTAGCACTAAAACACCAAGGTAGGCTAGTCAAAGACTTTTAAGGCAGTCAATACAACCATGCAATAATAGCAATATGTCCAAGTGGCCGAGGAACTACCCGAACTACGCCTATCATTCTTCTTAAGATAACAACCATGGTTTCTTCCATTTGAGATATATTATCTCAAATGGAAGACAGCACATAAAGGCCTAATTTCCCCTTTTCCTTTTTACTCACCTACCCCACTTCCTTCATGGTAGACAGCGGCTTCGCAGAGTCCTGGTATTGCAGAAGCTATGCTAGGAACTGAGTCGTTCACAAGCGACAGTTACCTACCACTTACCATCACGTGGGCTGTTTGCTCGTCTACCTTTGCCGGCACTAAAAAAAAAAACAAATATAAATCTATGTCTTACATACAGCTTATGTGAACTATTGATATCTATGAGAGCATCTAAAATTGATAGCATGAGATCATTATACCCATTCCATGATATTCTATCCAAATAAACCAATAAATGCACGTAAACATCTTCTATAACAGGTTTTATTCTCTAAAATTAACATTGACTAATTCTAGTTAGGTATTACGAAATAACTTAAGATTACTCACAGATAAGGTTTTCTTAGAAATCTTTGCACGATTCTTTGAAAGCATGACGTCAGAACGAGGACGGCCGATCATAGCCGAAGTTACCCGAACGTCGAACAAAGAGTCTGTACAAATTAGTGGAGCGCGTGCGACTTTAGGCACGCCCACTATACTCGTTCTATAATTATCATCGCGTTTAATAATGAGTAGAGCTCCATTTGTTTGCAAAATACAACAACTTTATATGTATATTGTGCGACAACATCAATAGTTTATTGAAGATAAAACGGCGTTGTATGTAGTTGTGGTGGTATTATTATTATTAAAAAAAATATTACTGGAACTCTCTACCAAAGCCTGTGTTTCCTTCAAATTTTAGTTTCGGTTCTTTTTACAGTTCGTAAAATGCGCCTCGCAAAGCCGCCATAGTAAAGGAATCCCTGCCAAAGGTATGCCATGACGATGGCAATTTAGGTGGTGTCCACCACAGTCACTCTTCAACCCACTGTCTGCTTACTATCAGGTAGAGTGATGGCATTTTGGTAGTCTAAAATATAAAAACACGCATCCCTAATGCGAACTGCGTTTAACGGAGGCAAGTGTACGTAATTTGTGTTTTCCAGACAATGTTTGGTACTTACTACCTCTTAGACACAGTGAAGTTTCTCTTAAGAGCTGTCTCCTTCAAACTGGATCAGACCGATTGTGCTAGTAAATCCATTTAGAAGACAGCAGCTGTAACAACCCTACCTGGTGGTAGTATAGGTTTGTGTTGCTAATGAACAGCAATTTCGACAGCTCTTTGTTATAGCGTTGTGACGTAAGCTACATTTTTTAAAGAAGTAACATCAGCGCCAGCATTGTTGCTTCCAAGTTTCATCAGTTACATTGTTCTCATCAAGTGTATTACAAACTCTTTCACCATCATCAGATGTATAATCTACAAAATTATATTAAGAAGAAAAAAGTTTACTTCCTCGATCCTCTTTTTTCCTACCTTCTTTTATCCCTCATTTCTTCTAACTCTATACTTTCTCTTTACAGTTAGCTTTTGTTTTTTCTTAGCAAACAAAGCTGCAATGTTTATAAAACACAACCTTTCCAAAGAGAAGGCGTTTGCTATACATCCACCATACTTAGCAAAAGAATTGGTGACAGCAGTACGAGACATTTAGTATGCAGGTGATACAGCTGTTCATTATCTGGTAATCTTTTAGTTATCTCTAGCGACACCACCCACGACACGAGATAGAGTATTGCCCTATCCATACCAGAGATCATTATCATCGTAAAGCATTATATTTAATTTTTACGACTTTTAATGTTTCTACCTATCGTATCGTGTTGGACATTGGAAATGAATCAAATACTAGTTAGAATTTTGTTTTGTACGATCGTGATCCGAGCGTAGTAAATATCGAAAGGTCGTAGGTTCGAGTCCGCGGACAGTGAAAGCAGCTGTTGTGTAGCGATTATTTGAATAACGTGTGCCTTTGTACTGTTCATAGTCTCGCTCACAATGCATACCGTTATTCGCCTCATTTGGTTATTCAAGATTTAATCGTATGATATCTGTCAATCTTTTACATAAACAACTTTCTTTTTATAATAGTTTTCATTATTGAGAGTTATATTTATAAATACAAAATAAAGCTCAATAAAAGCTTGTAACCGACATCACTAAAAAGAAGTTCATGCTCATTTATTTTTATATCTTTTAGGTATTTAAAGATTGATAGACTGCCACGGTGTAGCTATGGAAGTAGGCATACCTGGCTGTGTAAGAGATTCTGCCTTCCATTCTACACGGAACAAACTTCATGTAATTCATAAAAATATCTTCTAGTATAGTACTACAAAGTTGTCGATTTTCTTTAAACGCGCTGAGGAAACATCAAAATAACTCGTTTCAGAGCTTACAAGTACATGCAAGAAATTAGAAAAGGCCTTTTATTAATTTTAAATATTACTAAGTAGTTATTTGCCAAAAATAATTTATCTTATAATATCAACATTGAATATATTTATCTTATCATGAAGTATTATTTATTACAAGTATGTTTAAATATTTGTATTAAAATATTGAGTTTTATATAGGTATAGAAACAAAAGTTTTTTTTGTCATAATAATATTATGACGTTGTCGGACTCACTAAACTTATATTATTGTAAGAGTTTATTATATTATGTTATTTTTATCGAAGTTTTTTATAAATATATATAGAAAACAGGATTTTTATTTTTAGTTTTTTTACGACGCCACAAGATTCTAATATTAAGTTGTTAAAATTATGTAGACATCGCAGTATTTCGTGAGCATTACAGAAACCTTAAATAATGGCAGACCGTCTAAGAGATGGAGGAAGAAGAAAGAAAAATAAATGGATAAAGGACCTGTGTGAACTTCCTCATACGTCTGCGGATAGTAAGGGAGCTCATGGTCTTTGACAATAACAAAAGTACCCCTGTGGTACATTCGCCTATTGCTGCCCCCGGCACAAGGTTAAACAGGCAATTTCTTCTATAGCTTTTTTTTATTGCCTACAGTGGCAGACGAGCCAACAGCCTATCTGATGGTACGTGGTAACTGTCGCTCATGAACTTCTGCAATGCCAGGGGCTCCGCAAAGCCTGCCTACCGGGATAATAATGCTTTCTTTAAACCTCGTTTGAAAAAGGACATGTCTTAGCGCTCGGGAAACATCGTAGCTGGTAATTCTTTCCAGAGCCTACATCTATGTTGCAGAAATGAACGCGGGAGCTGGAGTAACAATAAAACTTTCTTTGAATCACTGGTAAATTCTCCTGATCTCATCGCTTTTATCAGATCAAGTTACTATGGTCTTGTGTAAGATGATATTAGTACAGTCTTGAACTAAGGCTACGCACTTCACTAAATACCTACAAGGTCCTAACATGTAAATATATATTCCTAATCTGTATGTTATTTTATCCGCTTAATGGAACAGTTGCAGGAAACTGAAGAGATACCTAGTCGTAGAAGAAAATTTTGGTTGCGACACATTAGGGAATGAATGGAGATCATCATCATCATATCGTCTAAGGAACATGGGCCAGAAGTATTGAACAGGGATCACACAGACAGACATCAAACTTAATAATTCCTAAGACGCTTATGGTGCAGATAGACTGCCAGCCAAATTAGAAGAAATATCATTAATAATATTATTAAAATACATTATATTTAATATTAATATTAAAAGATATATTATATATAGATATAATAGTACTATTAGAAAAAGAATTTTATTTGTAACGTGCCTGACAACGAACAGAAATAAAAATTTGTATCACACAGCTATCATTGCTTTGTCCCCATAAAATCAGTTAATAGATTCACAAACAAACATGTACCTACAATTTTACATTAGAATTCAGAATGCATAACACAATGTACAATGGTGTACATATCGCACTTATAGCAGCTATATGATATAAAAGTAGAATTGATATTGTTTAATTTTGAGCTTTGTATCCATTCGTAGAAGGTAGGTATTCCAATGAGGCGTATTGCCTTTTATGACTTCATCTATAGGTAGTATAGGTAAGTTCGTAACAAACAACTCAGTTACCATATATAATGGACTCTTCATTTATATTTTTAGCTCGAACCGGTTTCATTTGTTGACACAAAACAAGTATTATCGTTTATAATTTAAAGAATACAACTAAATATATTATTACGTTTGTTTATAGTACAGACAAGGGTCTGTCTAATCGAAGCTTACAAACTATTTAATTTTGTGTAATCCATAAATATTAAGTAAAGAAATGGTATTCGTTTTTGTTTCTCCAATTCTTATCATATTTGTCTAAATTATCACGCCAGGATTTCAAGGCCTGTCTTTTTCAATACGTTCGTAACTCTGTTTAGCGATCTATGCTCTTTCGTCAGTAAGAATGAAGAATACTAAAAATATGTATCTCGCCCACCTCCACTTTAATTTGACTGACCTGCGAGATGCGGCCCGTAATAATCTGAAGAAACAATAGAAAATGAAACAGTAGTAGATCCACGCTGGTTTTAGCGTGAATGGGCTAGATCGATCGGGACAGTACTACCCTCTCATAGAAGATCGACGTAAAAATATTAGTTTTCATGCTAATGTGTTTCGCTCGGTGAGTGAGAGCACCGACAGCTCAAATAGCCCCTCGGTCCTGATCCTTTTCCCATTTCCTTCCTCACTCACCCCTTTTCCGTGGTCGGCAACGATTCGGTTGTGTTTTCTAAGCATTATTAATAAATATAATAAAAAAAATATAAAATCCTGTAGATGATAGATATAATTGTAATTGAAATTTGTGAACTCACTCCTAATAAGTTTTAAAGAAATTTATTTCTCATAAATAATTTATTTCTTTTACTGCTTCTGTGGTTCGGTGGTACTGTGTATGGACTGCCACGCAGAGGTCGCGGGTTCGATTCCCGCTCAGTGCAAATATTTGTGTGCATGAACATGTTTATTTGCATTGGTCTGGGTGTTTCTATGTATAATATGTATGTATTTACAAAAAAACAAGTATTTAAGTATGTATATCCGCATTTTAGAACACATAACACAAGCATATAATATGCTTACTTTGGGTCTAGATGGCGTTGTGTGTAGTTGTTGAAATATTATTATTATTATAAGAACATACAAAGTTCACTTAAATTTAATAGAGAGGTAGTTTCTTTGTACGAACGTTTATATCAATCAGAATATCTTTATTTCGTCCCTTAAATTTCTTGATGTCTTTGTCTATTTGCTTACTTTCGATAATAACAACAGTTTTAGATTTTGGATTGATGAATAGCGTTTATGTATTCCGTTGCATAAGCTTTTCTCTCGGCAGCAGGTAGCAGATCTTAATTATATTTAAAATCTGATATCGTAGAATCTAAAGTTCTACAACTCAAAATATTTCATAGTAATGTTATTTTTCTTCCATAAACACAACATCTGACAACCCTTTTAAACCATCAATACGTATCAATAAGGAAGTTCAAGAGAACGCAACATACAAACACATTGTGATAAGTTATTGAGCGATGTTGGTGCATTAGTGATGTTTGTGGACGTAATGCTTCAATTAACGCCTGCACTGATGCCTCGAGATGAATCAAGCTATTAAGCTTAATATAACATTTTAGCTGCAGTCATTCGATTTGAATAAGATTCTGTATTCTTTAATTTTCATGTCCCTGTTTATTAGCAATACTATTCGCTACTCGTTACCACTTAGTATTAGCAAACTGTGTTAACGTGCGTTTATTTTGTCGTGTCAAATTTCTATTAACGAGAAACAGCGCCTCTGGTGTTTAGTGTGAGAACTAAATTATCTCACTTCAAAATTAAGTACCTAATAAAATAACACATAGATATTCTCTTGGTGAAGCTAATAGTTATTTTTAAACACTTTGCTACTCGTAGGTACTTCAAAATTATGTAAATAATTATATCACATCTTAACTCTTGGTCAAGCTAATTTATTTGTATACCCTTTGTTACATTTTATTAAAATTTTAAGTGTTAAATGATGAAGAGATAGCTACAACACACATGTCTTCGTTGACATTTTTAACTACAACAATATTAATAAAGAAATCAACCAAAAATCTTAATGTTTAAAATAAACGTAATAACCATTAAAATTCATATAATTATCGTAGATTTCTTGTAACATTAAACCACCTCATTATAGACGAGTGGTATTCTCTGCCGATCACATAAACTTGTTCTCAGAACTACTATAGTTCAAAGCTTGTCAAGTCACAGGCACCAACTGTTGAACCGCTTTCCAAAAACCACACGGCTCCGGTGTTTATTTTTGTTTTACAAATTGGTTTACTTTTACACCGTAACATAATTTGACAACTAGTTAATGGTTTGCAATTAATTTATCTTTTGAACTTTCTAATTTTTGTTTTATATAATGTTGTAGGTGATGGTCGAATCATGTCACACAGCTCTTCAGAACAACTTTCAGCTCATATAACTGACGACTTAATGAAAGGGATCATCAACGATTTGGATAGCTCATTTTTAGTAGATCCATGCTGGTTTCACCATGAATGGGTCGAATCGACCGATGCAGTACTACCCTTTCATAGAAGACCAACGTAAGAATATTAGTTTTAATGCTAATGTGTTTCGCTCGGTGAGTGAGAGCGCCGGCAGCCTAAATACCCCCTCGGTGCTGATCCATTTCCCTTTTCCTTTTTCATCCTCTTCTCCGTGATCGGCAACCATTTGATTGTGTTTTCTAAGCATTAATACTTTCGTATTTTTTTGAAATCACAGTCATCTCTATAGGTTATGGTTGCCACTTACCATCATGTATGCTTGTTTGCCACCAAATTCGTATGAAAAAAAAGCCTAATTAAATTAAACAGGCATTAACGTTACAGTTGCTGACCTGTTTAATATTTGATCAGACATTTAAGTACTAGGTTTTTATTTTTTCTCTATAAGCCGTGCCGAATGAAGCTTGCTGAGTACAATAAAGTAATATAGTGTGCTAAACGCGGCCCCTTATTGCCATGGTTTATGAAACTCAAAGAAAGTGATGGAGGTTTTAGGAGCCCGTGATCCTACAGATTAGTGTTTTCCATATTGGAGACACTGTCTTTTTTATTTCCTCTTCGTTGAATGAAACAATAAAGCTAATTTCTTAACTGACAAACCTTTATTTATTAGCGTAGATGGTAATTAACCAGTGCTATTAATTCTCTATAATTACCTAACATAAGAATATAATTTGAGCGCCATTAAAATGTCATTATAATTAGCAAATTATTACTTGAATTTATTTTATAGAGTTAGTTAGGCACTAAAGAAGATATTGCAGAAAATGCTTAATAAAGGTCAATCTTAATAATTTATATGAGACTAGTTGTTGCCCGTACCTCCACCCAAGTGAATATTAGTTAAATCGCATTTTTCATACAAACTTGGATCCCCTATTTTAAATTCTTCCGGCCATTTTTTCGTTTTTCAAGGTCTATTTTATCACTATACCAAATTTCCTCAAAATCGGTTCAGTGGTTCAGGCGTGATAGCGTAATTGACGGACAGACAGAGAGACAGACATTACTTTCGGATTTATAATAATTAGTATAGATATTTAAATAATAATATTCTAATTTTATAGTCGAGTGTCGAGTTGTTTTTTATCATTAAATATAGTAATTATGGAAATTAGTAATGTAAGCAGGTAACGAGCCTTGAAATTGCATTTTTTAAGCACTTTTGAGAGATATGTCCTGAGGATACTTTAATTATTACTATAGTGAAATACCTATCCTCAAAAATGTACTCAATACCAAAAACTTGAACCGTTCGTAACGTGCAGTAAGTAATACAATCATTTTGGTAGTTTCGTCTGGAAAGTTATCGCTATTACTTGTATGATTTATTTAGTATAATTTATTTGGTTTTGTTTGGAGTTGGTAGTGTAAAGAAGGTTGGGTTTACTGATGAAATTGTTTAATTCAAAAATGTATATAATAACTATAACAGTTTTTCTTTGTATAAGAGCAACACACATGGACAATAACTATTATTTTTATTATCACCTTGTATCTCATGCAGTGAACAATGTTCTTTTGAGAAATAAAATATCTTTGAACCTAAGTTAACTTGCGTTTGATAACTTGCATTAAGTTTGAGTTAAGTCAGAATTAATGATCTATCTATTTCTAGAGATAGATAGAATACATATAATTAATTGAGTTCAAATTTAGGGATTAGCTCATTGTTTGCGGCCTAGCTACCAAACGTTTATGTATTACGCTACGGTGTAAGCGACGGCCAGTTAACGGGACATCAGCATTTTCAGCTGTTGACGTTAATTGCTTGATTTATTATTATTTATCTATGTAACGCCATTTTATCGACTATACAAGTTTCTTTGAAACTGACGCTTTTTAAGTTTCAGTAATGGCGATGATTTAAATGACCAACATTAAGATGCTTATTTACTGTTTCTTTTATTGCCAATGGTAGATGACAACGGGCTATCTGATTGTAAGTGACCATCGTTCATAAACTTTAGAAACGCTAAGAGCTGGCTTTGCTCCGGTCTTTACTATTTGCCGCTGAACCCTTATAAGAAGAGAGCCGAAAATGGGTTTCTTTCCTTTCAATTTGTTAAAAACAGACGAGTTTTTGTTTTTTTAATAATATATTTTGTTTGTTGTTGTTTTTGTTCTGACGCAGGAACGGTAAGCAAGCTTCAAAGTTTATTTATTTATTTATTTATTTATTTATTAGGATTACCAACAAGAGAAACACATACATAAAAAAGTAAAAAAACATAGGAAATGCATGCCTGGTGCTCTCTCAATTATAGGCAACCACATCTAACTTAAAATATTTATACTGCTAAACTATCACAATGTAATGAGTAAAAGTAAAAACACAATAATAAGTTGTAATGAATAATAAAATGAAATGAAATTATGACAAAAAAATAGAATAAGTATAAGTAGGTAATTACAAAGGCCAATAAAATGTGAGTAGACAACAAACGTAATAAATACCACTAAGAACGCATATATTCCATAATTTTACACCTGAAATTAGACTGAGTATTACCAAAAATGTCCAAATCCAATGATCGGGAAAGATCGTTGTATTGTTTGCACATTCTATTTAAAGGTGAATTTAGGCCCAGATTAGTTTGGTATTTGCTTAAAATGAACAGCTTGTAGGCACATGATCGCGGTAATCTGCTCGGGGCAGCAATTTTTATTTCAGATAATATTTCTGGACAATCTATCTTATTATTACATAATTTATGCAAGAACATAAGATCTAAAAACTTGCGTCTATCGTTAAGGGAAATCAGTTTAAAGTATTTAAGACGAGCATCATACGAAGTTAAATGATATTTTACATGCAGGTTATACGCAAGATGAGAGAGAAATCTTCTTTGTACTCGTTCAATTCTGTTTCGATGAACTTCATAAAAAGGAGACCATACCTGCGAGCAATATTCTAAGATGCTACGAACCAAAGAGTTAAATAAGATAATTTTAGTTTCGGGACTTTCAAAATTATTTGTATTTCGATTTATAAAGCCACACATTTTGGATGCATTAACTATTGTCTTGTCTAAATGCGAATTAAATGTTAATTTACTATCTATGAATATCCCTAAATCTCGTACGCATTCAACTTGTTTGAGTGTGTGGTCATTTATATTATATGATGTCTGCAATGTTTTTTTTTTCTTACTAAAAGATATGTAGTGACATTTGTCAGTATTTAGTGACATCTTATTGAGTTCACACCACTCAAACACTCTATCAAGATCGTCCTGAATGAGCTTATTATCATCTGAGCTTTTGATAGTTCCTATGATTTTAAGGTCGTCTGCAAATAGATAACCGGTAGTGTGATGAAAACAATCTGAAATGGAGTTTATTAATATCAAAAATAGTAACGGACCCAAGTGCGAACCTTGCGGAACGCCTGAAGTAGCAGTAAACTCTGAAGAGCGATAACCATTAACTACGACGTACAATCTGCGGTTAGTGAGGTATGACTTGAACCAGTCTAAAAAGGATCCGCCCACACCGACCTCAGCAAGCTTCAACAAAAGCGTACCATGGTCAACTTTATCAAACGCTTTGCTGAAGTCTGTGTATATGGCATCCACTTGAATGCCCTGATCTACGTATCCAGATATAGCGTTTGTAAAAGCTACTAAATTAGTAGTAGTAGACCGTTTCCGAATAAATCCGTGTTGTTGATTAGTTAGACACGTTTTAACTAGACTATTAACATGGGGGTATATCAATGACTCAAATATTTTTGGTATAACAGATAAGATGGATATAGGCCTATAGTTCTTTATATTGTTTTTTGGCCCGTCTTTGTGAATAGGAACTATTTTACTAATTTTAAGTTGAGTGATTCTAGTATACATTTTAAAGTGTTTGTATAATAACAAAGTTTCAACGCTTATTAAGTGATAATACAAGAGACAACAACTTCTTTTACATAGAATATTAAGTTATAGTAGACGTGTCCTCTATACACCTGCTGATAAGTAACACCACATGTGAATTTCGTACGTCGCAAGTACATTCTACCGCCTTTTGCTACTACCATGTAAAAGGAAAACGCTGTGCATGTCCAAGCCAATTTATTGAAGACAAGCTTACCACGGCGCGGTTTTACCCGAGTCTTTGTTTACTGCTCTGCTCCCGTCACTAGTAGCGGTATGTTACATAGCTTATAATCTTCCTCGAGACCTAAGCTATCACACGCAAAAATATTTTTTTAAATCTGACTGGTAGTTCCAGAGATTAGAGCGTTCAAACAAACAAACTCTTCCACTTTATGTAATAGTTTAAATTTTGAGGTCTTTTAACCGTGGCGTGAAAAATCATGTTATTTCTATTCGTTGTTATCTCCAGGACTATAATAATGAGTAGCTATTAAACTCCTTATTACAGTAATAATACGTGTTGATATTCAATTAAAATAATTTATTCCATGAACGTCACTATTCTAGATTTTTCTACAGTAACTTGCAATTTGATGCAATCTATAAATATTTATTATCTACATTTATCCTATTACCTATACTATTATATCGAGGAAGAGATTTGTTAGTTTGAACGCGCTAACCTCTGGCACTACCAGTCAGATTTGAAAATTCTTTTTCCGAATTATACCCCAGTTCTTGAGGAAATTTATAGGCTATGTAACATCACGCTACTGGCGACGGAAGCAGAGCAGTAACCAAAGACGCGGATGAAACCATGCCGCGGATAGCTAGCTATTATTATAAATGCGAAAGTTTGAGTGTATGTATGTGTGTGTGTTTGTGACTACGGTCGGTGTAACCTGGTCGAAACGTCAAGCAAAATAAGGTATGTAAATACCTAATGCATGATCGCGTGAATTCCCGTATATTTAGTTCCACTTGAACAGATTTCGATGAAAACTACTATGTACATAGATTCGGTGCTGAAGACGGATATAGGCTCCTTTTTATTCCGAAAATCGGTCACCAGACCGATTTTCCCGAAAGAATCATAACTCATTTTACATGCAAGCGAAGGCGTAGGGCGCAGCTAGTGTTTATATAAATATTGTCAACATCCAACGTACTTTTCAAAAAATTCTGTTCTTTTAATTTTCTCTAAAAATGTCGGACCATAATTACACATCCCAAAAGACTTAAAATTTTCGTTATACCATTCAATATGAACTTCAGAATCCATTTGATATTCAATTTCAGTTATTCCACGTTTACTTCCACATTCGTGGAATGATGCAGAAGGGACTCATCAACTGCGTAGCTCCTGTCAGCAGTACCGGACAGATTACTTTAGGGTAAATCGAGCGCCACCTGTGACTTAATATTCTGTTTCATATTTTTTATTACGACTTTCACTTTCACGTCACGACTTCAATGTTTGAGGGATAGTCTCTCAGAATTAACAAATGAAAAAATATATCGACTTGGTATAAATATTTAATTTTATATCTCATACAGATATTGTTTAATAAAGTATCTAAATGTCTTCTACTGTAGGTATTCAGCTAGTTCTGGCTCAACAGCTTTAAGCTTATGATTTATTTGCAAATCAATTATTTACTAAACTGTGTGTCTTTAAGACAGGTCAAAGACACAATCCTATCCATACTAATATTATAAATGCGTAAATAACTATGTCTGTCTGTCTGTCTGTCTGTTACGCTTTTGCGCCTAAAGGTTTAAAGATAGATTAGATCTAAAAATGATGTAAAAAGGGATGACAAAAGGGATGATAGTTTGTATGAAACAGAGATATAACCCATATTCACGCGGGCGGAATTGCGGGCAATAGCTAGTTAAGATTATAAATGAGAAAATTTGTGTCTGTTTGTTACCAGTCAGCGCTTAAACGGTTAAACCGACTTCGATGACAATTGGTATATACATTCGGTGCCGGAGACGGACATAGGAAACTTTTTATTCCGAAAATCGGTCTGGTTTCTGAGGTACATTAATTAAACACATACCATTTTCCGCCCGGGCGAAGCAGCAAGGCACAGCTAGTAAGTTTATATAGTTAAGAGAAGTCGGTAGCGCAATGGAAGTCCGTGTGGCTATTGTGCAAGAGATCAGATAGAAAAGGAGTCAGGGTCCGATTCTCTAAATCTGAATGAGACAGAGTGTACTACTGCGAAACAAGCCTTGTGTCAGGCAAGTGTAAAATTGTGGCGAGTGTGAAGCTTGATTTAACTGATTTATATTTTAAGACTTGGACGTGTCATTGACAGGTAATACTACGTAATGGTCCTGTAAGAGTTCCATGTTTTCTTTCTAAACTATGGAACTCAAAAAGTCCCTCCAATGATACTCTAAGCACTACACAAATACAATTAAAACTAATTACAGCTGTTTAAAAGCAAGCTTTGCAAACAAAGGGAAATTATAGCAATTTAAATAACAGTTATATACACAGTATAGTTAAAGCTTAGCGTTATGAAAAGGGTTAGTCGCGTGTCAAAGACAATTATGACAGCCTATGCAAATCAACTTATCGACCTTGGTTTGTAATTTAGGATGTGTATAGGTAACGCTTAAAGTATGTAGCTTACTCTATGCTTTGTTAGCATAGACACGTTTGATTTGCCAAGTGTGTACAAATTTGTTTTTTCTTTTTATTCAAAGTAAATAGTTTACGTGATGGTAAGTGGTAACTGTTGCCCATGGACGGCTCAGAATCCCTAGCATAGCTCTTGCAATGCCAGGGACTCTGAAAGCCGCTGCCTACCGTGAAGGTAGTGGGTTAGGTGAAGGATTAAAGGAGGTGAGGAAAAAGATAAAGAGGAAATTGGACTTCCATCACTCTCAAAGGTTAGAGAAAGAAAGCCTTTGAAATTGTATTTATTTAAAATATTATGTTATGCTGGATCTCGAGGGTTGGTATTGGAAAAAAAGGGGCAAGTAACCACCCTATTGCCAACCCTTTAGATCCAGTCTTGTGCCTGAGGTTAATTGACAATTCAAACAAACACGATAAGTTATAAGTCGTAGTATATTTACGACTGATGAAACTAATAATTTTTCGTGTTGAAACCGAATTATGAGTTCAACAAACAGCCGATAGTTTGCCAACAAGAATTTGCCGCAAATAGTTAGCCAGCAACCGTTTGATGCAAATCGTTTGCTATACACAACCGTGTCCTTGTTCACTGTATAAACATTCATGTTTTTGTACAATTTAACAGGTTGGTGCTCGCGACATGTTAGTTATAATTGCTTACTGTTAGATAGTTAGGTTTTACTACGTGTTGTGTATATAAATTATTATAATTTGTTAATTCTGTTTATATTCAATTATAATAAGGTTAGTTTTACCGTAGTAAATCCTCGCTGGTTTTATAAATTGACCCGGCATAAGTACCACCGTGTCACTGATTAATTAATTTAAGCGGAACGTGAAAAACCATTTCATAACGTCACCATAGAGGGCGCCACTATGCCAGCAGATTAAAATGACGGTTCTTAGAACGGTGTCTACAACTTGTGTACACTGACTGCTTACCATTAGGCATAATTGAGTCATTTTAGAAGGCTCACATTAAATACATAGCTGTAAAGTTGGTGTTAGTTTCTTTAATATGACGTTTCCGTCGGTAGGTTAGATAATTTGAGGCTTTTTTTTTTTTTTTTTTTACGTGGGAAATGCATTACGCATACGCACCCACCCGGGCAAGGCGGGGGTTATGTTGGACTCTCCGACCACACTCAAAGCGCGGCCAGCATACCGACTAAAACCCACGGTGTTCCTCCAGACGGCCAGAGTGTCGGGGTCACGGGAGTCGCTTGCGCATTCATCCGCGACCCCGACGGGCCATGGCCCGCTCACGGCGAGCGGGCCCCGTCCGATTTAGGGGCCTAGCCCCCCCTCCTTCGAGAGGCGCGTGCGGAACACGCGCCGCGACAAGGCGAGAACCCCGTTGGGGGGGGGAGATAGCTTGAGGCTCAATTATCACCTCTGTACTCCTTTTAGTTCTCCCTTGCTATTGCTTCAAGGCCGATGACTTCTTACATTAACTGTGTTTGAATATTTTCATATTTGCTAGGAACCAACCCCTCAAAGCATCGTATTTTAAATGCACAAGGACTTAACAAATCTTAAGTCTCCTATTTCTATAACTAACCTTCTCTAAACAAAAAACTTTCTGTATTTCATAATTCAAATATTTTTTACTTAATCTAACAACACTTATCTCCAATCTCTAAGTTAATGAAGTACTTAGACATAAAAATTCAATTACATATTCTAATTTAAAAACAACTTTGTTCCGAGACTATTTCGACACGCACTGGCACACACACATTCACATTTTGTGTGTGCTGTGTTTGCATGTGTTGTGTGTGTGATACGCACTGCTTCTAAACAAACTGGGTGGATGTGTTTGTGTGTGTAAAAGTGATTGTGTGTGTATCAGTGCAACGCTCAGCTGTTGTTGTTGAATCGGTAGGCCTCGAGTAAGGGTCGACGAACTGGAGATAGAGTAGTTGGTACAGATGTGACATTTCTATGGATTTTTAGAACTGTACCTATTTAGGTGTGGTTGTGTATAATACACTTCGCATGTAGCGTACTGTGATTTCAAAAGTTAGGCGAATCAGTATCAGGTCTTGAGACAGTTAGTTGTGTTGAAAGTTCAAGTTTACGTAGTGTCAGTTGAACAATATTATGTTTACAAATTTCACTTTGCTATGGGAATTGGTTGTAAGTCTCATAAATGTTGAAAAAATTGAAACCGCTTAAAAATCATCAGTAACAATCAGCGGTCTTAACAGCCATGGCATGATTTACTTAATATGTGTGTTATCAAACAATTTCTTAAATACAATATATTTCTTAATACAATCTTTATTTTCTTAAATACAAGAGTTGTGTTTGCGTGACCTAGGAGGAATAGTTTCTGGAGATGTTGCAGCTCGATAAAGCATAATCAATTCGACTTTTTCTTCTTAGTCGTGCAGCCTTGGCAGAGTGGACGTGGTTATGGGTGGGTCCTCAAGTATGGCGCTTCTTGCTATGCGTCTCTATTTGGCTCTATTTGAGACGTTGTGAGAGCAGTCGGGCATGGTTGTGTTTGTGAGGGACTTGATTAGGTCAGCCCATTTGGTAGTCGAGTGACCACGGGATCTCTTGCTTTATACTCTGCCTTAGACTACAAGTCGCTCCATCGAGTCTTCATTTCGTTTATATGGTTAAAGAACTTTAATATACGTAATTGCACAATCAACGATAATCTCTCTGTAATATGAAGTTCTTTTAAGATCGACACATTAGTATGATTACAATTTTCGCTTGCATGTATGTTATTGTAAAACCTGTAATCTTCATTATCGACTGTAAGTCTATGTAAGTTTGAAGTTTAGATAAACTTTATTTAGACTAATATCCAGGGCGACTGATGCCTATCTCAGCATTGATTTAACAAGTATTACCACGTTTTGTTGCAATTATCCAAACTGACATTAAATCTTATAATAATAATGGTTAAATTGCCTATCTGTATATTGCTTAGTCTATGCACCGTAGCAACAGCTTTAGTTAGCGTCGATAGTTGCGCAAGTGGATTCGATTCCGCTCAAGGCCCGAACTGAACGTAAACAACACATTGTTTATGGCCTACCCACCTCTTTATGCAGTGGCGCGATGTTTCATTTAACAGTTAGCGTTGGCTTGATGAGATTTGTTTGATAAGTAATACTATAGTATTATTTAAATGTGTGTTAGATAAAGAATTAAAATATCAAGAAATTAGAGGCGGAATGATTAGTTCCTACACGTTATCTTTTGGTTGGGTCTATCTCTGCCGGACCAGAGCACTTTTAGGCTCTTAATAATTTATAGCTTAAAAATCGCCTTCCGTCGCTGTCGTGCGAAGAGACAAGAGAATATCTTTCAACATACAGAAAATCACTAGTGTGGTGACCGAAACACCCACGAACGACCCCAATTTTAGACGTCCATCTCCTTCAATTAAGATTCAATGTCAATTTTTATAGTTCTCACGTGGTACATTCATAGTATCTTGATGTTTTACAGTTTTGTTACATATACAAGCCTTCTATAGTTCCCTTTAACTGGGAATCGTTGTAAAAATTTCTCATTCATCCAGTCAGTCGTCATCTGAATACATACGCCCTATTCTTTCATGATAACCTTTACACAATACATCCATTTCCACTTTGGTACCTTTTCACTTCCTTTTGCCTGATTGTAAGCAGTCACTAGGATCCAGTACTGCACACCAAAAAATTTAATAGTGCTAAACTGCGTGCGTAATTGTATGGTGGTTTAAAAGACCTGGGTTCAAAGTTGGAAGGAAACACATGCGCTGGTTAAGAGTAAAGTTTAAACAATGTGACAGTATGAGGTGCTGAACCATTTGGTTTGAAACTCATTAGTGTGAAAGAGAAACATGTCCTCTATAGAACACATAAAGAAATAAAAGTGAACCACCAAATACGAATTCAAGCTCAACTTGTAGACTCATTAGTCGCCATGTTCTCCACACGCCTATAAATAAAACTGTATACATTTTAATTAAACTACTTCCTCTATAAATTACACGATGTTTTTATATCTCCATAGATATCTGGTTATTTCGGTAACCCATCAAAGTAATATCAATATCGGTTAATAGGTAATAACGGCGATAAAGTACACCCTTTTATGGCCCAATGATGGCCGGTTGCCGTTGCTTGGCGCAGTTTGACAAAATTACGGTTATTCGGTGACAGATACTTTATATCGAATAAAAATTTTAGATATTTGTGAGTGGGAAAACTACAGTGTCGCATATTTTCGTTCTTTGATTTTTCGCGAAAGATCTAGAAGAACTCTTAAATTATATCTAAACTCTTCTTGGAAAAGTTTTATCTTTAATTATTTCATTTTAATCAATGTATTTGTATTAAGTACTTTCTAAGTTTATCTTGGACATTTCTGACTGACAACTAATACTTCGTGCCCTGACCTGGACTTAAAAGTCTGAAATTGCCAATCCGCCTTGAGCAAACGTGGTGATTATTGCTCATGCCTTCTCTTGAGAAGAGACCTTTGCCCTGCAGTGGTACATTAAATAGGTTGGTATTATTATTATTATTCAATGTATTTGCAGCGTTTCTTTTCAAACATACAAACAGTATACAGGCGGAGTTAATGCCAAAGGCATTCTCTACCAGTCTACCTTTAACAAAGTAGGTAGGTTCATATTAAGTAGGACAAATTTTAACTTATTTTCAAATTGTAATTACTTCTTTTCTCGTTTTCATGACAGCGAATTTGAAACAGGAAAATTATCTGACACCCTATTCTGATTATGTGATATTAAGATTTTATTCAATCTAAATAACTTTGATTTCGACCATTTTATTTAAGTTATCTGAGCAACTAAACCATCCAGAACGACTTATAGCGATCCTGTTTAAAAGTCACAAGTGGTACTTACTATTTAACTATGCAGTAGTTAACTTACATACGTTAAATATCATAAAAGATAAAAATGCAATAAAAATATTACGAACATGTTCGATATACTGTTAAGCCATAAACGCATTCTAGGCAATATAATTATCACGTAACTCCAAAAATTTTGTACTTTTAAACTTGAACGTAATAAAATCTTTGTATTAATTAGTGCAAGAAGTTATCGCGTTATTTATATTCTTTTAATGGGCCTCACGCGTTTGCGTTGCTTGCGTTATGCCATATCGCCACAAAACGCGACATTTAACCTCTAGCCGAGCGATAACGCGACAACGTTGTTAAATGTTAATTAGGTGTTATTTTTATATATGCTTCCTGTATGCAGTTATGGGTCAGTTGTTACATCTACTGATTGTAACTTTTGTTGCATTGTTATCAATTTATTATTATATTATTTCTCTCTGTGTTGTTCACGGGGTTTGCCTTTACAACGGTTCCCCTACCTCTTTTTACCCTAGCACCCAAAAGCATAATTTGTTTTTTTAAATATTAATATTATAAATGCGAAAGTTTGTGTGTATGTATACACATATATACTCACAAACTTTGTGTGTGTTTGTTACCACTTAGCGCCTAATCGGCTGCATCCATTTCGATGAAAATTGGTATGTAGATAGATTCGGTGCCGGAGTCAGACATAGGCTACTTTTTATCCCGAAAGTCGGTCTGGTTCCTGAGGGATACCACAAAACATATTTTACGCGCTTGCGAAGCCGGAAGATGCTAGTAGTTGTAAATATTATTGTAAGTATGTAACGTTTTGCAGAAATGTGATGATGAAATGAATAGTTATCAGAAGTTTTAACAAAACACTAAATAATTTGGGATCAGTTGAATATAGTTTTTTGGTAGTCGATGCTTGTCTATGTAGCACATTTAACATCATAGACATCCCTCCAAAGGAAAGTTTTGCTGTATTCAACACCGTAGTAAACAGCAAACTTGCTTTTCCAATTGCGCCATTCCTGCAACCAGTAAACTCAGTTAACATACCGCACCATTATCCCCATGACCTTGTAGTAAAAAGCTTTAATAATGTGAATAAAGTATCTGCGTCGTAACTTAAAATCTTCAAAAAAATACTGTTAAAAAACAAAGCTTCCGTGCTGGTAGCCTCACGATGGAAATTAAAACGTTACCGTCATGATTCATGAGGCCGGGGCGACATAAAAAGCCTTTGTCACGACATTTTGTATCAAACTTCCCTAGTACTTGTACCTAAACCTTTCAAATATTAAACTTTTCTGAGTACATCAGATTGTTTATCTTCTTTGGTGGAATATGTAGATAGTATCGTGCTGTCTTGGGTGTAATACATCGACATTTCTTCAAAAAATACTTGGTACTTAAGCAAGATATTTGATTGGTTTATTAGGTAGCGATGGTAGTAGATAAACAAAGGATTTACCTGATAATTACTGTTAACCGTTACCAGCGCGGCAACGTAGTGATAATACGTCAGAAAAATTACGCTACAATTTTTTTTAAATATATTTTACTTGGTTCTAAATGTTCTAGATTGAACCGAGGCTAAAAATAGAAATCGTAAGTATCCAAGCTTCATTCTTCCCGTAAGTGTCTTAATAGGTGATAACAAGATATCATAGATATGAATAAATGAAAGTTTGTTTCATTTAGATCACATCTGTGACACTTATGATCGTCAAACTAACAATAACAAAATGTCATCCAAATATCCTACAGCTAGTTCTTTAACCAAGTACCATTCAGTAACTCAGGCCACTCTTTTCGCCAGATTGTTAAAAATTTGCATAAATTACAATTTCAAGTAGCATACAAAGTAAAGCAGGCAATACATTTAACTATGTACTAGAAGATATAATTACTATTATATGAAGAAGAGTTTGTTTGTTTGAACGCGATAATCTCTACAACAATCAGTCGGATTTGAATAATTCTTTTTGCTTATGAAAGCCTAGTTCTTGAGGAAGGTTATACACTATGTAACATCTAGTTACTGGCGACGGGAGCAGAGCAGTAACGAAAGACGCGGGTTAAACCGCACTCCCTGCGTTATTATAAATCGCTTTACTGTGATTAACAATTAGCCAAACGTAGCGACAAAATAACTCGTTTTCCAAAGAGCTATATCCTGCACAGTACAATTTTACAAAGATCCTTCGTGACGTGAATTATGTAAATAGATTGATCACCTATTTCTGTCCATATATAAACAAACTTATTATTATTACGGTTAGGTACATCTTGTAAAGGTTCCATCTATATTTAGTTAGACTAACCAGTAATAGAACTTAAAGCATTTTTAACATCATCTGTTATTAGGTTACAAAGGTTACCTGTGACGTACTTGTCCTTTTGAAGTACGAATTATTCGTGTGGCAAAATTTTAACGTTTTGAAGTATCGTGATGACCGATATCCGTTGCGTCCGTGAGTGTGTGGATTTATGGAAACTGAAATTAGAACCATATTATTAAAAAGAATTTTCAAATCTGACTGGTAGTTACAGAGATTAGCACGTTCAAACAAACAAACAAACTCTTCCGCTTTATTTACAAGTAAAAATAAGCAATTACCACAAAACTTTAGTCAGATAGCATTAAATCTTGATCGGTCAAAAACGAAACCTTGAGAGGCCTATACCATATAGTCTACCTATATATAATCTTTCCGTTCTGTTGAAGTTTCTCGTGAGGTTGTTATTAACAACGAGTGTCTCTTACTCTGCTAAAATATTTAAATTATAATAATCTATATTAATTAACAGCTACCAGCTCTTCAAAGCACCATTCGAAGTGGTCAAGTTACTTTTACGGCAATACAAACGTCAACTGATTGGTAATTTACACTACCATTTTAGACAACATAATGTAACACTTATTTTCATAGACATAAGGTAGAATCTTGCTTGTGTGATAATTAGTGAGCAAGCGTTTAAAAAGATAAGGTTATAATTTAAGAATAAGCGAAGCGGGCAATCAAGACATTTAATTGCATTCTTTGTTTTTATAGTATCTTATAAGAATGTTATCTCTACTTTCAAACAACATATGGTTATCAACAACATATTTGATAATCAGAAATCTTAATTAATTTACTTATTAGCCTATGACTAAGTGGAATAACGTGACATTCCGTCTCTGCCTGTGGATAAGTTAAGAGAGGACTAATGCTGGATTTCTTTACAAATTTCAATCCAAGATTCTTGAAAACTCGATTTTTCGTCAATTATAGACATATTAATATATTGTAAAAGCGATTCACCGCTGAACGAAGCATTGCAAAAAATCAGATTTTCAAAAAAGGTCAAAGTCAAAGCATTTATTTCATTTTGATTATAAAGTAGGATGCTTATGAAAAGTCAACATTACATGAACTCAGCCAATTGACCTACAGCCAGTTAACTGACGAGGTAGAGCTGTGAGAAGAACTGGCAAGAAACTCACGCCACTCTTTTCATACGCCAGATAATTACAGTTATGAGTTACAATTTAAACATTCAACGCAACCAAAGAACCATACAAAGTAATTATTACAAATTAACCAATTAATATAATTACGAAGATTAAAGGAAAAAAGAGAGGATTTCAATTATTCAGTTTCATCTAGTATGGTAATTTGACTACGTATTTTAGTTAAACTGGTAAATGCACCTCCTGGTCACATTGCACGACTAGGTAATACTGGATTGAATATTAAATGTTAAATGTATGCCATGCCAAGATTGACTAGTCATCTCAAGTACCACCCGTTCACGAGCATGACACACGGGATCGGGATCGTTTATAGAAAGCTGTAACTGTAACACAATATCGGAAAACAGGCAGCATCACTGGCATAGTTCTAGAGATTACAAAACCTGGCATTAATTTATTATATATTATTACTTATTATTTAGTAGCATATTTATTAGTACTAACAATTTTATTTCTATCTATACACCTACTATGGTTCAACTCTGCATCACCCGTTTGACTAGTAAAGAATGCCGGTGGCATAAACTATGTTTTTATCAAGTAAAAACTTACAACAACGGAAAAAATGTAATGGGACCAATGTGAGTTATGTTTGAATCTAGACTATCACAAATAAATTAAAAACTATCCAAGTTGTTTGTTGCCAGGACAACTCATACATCGTAGAACAAGAATAGATTGCTTTTTTATATTAACCTATCAGTTAGTGGGATTCAGCAGTAGTGTACATCATTCGAAAAACCATCGCCTAAAACTTCTGATATGGTGGTCACCGCTATATTGACTTTGTGAAATGTTTTTTTACGATCCGCATAAAAGATCCTGGATGAAAATTGGATAGGAAATGTAGTGCCATCCAATTTTGATCCTAGGTTTATTGGTGCTGGTAAAGAATTCTCACACGAAAAAAACACATAATTTTGCAGCATTTCAGCGAGTACATATCTCGCTGATCAACCCGCTGATCTAAGCCGTAGAGTCGCATCCGAAGCTCGCCCTAGGGGAACTAGAGATAATACAAAAATGATAATGCCACACGTGAAAGTTTTGGGAGGGGCAGATTGTAGATAAGTGTTAACACCGACGTTGATAACACTCTATACACCTCATCATTGATTATTTTATTTAGTTTTACGAGACTTATGTTTTAGTTTTGATTGCGTTTGTAGCGTAGTAGAATTTAGAACTAGGCTAGAAAGCAAACCTCTGCGTCGAGAGGAGTTTACACACATGCAGTTAACGGTTGTATACCTGGGGGTCTACCACAACTCTTATAGCAGTAATATTTTAATATTGCTTTGTGTTTTGTCTTCTTCTTTTATACCTTTAAAAAGAAGGATATAGACAAAATAAGGTTAAAATAAGATTGCTTCAAGAAGTTGTGGCAGAGCCCCTGAACACGAAACATAAATTTATGGGTTACATAGAGATTTATAAAAAAGCTTGTATTTTTCTATAGTTTCAGCTGAAAGATGAAATGATAAATGAAAAAAATGAAAATTTATTTATTCACATAGGTTAATTAAATTAACACTTATGAACGTCAAAGCTTACAAAAAATCAGCAAATTAACCTACAGCCAGTTAGCTGACGAAGTAGAGCCATGAGAAGAACTGGCAAGAAACTCAGGCCACTCTTTTTAATCGCCAGGTTATTACAATTTTTGTAAGTTACAATTTCAAGTAGCATGCAAAGTGACACAGGCAATACACTTAACTCTATAGGTAATAATTACAGCTTTCTATGTTGTAAAGAAAAAATAAAAAGTAAAAAGTAAAAAAGATGTCTACATCAAGACGAAAGCTTCTTCCAAAATCCACTTGGTAGTTGACAGGTGGACTTGCAATGGAAACAACGACAATCTTATCATAGTACGCTGCTGTTCGTCCTGTATTGAATAATCATTATATCGCCAGTGATCGTTTGACCATAGTCAGTCAGTAAACAGACTGATATACTTTAGGGGGGCAATGAGATCGTCACTTGGCATCTATGTATATTTTTCTTACACCAGTGTTATTAGAATATTGAAAAATTGAAAAGAGTCAATGTCAAACGAAAAATTCGAGTTGACCTAAATGTTACACTGCATTCTTTACCTAATTTCTTGATATTTATAAAAACGGCAAAATCATGTCTGCTGTATTCGAGCCCCTTTCAATAGTAAATAGATTTTGTTAAAGCGGCAACAGAAATACATCATTTGTGAAAATTTCAATTGTCTAACTATCATGGTTCATAAGATACCTCCTGGTGATAGACAGACAGACAGACGAACGGACAGCGGAGTCTTAGTACGGAACCCTAAAAAAGGTTGGCTGTTTCTACTTTTATGAGGTTTCGATCCATATTCTGCTGTTATTAATGTCAATAATATTAGTCGTATTATTTAAGTGTATTTTGTAGTATACAATTTTTTACTATTTGTCTTACATAGCAGCATAAAATAATTGACATTTCAACATTTTGTTCACAGATTACACACTAGGAGCGCTGTTTCCTTTGTCAAACAAAGAGGTAGTAAACTCATGGTAAAGCCACTGACCTAGAGACCTTAGCTAAACACGATTATAAAACGAGGACATTTTTAAATAGTAACTACATTAAATAGAGATAAGAGTACTTAAGTATACATTCCTGATAATTTTGTAACAAAGTTCGTTTTTAAATTAGAAAAAAATGTAAACATGAAAAACATCTGTTTACTAAAATGAAGTTTGTTTAATAAATAATTAAGATTTATGTTGATAGGTGGCGCTACTGTGGAAAATTCAAACATTTCACAAATATGCGATGGACTTGGTCCAACGGTTAATGAAACGGACGATGGTTAGTAAATAACTTCCCGACAGCTGCGTTGTAAACCCTTTCATAACTGATTATGAAATAGCTCAACTGATTGGCAATTCTTATTTTAGGACCGTGTATATCAAGATTATTGTATATTTCTTTTAAGGGTGACGTAAAAGCACACTCAATTAACAATGGTGCTACTTGCTTACTAAATATTATCTCGCAGTCACCAACTAACACGCTAAGCGTGATTATAGTAAACGCCTTCCTTTATGAGAGGCCTAATTCCTCTAGACGTTTTGAGCTGATGATCAGGGTTTGGATGGGTATATCGCTACTACTTAAGCTGGGCTTTATGCAATGTCGCACGCTAATCAAAGGCAATGAAAACTAATCTTTATCTAAAATCAAAAGGTTTTTACATACATATATAGCTTTAAACCTTTTATCCCCGAAGGGGTAGGCAGAGGTGTTTAACCACCCACGTTTCGCCATTTTTTTCATTCATTGTAATCACAAAAGTGACACATATGAACGTCAAAATAACAGAAACAAAACGTTAGCTGATTGACCTACAGCAAGTGCCACTCTTTTACAGTAAAATCTAAAAGTCTCAAACCAAACGGTTCAGCACTTCATACTTTTGTCGCTCAATTAAAGCCTGGCAATCCTGGCACTCTGGCGTATGTGTGTCTATCTAATTATAATCCTGGGTTTAAGAGGGGCGTGAAAAAGCATCTCACTAAGCCGCTATAGTAGAGGCCACCATATTAGTAGTTTGGCTTTTGGAATGGTGTCCGCCACTTCTGAATTCCACTGACTGCTTACCATCAGGCAGAGTGGAGTCACTTTGGTAGGCTAATATAAAAAAAAAACGCTCGTTGACGAGGTAGAGCCGTGAAAAGAACTAGCAACTCAGGCCATTGTTTTTATTGTGATAGGAAACCATTTTTGCCAGGCCCGTTTATGCTGAAACCAACAAAGACCTGAATAATAACAACGTATTTCACTAGTTTACATTAAGTAAAAACGGCCGCAAGCCACAAATTAATTATAGGAACAAAGAAAAGTAACTTTTATAATTGTTTCATTTTCTTATACTTTAAACCTCTTTGTTTGGGCTCTCCTTGTTCGCAATCTGCATTTATTTTTATCCCTCGTGGTCACGTTCATTTAAATTACGCAAGTAAAAAAATATAATTATACTAGCTGCGCCCCACGCGAAATATGATTGGTAGTATCCTTCAGAAACCAGACCGATTTTAGAGATAAAAAGTAGCCTATGTCTGTCTCCGACACCGAATCTATCTACATTTCAATTTTCATCGAAATTGGTTCAGTAGTTTAGGCGCTGATTGGTAAAAAACAATTACACACACATAAACTTTCACATTTGTAATAATGGGATTTTTGTTAATTCAGATGCATTACAAGTTAGGTAGATAAAATTTTTAAGTCAGAAGATCGATTGACAAAGACGGTACGCAACATATGAAGATGATTTAAAGTCTCCACTTTCCATCACCTTCTGTATGTAATATATGTGAAAAACTATGTTTTACCAAAATGATGATGAATCAACAATTAAGTAATACTAATTAAAGATAAAAGATAGATTAAAATATAGAAGTAATTTGTCATCTCGTCCTACAACCAACTTGGCTAAATAGCAAGAGATAATGAACACTGCTTCATACATTATATATTAGCTTTTACCCGCGTATTTGCTTATTGCTCTACTCCCGTCGCTGGTAGCGTGATGATACATAGCTTATAACCTTCCTCGAGAACTGGGCTATCATACGCAAAAAGATTTTTTTAATCCGACTGGTAGTTTTAGAGATTAGCGCGTTCAAACAAACAAACTCTTCTCTTTATTTGACTGGCCTGTTGGTCTAGTGGTTAGTGACCCTGACTGCTAAGCCGGAGGTTGTGGGTTCGATTCCCACCCAGGACAAACCTTTGTGTGATGAGCATGATTCTTTGTTCTGTGTCTGGGTGTAATTTATCTATAATATGTATGTATTTACAAAAAAAAAATGTATATAAGTAGTATATCAGTTGTTTAGTACCCATAACACAAGCAAATATAATTGCTTAATTTGGGGCTAGATGGCGCTGTGTGCATGTGGTAGAATATTATTATATTATTATTATTATTTATATAATATATATTTTACTAAATATTACTATTTGCTCCACTCACTGTCGCAGAGTTTTAAGCCTAGGGTCAACACTGACTGCACCGTTGGTCTAGTGGTTAGTGTAACTGACTGCGACGCCGGGTGTCGTGGGTTCGATTCCCGCGGAAGGCAAATATTTGTGTGATGAACATTTGTATTTGTCTTTAGTCTGGGTGTTTCCTATGTATTATAAGTATGTATTTACAAAAAAAAAAGTATGTATATGTATTATATTTCAGTTATCTAGTACCCATAACACAAGCTCTGCTTAGCTTGGGACTAGACGACAGTGTGTGATAGTGTAAAAAAAAAAAAACTGCAATTGTACTAAACACAATGCCACATAGCCATTATTGAAATAAACATATTGTTTTCATTTTGTTTATATAATCATAATAATATTCTACATAACTATGGATAATTTTTTTTTATTGTTTAATTAAATTTCTAAAATAACTACGGCGAATATAGATTATCAAGTTCAAATGTTATTGATATATCTTAATATAAACATAAATATTAACATATATTATTTATACCGGTTTTAAATTAACAATATTTGATCTTATAACCAAACATCTTTTTATCGCGGAAGCTATAAGTAATATTATACGTCAAAAGTATAACCTGTTTAAAAAGTTTTAATTACTACTGAGGCTCTAGACAAGTGTCAAAGATTTTTATTCTATTCATAGAATAGATTAAAAAATGTATTGGATTGACACAAGCTAACGCCAACGCTTATGTCAATGGCATACATTTTTTTATCTATTCTATGAATAGAATAGATATCTTTGACACTTGTCTAGGGCCTCTGGTATTTTAAATAATTTTTCTTTGACACACATTATTATATTTTTAATTTAAATAATGTTATTTTAAACCTTATTTCAATTTAGTAAGATCTGTTAATTTGTAAAATTTAAGTTTTATGTATCATTTCTCCTCTTACAACCTGTCGCGTCATAAATTTTTTAGTACGACCATGGCTGCCCTGAATCAGAAGAAAAGATTTGGATAATAAGGCTCTACATATTATTTATTAGTAACAATAAAATTATCATATAACCTAATTAAACTAAATCAACACAGTTGCCTAATATTAAATGCTTATTTGATTAATACAAGCAAATAAACTGGAAATTAAGTATTTTCTTTTAAATTTTAATTTTATTTCTTTTGGCATCGACATCAAAGACATTTATAATATATCCATTACAAAGTATATTTTATTATTTTTTATATAATTAAGGAATTGCTTCATAGTGTTGGAAGAGGTGATCAAACTCAAAGCATTTATTTCATTTTGATCATAAAGTATGATGCTTATGAAAAGTCAACATTACATTTTGTCAGCCGATTGACCTACAGCCAGTTCGCTGACGAGGTAGAGCTGTGAGAAGAACTGGCAAGAAACTCACGCCACTCTTTTCAATCGCCAGATAATTACAGTTATTTGTATGAGTTACAATTTAAACACTCAACGCAACCAAAGAACCATACAAAGTAATTATTACAAATTAAACAATTACTATAATTACTAAGATTAAAGAAAGAAAAGAGAGGATTTCAATTATTTAGTTTCATCTAGTATGGTAATTTGACTACGTATTTTAATTAAAATGGTAAATGCACCTCCTGGTCAAATTGAACGACAAGGTAATACTGGATTAAATATTAAAGCATGCCATGCCAAGTCGATTGAGATTCCTCTAAAGATACACGTAACATACATAACTTCACGCCTGTCTCCCATTAGTGTGGTAAGCAGAGGCTATAGAACGCTGTTTGCTACGATCCAAACACACCTCCTTTGCCTCTTCAACATTCATTAACCTTCGTTCCTCGAGATATGTAGGTCACGATCAAAACGTAATTCTATCAGTTTTATTTTTCCTCTGCGATACAGCATAAAATATTGTAATTACAGTGAATAGCTATACAATATATCTGTTATCTTACCCATACTATATACGTTTATGTATCATCTAATATACAATACTAATGTTATTACAAATTATTTGTGTACACCCTACACTAAGCCTAACTTATACTCGTTCACACAAAATAAAGTCTTAGACAAATTTACGATGCCCATCAGAGAAATTAGACCAGTGTAACAAGACCCGTGACCAACTCACAACTTTATACAAATCGTTCGTGCTATTTGGTTCTAAAAAAGTTTTGTTATAGTGGTTTGTGTCGGCACTTCCGCGTATCAAATGCGTATATTTATAATGTCGCACACATAGAAATGGGACGAGGTTAGTTTTTGTTTTGAATGTTTGCCAGATACTGCGTTTTCTTTCAATTCTTAATAATAGTCAGTTATAATACTGCTAATATATAATTGTAAGTCGTTTATATCTTGCGGTTGATTTAATTCTTCTGTTATTATCATATTTTTCGCGTTATTACTAATAAGATTTAAATTGTCGTGAATATTTCGTTTTAATAGTTGCGTGATGTAATAAAGCTGTTTTATATTAGAAATACTACAATAAGCGTGACATTGTACTTCTAAAGCATGGGCGTAGTAGTAATAGTAAATAGAATGGTAACCCTTTTGTTGCCAAAGACTCGCCTTGAGAGCTCAGTAGAATCGCTTACGAGAGGCCAAGAACTCGCGACGCGAGTCCACAAGGTACAGAAAATTAGAGCGCTGGGCATACGCATGACGTTAGAGAAGATAACTGACGTTAGAGAGGAAACACCTCTGTGTCCAGAACGTCACATGTGGGACTAAAGTGAAACTTTAAAGGGGTCTAACCAAATATCTTGCTTACTAATATCGCTTAATTGAAACCTAGAAATCTTTACCCGTCATATTTCCATATAAATGATCCTGGGTATTTTAAGCGAGACAAAGTATCACAAAGCTATCATAGTGTGCCCATGCCTGCCAATAAACGGCTGTGTTTGCCATGATGACAATTGCGATGGTGTCATGAGAGCCACCAAAATTTCATTTAGTGGGATACATCTGGTTCTTAAGGAGGTTGCATCTCAAGAATTAAAACAGCAACATGATATAGACGTTTCAATTCAATGACTTACTTCTCAAATAAATCTAATTTTTATATTTCTATCTTTGACGACCTCTGTGGTTCGGTGGTACTTGTACTGCCACGCAGAGGTCGCGGGTTCGATTCCCGATCACGGCAAATATTTGTGTGCTTGAACATGACTATTTTGCATTGGTCTGGGTGTTATATATATTTATATATATATTTACAAAAAAAAAGTATTTAAGTATGTAACGCCGCATTCTAGAACTCATAATACAAGCTATAATATGCTTTCTTTGGGTCTAGATGGCGTTGTGTGTAGTTGTTGTGATATTATTACATTATTATTATATATTAACTCCATAATTAACTCGTAACTCAGCTATAGACAATACAGGAGATTGTGTTTACTAGGCAAGTATCAATGTTATATTTTGAAAGCCATTACATACTTTCCAAATTAACCTTGGACTGTACAGCAGTTATTACATGATAAAACCAAGGTAAGAGGTGAATGACACCTACGCATCGTTACAAAGTCTCGTGTAATAGAGCCTATTGTTATATCAAGTACTATTTCAGGTTTAAGCTTCACACAGCCTTCATTGATAAAAAGGCATCTTGACTTAATTAATAATTCTGACATGTTAATCTGTTTTAAAGTTATATTTAAATACTATATAAATACATATATGTATATCTCAATACATATGTAAGTTATATCTAAATCATATGGTAGTAGATCCACGCTGGTTTCAGCATGAATGGGTGGGATCGTCCGGGGAAGTACTACCCTCTCATAGAAGATCGACGTAAGAGTAGTAGTATCCGTACTATTACGTTTCGTTCGGTGAGTGAGAGCGCCGGAGGCCCAAAAACACCTCGGTCCTCTTCCTTTTCCCTTTTCCTTCCTCAGCAACGGTTTGCTTGTATTTTTAAAGCATCACTTCTGCGACGCTTGGAATACACAGCCATCTCTATAGGTTACGGTTACCACTTACCATCAGGTATGTAAAGTTGTATTAATAATAAAACTAATATTAAGCAAGCGTGACGATCAAAGCCTAGTTCTTCCAGCCCAAAGTTCTTTATATGAGAAGAGGCCTTTGTCTGCAGTGGGGTAATAACTGGCTGTTTTGATCTAAATCTTATTTATATAAAACTAAATCCCTATTTCCCTTGGTCACGGCATATCACGCGTGAACGACTGGACCGATTCCGTTAATTCTTTTTTTGTTGTGTTTGTTATTGTCAGGAGAAGGTTCTTATGAAAGAAAAACTAAGAAATTTGCGCAGTGATTTAAAAAGTTTAAGAATACTTAACCACCATATTAAATTTAAACCTTTAAACCGATTTCGGTGAAAATTGGTATGTATAGTCCATTTCAATTCTAATTTCGGACAATGTAAACAATCCTCCATATTGCCATTGTCTATAGTTTCATGAATTTACTAGTGACGGGGAAAAGGATGATAAAAATAAAATTAATGTCATCATACATAATTAAATAATAATTTTTCATTCTTTTTTTTAACATTTTTCATAATAATACGTTTACTAATACTCTATTTGCGTAATCGATTAATTCTATTTGATTTGTTATTTTTATTAGGAAAAAAAAAATACATAAATAAAACTAAATACAAATTTATGTTAAATATGATATTGTATTTTATTGTAACCGTTGACATATAAACTTTAAGATAATAAGACAAACAATTTACCTAATGTATAAATAAATGTAATTTAAATTAAGCGTTGACCTCTAATTACACCTATTTGACCACGGACTGAAATGGAATACTAGGATACTTTTGAATATTTTTCCGACTGATAAAAAATTGTGAAATATTGATTATATGGAATTTGTATGTATGTTACGATTTTATTATACTATATTACAATAAAACAAATGAACTAAGACTTGCGAGGGCAAATGACAAAATATTATGTACCTATGATATGTATTGGCTAAACTTATTTCTTCTAATAAATTACAACATTGGTTTTCAAAGACAATATAGAGTACAGAAAAAATTTAACTGTTAATCATTTTGACGTCTTAATTCGACCGCAAAAAGTAATTCGTAATTTTATTAAATAAACTAGATTTGATTATTAATCATTAGTAGAAATAGTTGCAAAATGAAGTATATAGTGAACAGAATGTGTATAAACCCATGTGTCATCGTCTACGGAATTTTTGATAGAAAAATATTGAAAAGACTGTTTGTTTACATTGTCCGAAAATGGATTTGGTCGATACTGTAGATAGATTTGGTTTCGGGACATAGGCTACTTTTTATCCCGAAAATCGCTCTGATTCCCGAGTTACATTAATTAAACACATAACTATTTTCGCGCGTGCGAAGCCGCAGGGCGCAGCTAGTACTTAATATAGTTGGATCAGTGCTAATGTTGACGGACTGCCACGCTAAGACCTTGGGTTCGATCTTTGAATATGGTGTATAAGAATTGTTTTCTGTGAAGTGAAAATATTCTCAGTATCCAGTTTAGAATTGTGCTTTCTTTTATACCACTAAGGTGACAAACAAGCATACGGCCCGCCTGATGGTAAGCAGTTACCGTAGCATAGACGCTTACAACACCAGAGACCCTAGACAAGTGTCAAAGATTTCTATTCTATTCATAGAATAGATTAAAAAATGTATTAGATTGACATAATATGCTAACGCCAACGCTTAGGTCAATCTCATTCATTTTTTTTATTTAATCCGATACATTTTTTTATCTATTTTATGAATAGAATAGATTAAAAAATGTAGCAAAATGCCGATACTGTTAAAAACATTTTAACTCCTTTCTTGAAACTCAGTAAACGGCAACAGGCTTGTTTCCTGTTACTTATGACTCTAGTTGACGAACAGTTCTACGAACCTACTCCTTCGGGGAAAAGGCGTAATGTAGTTAAAATATGAACTGCTTAGTATCTCTATTGAGGCAGTCTCTTACACACAATATTTCATGTAATATCTTACACAAGCTATCCGCGGCGCGGTTTCACCCGCATCTTTGCTTACTGCTCTGTTTCCGTCGCCAATAGCTTGATGTTACAGCTTATAACCTTCCTCGAGAACTGTAATATACGCAAAAATATTTTTCAAAATTTGACTTTTAGTTCCAGAGAATTTATAATTATATTAAACATCATAAACTACTGAATTGATTTCAACGAAATACAAATAAGTATGTCAAATTATCAAACAATATTAGTCTAAACGAAACATTTGCACATGATCTTAGTATTATTTGTCATCGATCTTAGAAGATTGTGCGCCGGCGCCGGCAGCCACTCGAATTATTACAAGGCTGTGCTTGTTTGTTGATCTGTACAAACATACGTACTCACAATACGTATATATATAGTATGGTAATGCTAGTTGCCATGGATAAAGTTTACACAAAGATTAACCGTTGTAGATGTGGATATTAACTGCCTATTAGGGTTTAGTTCACATCATTAAAAGTTTAAAAACTATACTACTGGATATAGGTTTTTCTTCAAGGCAGTTGACATTTATATTATAAATGCGAAAGTAACTCTATCTGTCTGTCTATCTGTTACGCTTTCACGCCAAAACTACTGAACGGATTTTGATGAAATTTGAGAGATAAATTAAACGTCGGGGAAATTAAACATAAGCTATATTTTATCGCAAAAAATTTGTTTAAGGGGTTGAAATAGGGGATGAAAGTTTGTATGAAAAAATGTCAACGTAAACAGAGATATAACCGACATTTACGCAGGCTGAGCTGCGGGCAACAGCTAGTTGCATTTGTCTGGGTGTTTCTATGTATAATATGTATATATTTACAACAAAAAAATATTTAAGTATGTATATCCGCATTCTAGACCTTATAACACAAGCTAAAATATATGCTTCCTTTGGGAGTAGATGGCGTTGTGAGCATGGGTGGCAAGTTATAATATGCATACAATGCTGGCGTATATGTTATATTATCTAGTATTTCCTAAGGGCAAGATTCACAGACCGCACTTTGACTTTACTTTGATGCAAAGATCTACTTTGTACCAAAAATATGTTTCTTAGGCCCAGATTCACAATCGTGACTTTACTTTACAGCAAAGGCACCTTCGCCAAGTAAGCTTTGTATTGCCGAAGATTACTTTCAACTTCATATTTAAACATATTTTTGGTACAAAGTAGATCTTTGCATCAAAGTAAAGTCAAAGTGCGGTCTGTGAATCTTGCCCTTAGTCGCTTAAACACTGCTTCAGCGGCAATTATGCATACCCAATGTAAAGTGGTTTAAGATGTTAGCAAGAATATTAAGAAATTAATCTTGTTGTTGATGACTGTAGCCGCTAGATGAAGGACCGAAAACGCAAAAAAGGTAGCGATTTAAATAAAAAAATGTTTTTTAAAAATGTTTATTCTCCAACTAAAAGCAATAAACCTTGAGTAACAACAAAATTAACTTCACTAATAAAATAAATAAACTTTATACCATATCTGTTATAATCTATGAGCGGGTTGAAGGTAACGTCGAACCGACCTCGAAACGAACAAACAAACTTACACTCGTTGTGTAATACGCGCTAGTGTGTACTGTGCTTTACACGCACGTATGCACGCCGCCTTACAACGCTTAATTCATGGTATTGTGCGTGAAATTGAATGTTGTGTTTACTTTTTGTGTAAAACTTGATGGAGCCTCAGAGTTAAAGTTACTTTATTTTTTGAAAGGGCTTTTTCAGATATTGTTATTTCTGGGCACAATTTCTTTGGCGCAGACTTTTGTTTAATACTTACCCATAAATATTTGGACGTCGAAATGGTCCAGTGGATAAAGCACCTGCTTCGTAATCACGAGGTAGTGGGTTCGAATCCGGGCAAGTACCAATGTGATTTTTCAAATCATATGTACTTTCTAAGTTTATCTTGGACATTTCTCACTGACGGTGAAGGAAAACATCGTGAGGAAACTTGGACTTTAAATGTCTGAAATTGCCAATCCGCCTTGAGCAAGCGTGGTGATTAATGCTCATACCTTCTCTATATGAGAAGAGGCCTTTGCCCTGCAGTGGGACAGTAAATAGGCTGGTATTATTATTATTAATATTTGGACAAAAACTTTTTAGTTTTTTAAATTTTTTGTCACCAAATTACACACTGTATGTATGGTATTTTTTATTAAAATTTCATGACACTGAATGAAGATCTTGTCTAAACCATTCTTTTACCATGGTCTACTGCACTAATTCTATGTTATTGATGGACTAAGGGCTAAGGTTACATCTAAGTCATACTCAAGTTCTACTCAAGTACCATTGTGACTTTGAAAGTTTACCTTGAATGTTACTGAATTCACAACACCCGGCGTCGAAGTCAGTTACACTAACCACTAGATCAACAGTGCAGTCAATAATCTGACAATTAAAAAGAGTGGCCTAAGTTTCTTGTCAGTTCTTCTTATGGCTCTACCTAACGTCAGCGAACTGGCTGTATAACTGGCTGACATTTTGTTATTTTTAACGTTCATAAGTGTTAATTTAAATAACCCAAATAAATAAATGTCTTTAGCTTTGACTGTGAAATGTAATTGTTGAAAATAAGGTGCGAACAAACTCCTTCTCTTTCTCAATAAGGCTTTAAATAGTAAGTATAATAATAATAATAATCATTTATTCTCTCTCCACAATATAAATGGTTTTTACATAGTTTACATTATATAAATAAGTATGCAAATATATTGTGGGCGATTGGTGCCTAAACTAGGCTCAAAGGCCTGTGTTTCAGGACACCAGGTCTCCAACCTAAATTTTATAAAATTAAATCAATATTTATTGTTATGTAAGTACTCGTACTTAGAATAAAGAGAGATCGCATGCTTATCAAGTTATTTAAGACTTTAACTAAATAGTTTTTTTTTTATCAAACGCGTACAAGCTTGTTCGAATATAAGATAACAAATATGACAATAATTTTATTTTAATAATATAGCTAAAGGAAAAGCCGCCATGTTGCAACAAAATTATAACATATGTCGCAATATTTGCGCTCGTTAAGTGCCCCGGATTGGTCCATGGCCGGCTATGGTATAATTTGTACATATTTCTATAATGTTTATGGCGATTGTGACGTTTAGTGGCGTATGAAACTGGTGTATATCACCATAATTATTTATTGTTTTTATTTTATAAAAATGTATTTCTACAGATAGAATATCATTAAATTTGCTTTGGTGAGAGTAGCACTGTATACGACTACTGTACAAGAAGTCGAGGATTTGAAGTCCGTAAGAGACAAAAAATCCGCTGCTCCTCCCGCGTTAATGTTGGTTATCGCATAATATATCTCTGTTTATACATTGACGATTTTCCATACAAACTTTCGTCCTCTATTTCAACCCCTTCAAGCCATTTTTTCAAAATAAAAAATATATTGATCTCCAAGGTCTATTCTATCTCTGTACCAAATTTCATTAAAATCAGTTCAGTAAAAGCGTAAAAGCGTAACAACGACAGCAACAAACAGATAGATAGAGTTACTTTCGCATTTATAATATAAGTTTAAAATTAAATAAAAATGAATGTATGGCTACTTATGATTTTATGTCCGATACGTAATTGTATGATAAGTATAATCCCCCGAATAAGCCTGTATGGCAGAAGTAGTCGTTTAAATAAAGAAAAGTAGGCAGGTATATTAAAATGGGCATTTTCTAGACATGTCAATGGATACGAGGAAGTATTATAGCGGCTTAGGGTCGGCCATGATAAAATTTTGTAACATTTCTACACCATATCAAAAGGTGAGAATTCGTTGCCATTAGTGCTACTGCCATTGATATAATTAATTGATGATAACAACTAATATAATAAATTGATAATAAATTAATTAATATGATAATAAACTAAGATACAATTTAATATACAGCTAATTATATATAACTTCTGTAGATTATATAAATTGTATAAATAGACATGGTTATGTAAAACTTAAGTATAGGTAGAAATTTATTCAGTATTGTAGAAATGTCCTGTACTCGCATTATGTGTAGTTTAGATTTTGGTAATTTCATCATACTCTTATCAGTTAAAGGACATCCACTGTTGAATATAAGGCCTCCTCCAAGTTTCGCCGATAGACATTATCTATATTTTATCCTGTAATTTTTACATAATACAGTCAAAGTGGTTCTGCTGGGACGTATGACACAAATTTTGGGAATAGTCATTATGGGAAGTGGTCGTTTTGGGAATGGTCGTTCTGGGATATGATCGTTTTGGGCGGCACATTGACCGGTCGTCGATCCAACTTTTGCTCACTCAGCGTCTTTTGGTACGTGGTCATCATTCAGAAACTTATTTCTGCCCCAGCGGGCATTGGTTTTGTGAGTAGTCCTGCCCATTGCCACTTCAGTAATGCGAGCTTTTTCAGTTACTTTGGTGGACAGTGTGTAAACTTGAGTGTTAAAAATTGCTTAAAAGTAATAAAAATGTTTCTATAGCCTCGTTATTACTCTATCTATATATTAAACGCATCGGTAAATATCTTACAATGCATAATATTAAACTCATTAGGTATATTTTTCGCTGACAGTGTTTATAAAAGAGCTATTATTAAAATAATGGATATATTATCTCGTTACTATGTTTTATTTCGACATTTATTGTGAAGTTGCGGTCTATATAAAAAGTTTTGCTGTTTGTTTTTGTTTCACGGTTTGTTAAATATAAATTTAGTAAAAACCGCTGAGTTAAAGCTTATATTTGCTTAACAAAAAAACTGCAGCGGACCTACATTGTAAATGATGGAAGAGAATTGCTCTCGAAAATGAACATTGGTTACTAGTTATACATAATTAATTACGTTTTTACTGTAGTTTTGTGTTAAGGCAAAAGAGGTATCTAATAATAAAAATATTATGAACTACTGAAACTCAAAAGTTTCATTCGCACTTACAGCAAATGCCCATGGAAAGTATCACTGCAATAGTGTCGTATTGCAATATTCAGATACACAAAGACACTTCAAATATTGAAATTTTTGACTAAAAAAATATAAAATTTAGCCTAACATTAGCATCCCATTATTTTGTAGCTTTCTAAAGGTAAATAATTTTTTTTTAATCAGTTTCGTAGATCTTGATTTAAATCGGATTATACAAACAAACATACAAAAAAACTAATCTTTTCTACATTACAGGAAATAGTCAATTGATTGACATCGATCCAATAAAGGTCTTGCAGTGAACTATTATTGACGCTACTTCAATCCCCAGTTTTCTTGCCAAACTTGATATGATTGCAGGGACGGTGGCAAGAAAAGTGAAATGAAAAAAAAATACTATAGAAATTGTATGCTTGGTACTTTTATAAATAACTAGCTTTCGCAGCGTGGTTTCACCCGCGTCTTTGGTTACTGCTCTGCTCCCGTCGCCAGTAGCGTGATATTACATAGCCTTTAACCTTCCTCAAGAACTGGGCTATATATAAGAATTATTAAAATCGGGCCGGTAGTTCTTGAGATTAGCGCGTTCAAACTAACAAACAACCAAACAAAATTTTCCGCTTTTTATAATAGTATAAATTAAATTTGTCAACCACCTTACGCCATAACCATGTTAGGTACATTGCAACATTTATGACCAAAGCACGGTTTCTTAACGAATAGCTCTCTTATCATAATGTTTGGTAGAATTAACTGATACGGCGGTTTCCTTTTATGGCAGTAAGTAGCATGTTTGAAGTGAGCCGAGAATGTGGGCATTTACAAGGGGCTATGTTTGCGTTTACATTGTGAAAGTATAATAATAATAATAATAATATTCTACCACATTCACACAGTGCCATCTAGCCCCAAATTAAGCAATTATATTTGCTTGTGTTATGGGTACTAAACAACTGATATACTACTTAAATACATTTTTTTTTGTATACATACATATCTATATATATAAAAGAAAGTCGTGTTAGTTACTTCACTTATAACTCAAGAACGGCTGAACCGATTTAGCTGAAAATTGGCAGGGAGGTAGTTTAGAGCCAGCAGAAGGACATAGGATACTTTTTATCTTTTTTTTTTTTTTATATTTTTTTTTACTATTTTTTTTTTTTTTTATACTTTTTACTTTTTTTTTTTTTTTTTTATACATTTTTTTTACTTTTTTTTTTTTTTTTTTTTTTTTTTATGTATGTAAAAATAGAAACGGAACGTTTAACATTCATTAGGTTGAACCAAGCCAAACTGCGTTCTGAGGAGTACATCCATTTACGTGATGCAGTTAGTACTGAAGGAAATGCAGCTAATATTGGTCGATTAACTATTCTGCCGGCGACATACATTGGTAGTCCACGTCATATGCATGAATATGCACAAGATGCAATGACATATGTTCGTCATTACGGTCGGCCCGATCTCTTTATTACTTTTACCTGTAATCCAAAATGGATAGAAATTACTCAATTGCTGCTTCACGGACAAACACCAAGTGATAGACACGACATCACAGCACGTATATTCAGGCAAAAAATTAGGTCCCTGATGAACTTTATTGTTAAACAACGCGTCTTTGGAGATACTCGATGCTGGATGTATTCAATCGAATGGCAAAAGCGAGGCCTGCCGCACGCACACATTCTTATTTGGTTAGTGGAAAGAATTCAGCCTGACCAAATAGATGATATCATATGTGCTGAGATTCCTGATTATGAAGTCGATCCAGACCTACATGATGTTGTTACTACTAATATGATTCATGGACCGTGTGGTGCCATCAATCCCCAATCACCTTGCATGGTCGATGGAAAGTGCTCTAAACGATATCCACGGAAATTAACGGCGGAGACTGTCACTGGCAATGATGGTTATCCGCTGTATCGGCGTCGATCACCAGATGACAACGGTCGAACTGTCACAACGAAAGTGAAAAGAATGGATTTCGTTGTCGACAACAGTTGGATTGTTCCATATTCGCCACTTATTTCTAAATCGTTCAAGACACATTGCAACGTTGAATACTGCAATTCAGTTAAGTCCATAAAATATATTTGCAAATATGTCACGAAAGGCAGTGATATGGCGGTTTTTGGATTGCAATCCTCGAATACCAACGATGAAATTTCACGCTATCAAGTTGGTCGTTATGTGAACTGTAATGAAGCGATTTGGCGTATATTCACATTTCCCATTCACGAACGTCATCCTACTGTTACGCATTTGGCGGTGCATTTGACCCGGCGAACTTTGTTCCGCCTTAATGTCAATAAATAATCATATTTTTTTTTTATTGGAAAAAATACAAAAAAAATTAAATTTCTACATCAATCATTCATAATTATTTCTTTATTTTAGTACGGAATAACAAAATTGACGTATAATGACAGCTATGTAATGACGTGTGGATGACAATTTGATATTTGTAAGAAATCAATAATAAAACTATTTCTATTAAATAAATAATTAAAATGATACATCTGCTGAAGATTTCTCGGAGCAATTGCTGACTATCGGTAATGGTCAAGTACCTGTCGATGAATCGAGTGGATTAATATCATTTCCAAATAATTTCTGTAATTTTGTCTCATCAAAAGACGAACTTATCAACAATGTATTTCCAGAAATTATTTCTAACTACAAAAATTATGAATGGATGAGTGAGCGAGCAATTTTAGCGGCTAAGAATAAAGATGTAGATGACCTAAACTACATAATTCAAAATAAGATCATTGGAACAATGCATTCATTCAAATCTATTGACTGCGTCACAAATGAAGATGAAGCCACCAACTATCCAATTGAATTTTTAAACTCTTTGGACGTGCCTGGCTTTACATTGTTCATCAATTTTCTAACCACCAAACGCGTACCGTTGCACAGTTTTGGTTGGTTTATGTTTCTAAGCATGATTACTACGGAGCCAACCTTTAGTCGTAAATTGTGCGGTGGTCAAATTCAATTTTTCAAATCTTCAGCAGATGTATCATTAAGCAATGTAACTCTCATGTTTGTTGTCAGTTGCAGTTTCTTCACATAGCGCCATAGATTTGACGATTTGAGGCAAGCGTTTATTTCGTCGGCAGCCGTAGATCTTGGAATTACTGGCAGTATTTGGCGGAAATCGCCAGAAAGTAAAATCATTGCTCCTCCAAAACATCTCGAGTCATTGCGTAAATCTTTTAATGTTCGGTTAAGTGCTTCTAATGCACGTTTATGCGCCATTGTGCATTCGTCCCAGATGATGATTTTCGATACCGCTAAAACTTTGGCCATTGCTTTATTCTTTGGATGAACTGTATACATACGACCAAGAGCATCAGTAGAACGCACATCTGGATACCCAGGAACCGCATCGCCTTGCTTCCGTCTTTGAAAATTCTTCGATGAAGCATTCCAAGTATAATAACGTGGCATCTCCGAGTAAAGCAAAGTTCGTGCAAACTGATCGCTTTGGCAGATTGCAAAAAAACTGGTCAATGTAGTTGCTGGAGGTGTTTCAGCACGTTGCGTAGCATTCGAAGCCGTGAAATATACTCGTTGACCATTTCTGGAGAATGGTCAACGAGTATATTTCACGGCTTCGAATGCTAGTTATAGATAAATTAAACCCAGACACAGAACAAACAATCATGCTCATCACACAAAGATTTGTCCAGGGTGGGAATCGAACCCACGACCTCCGGCTTAGCAGTCACGGTCACTAATAACTAGGCCAAAAGGCCAGTCAATTATAATAATAACATCCAAGATTTTCTTTTCTGAAATTTCTATATAGAGGTGTATAGCTCTGATGTTTCTCAAACTATATTATGGCTAACAGTGGGGTGAGCCTATTGCGTCTTATTAAGCACAATTTCAGACTTCATGCTGTAGCGGCTTTGCGACATGTTCTGCTTATGTTACAATTGTGTGTAGGAAAGTTCGCACAACCGTAGAGCTCGCCAGTCGTCACCCCACAGTCATGTAGTTCAGACGTATATTAAGTATTATATGTATTTTATATATTAACTGGTACCAGTAAAGCAAAGTCCCGCAACATCTAAACTTAATAATCAGCCACAAGGCGATAGGTGGACTGAAATGAAAAAATATTGAATCAAAGACCCTTGCGTGGTAATAGCAGTACTTCTGACCCTGAGGTTTTAAATTTTAGAACAAAGTTTAATTGTATATTGTGCGAAAGAATAGGACCGCAGCGTATAAACAACGAACTTGGCATCTGTGCATGGCTGTCATACGATATCATGCTATCTTATTAGAGTGAAAAGTTATTGCCAGTTAAATCTTTGAACTCATCCTGTCGTCCAAAGTTTACTTGATTCCTCAATAAAGAGATAATCTTTAATTCATTGGTTCGGCAAAGTTATTAAGTTGTGTTTAAGTACGATATTGATGAAGTTGGAATACGAACAGGTATCAATCATCTCCTTTATGTACTGTTGATAAGTAACTTTATAAAATTTAAATTATTTTGATAAACTGTCGTAATAACCGCTGCCAATTTTGACGAAGTTATCAAGTTTGATCTCAAAGGGTTACAAAGCTCTAAATTATATTAATTATTGATTTAATTAAGAAGCCAGGTTTAAGCAGTCCTCAATTTAGAAAGTTTTAGAAGTGATGACGTTGATCAATCGTTGAAGAGAGGTCAGAAACTTAATGAAGACAAGATATACTCGTTTAACAAGTTATAAGAAGCTGAAGATAAATATACAACTTCTTACATTTAAAAAATAATTAGACCTTAACGACTTGTCTCATTATCAAAAAAAAAAAAACAGAAATTCCGGGTGAAATGAAACTACACAGACGAATTATATTCAGAAACTTTTTTTTTATTTGCCTACCAAAGTGAATTCATCCCGCCTGATGGTGAGCAGTCAATGGAATCCAGAAGTGGTGGCCATACCAAAAGCCATTGTCTTAAACTGCTGGTATGGTGGCCTCCACTATGGCGGCTGGGAATGGGGTAGGGGAAGGGAATGAGAGAAGTGAGAAAAGAGGAAAGGGGGAAATTGGTACTGCGGCGCTCTCACTCACCGAACGAAACACAATAGTACTATCTACTACTCTTACGTCGATCTTCCATGAGAGGGTAGTACCTCCCGGACGATCCGGCCTATTCACGCTAAAACCAGCGTGGATCTACTACCGTTTACCAGTCTGGATCTACTTATATACTACTTCTTTATTTATCATATAATCATACTTTGAATCAAAAACAGACATAAGAGATAAAATTAAGCTTCACGATTACCAACTCTAAGCCCTTTTGAATAAGACAAAAGTTTTAGAACTAACCTAATTTACCTTACGACTTTTGTACACTGAGTATTTGAATATATAAAAAGAAGCGATTTATTTGAGCTGCCATTACATCGAACACGATTACACATAGACACGAAGTTGCCCAAAACTTTTACGAATTTCAACTTTTCTATTGACGTAGTTATTTCCTTTACTGTAACTTTGATTAAACTATATTGATTTTTGTATTTGATTGTCATTTTATTCTATCACTAGCTTTCAGCGGCACAGTTTCATCCGTGTCTTTGCTAACTACTGTGCTCTCGTCGCCAATAGCGTGATGTTACATAGCCTATAACATTCCTCGAGAACTATGCTATCATACGCAAAAAGATTTTTCAAATCCTACTGGTAGTTCCAGAGATTAGCGCGTTTAAACAAACAAACTTTTCCGCTTTATTTATTAGTATACATGAAACGTAATGATAGTTAGCTTTTCCAAAAAGTTCTTCTCTCTGTTTCTTCGCTAACTTCTTTAAACCAATCAACATATTTTAAAACGGCTTTTAAAATCATACAAAGAATTTGTTCCGTAACATTTATACATAACTGTAATATGCATATAGTAACTGTCGCGAAAAGCGGAAAATTTTAAACTATTTTAATTAGGTATGTCGTTAAATATGAGTCAAATAAAGAAAAGTGCTGGTGCCATGTCGTATAAGGAGGTTAAAGAGATGGCCCTGAACAGGGAGAAGTGGCACGAATTGCATTAGTTCCACCGACAAGAGTCTAACTCTTAAATTATGGATGGATGGATGTCGTTAAAAATATATTAACACCAGAATAGTAGGTATCGTGCAAAGCCGAGGTGTGTCACTAGTACCATGTAATAAAGAAAAATGCTTTTAACATGTTTGGCAACATATTGAAGTTTTAATTGTAATTATTTTTTTTTGCTGTAATAGTCCACCTTCGTCTTTTTAATGTACCAAAGCTTTTTGTATCACTCTACCCTGTTAATCTAAAACGTCATAGCTGCATATTTCATAATTTTGGTAAAGTGTATCTTACAGTTGGTACTTATAGAAGCGTTTTTGCCATAACTTGTTTGAAATACATGCGTCGTTATTTGCTATCATTGAGTTAAGTGAGTCTCTCATCATAGCTTTAACTAATTCAATACATGCGGAATTAAAACATGTACAATTAAATATAATTAACCCAGTTTGAATACATTAAAAGCATTTTTAAAGTTTGTTAACTCTATGTAATACAAGCATTCTTTCCTAATGAAGTTCCTGTTAAATAACAAAAGATCAGATCAAAGAATCTATGAAGTATGCTATGGAATAAGTATCATTAAAACTTACATTAGTGTCGACTGCTACATTGTCTTGGTTGAGCACTGTCTCCCAAAATACTGGCTTATAGCCTAGTTTGGGGATCAGGATTAGTATGTATTGTGCTAACAGTAAGTCATAAAATAAGTTTCATACATTGTTATTAACTTTTTGTGCCAATAAACATTATTTAACATTATTATTTGCACATAGTAGGTGGCAAATTATTCAACACAGAAAGGACACGACGACAACTTTTATTATTAGATTAAAAGAAAGAAAGAAAGAAGAAAGAAAATACATTTATTTAACACAGACAAAAAACAATATTTTTTTTTTTGTGACCATGGCAGTCGAGCAAACAGCCCCTCTGATGGTAAGTGGTAACTGTCGCTTATGAACGACTCAGTCTCTGGCATTGGCCAAGCCGCTGCCTACCGTGAAGGGAGTAGGGCAGGTGAAACGATTGAGGGAGATGAAAAAAGACAGGAGGAAATTGGGCCTAGGCGCTCTCTCTTTTGTGTTGTTGGTGAATTTGAATAAGTTAATCAAAAACACAAGTACTTATAAGCTTATAAGCTACAACACAAGAACGACTATTAAACTCTAAACAGCTTTCTAGCATGTGTATCACGGCTGCGCCAAATAGGCCCAGTTCAGCAAGCCAGATCGCTAGTGTTTGTCGCTGGTTTTCTACTGGACCTGAGTTGTAAAGTGCTGATACTGTCACCGTCAGTCAGCCTTCGTTTAGCCCGTCTTTTCATCTCGAAATCTGCAAAGAAACCCAGTGTTTGTATGTGTATGAAAACACACAATTCCTTACTATTTATTTAGATACAATAAATTGTGTACCTCATAGTGTACATATTGTGTTGTTGTTACCGAAATTAGGTCAGAACCAGAATTACATGAAAGAGTTGTTATTAGATGGAGGCCATTAAGAAAGGGTAGAACAATCTAGAACTGAATTCGCTTTGATATAACGTTACGCTATTACAGTAGGTAGGTAGGTACATGCTACAAATAGAGCAACACTGTTACTATCAAGGTTGTTAATACTCGTTAGTTTCGAGTGTAAAATGTTCACCCTGTTTAACTCATTGTAAACTGGGTGTGCATATGCTGTAGGGAACCAGCCACTTAAATGTATTATTTGATTAGAATTGCACCATTAATATTTAATCTCCCCAAGTCGGCCTCATGAACGAGATTCTCATGGTGAAGTTGACGAATAAGTCACATATCTGTCTTACTCAATGTACGTGAGTTTAAATAAACTACTTTTGCAATACCTATCTGTTGATTTAATAGCCATTATCTAATCTAAAAGAATTGAAATTTTGAGTTTGACCTTTCCTTGCTGCTGACTTGCAAGAACCTAACTACGATTTTTTACCTTACTTTGCATTTGAGATGAGAGGTCTCTATCCCTGAACTGTAAATAACTTATTTGAACTGTACTTAGATAGTCCACAATTAACCTAATAGTTTAGTTATAATCTTATAAGTCATTTGTAAAGTCACAAAGTCACAAAGTAGCTTTACAAATGACTTATAAGATTCTTGATCGGAAATGAACAATCCTTTCTCAGAATATATATAACATAATATAATATCTCGACTACTACACACAACACCATCTAAACCCAAAGTAAACATATATTATAGCAAGTGTTATGAGTTATAAAATGCCGCTACACCCAGCCCAATGCAAATAAGTATGTTCATGCAGATAAATATTTGCAATGAGTGGGAATTCAACCTGCGACCTCTGCGTAGCAGTCCGTACACAGTACCACCGAATCACAGAGATAGTCAATATCGTCGTAATGTAATTAGTATTCATACTATAGCTTTTCGTTCGGTGAGTGAGAGAGTCAAATGCCCATTTACCTTCTCGGGCATCCACTTTTTTTTTTTATGCCCTTCATCTTTCAAGTTTGATAACTTTAGTTGTATATCTTAGCAATGTTTCTACAATGATTAGAAATAGGTTACGTTAACTATTTACCATTAGGTGGACAATATGCTTGTTTGCATCATAAGTTGTATTAAATGTAAGTAAAATTTCGATATGTTTTTATTTAATTGACTATCACCATCTAGCATGACACAGTCCACGTCTTCTATTTCTACAACGAGTACGCAACAGTACGTTTGGAGCGCAATAAATCATGAAACCGACCAATTTAAGTAGGCATGTGTTGTTTAACATGTGCTACAGGTTTGTGGGTTACGACCAACCCATGGGAATACGTTCATTTGTGCATTCATTACTACTAATATTATTATTAAGAGTAGGTACAGTATTTTACTATTCTAACTATTCCTTGGTTTAGTTGACCTTAATAAAGTAGTTCTTTAATCCTTGAGATATTTTGTTCTATTATTTATCACGAAGTATTACTTTTTCATTAACAATTCAGATTTCAGCTAAAAAATGTATCCGAACATTGTATTTAGTGGTGTTGCTTAACAATCCCACCCACATGCCCATCACTGACTCCTGTAAGCCAGGATTAACAGTGATTACCAATACGAAACATCGAGCTTTGACATACGGGAGTCCGGGGGACTGCTAAACCTACTTTATCTTGGACCCCGCGACGAATTTAAACAGAAGTAAAAAAGAGGAGCTGGAAATAAAAATGTTCACTTCTCTCCATAGCAAAGCGGGAGACAAATTTAAGAGAGCACTATGGCAAGAAATATTAAGGGACTTATGTGAGCTAAGCCTGATTCCAGTAATATGTATGGCAGAAACACTTAAACGCATTTAGTGGTGTTTGCAAAAACAGCTTTGCTGCAGCAGATTGGGGAACGCAGTGAAGGCAATTTTATCACGCTAACATTAATTGTGAGCCGATTTTTGCGATGATGCAAAGATAGGTTACACTGGCGAGCAGTCTGTATCATCAGAAGCCCAGAGGCCACGAAGACTCTTGAACCTTTACAGCTGCGAAGAGACATCGCCTTAATGGCCGTCTTCTATCGCCTTTACCAAGGAGAGTGTTCTAAAGAGCTCTTTAAATTAATCCCATCCTTTCCCTTTTTATCCAGAACGACACGCGCGGGACTAAAGTGCCACCCTTTCACAGTGGAATCTAAAGGGTGTCGAACCAAACGGTTCAGCACTTAATATTTTTGTGCTCAAATCCTGGAACTCATTACCAGTACATGGGTTCAAGTTCAAGTTAAGATCCTGGGTCTTTTAAGCGGGGCGTGAAAAAGCATCTCACTGAGCCACTATAGTGGAGGCGACCATATCAGTAGTTTGGCTTTTGGAATGGTGTCCGCCACTTTTGGATTCCACTGACTGCTTACCATCAGTCAGAGTGGAGTCACTTTGGTAGGCTATTATAAAAAAATATATTCTTTTGTGTAGCAGCAAGCTTGATTATGATGACTAACTTCGTAATAGGAATCTCTGGCATTTCTGAAGTCGAGCGCGGTTACCAATTACCACCAAGTAATCTGTTGCTTTACCTTATGCCATTACCGTTATAGAGGCCACTAGTCGTTTTTATGTCTAAGTACTAGCTTTCCGCGGTTCACCTACTTTAAGTTGCATTTTTGGTTACTGCTCGGCTCCCGTTGCCAATAGCGTAATGTTACATAGTCTATAACCTTCCTCAAGAACTAGGCTATCAAACGCAAAAAGAATTATTGAAATCCGACTGGAAGTTCAAGAGATTAGCGTGTTCAAACAAACTTTTCCGCTTTATAAAATAGTATAGATTTGACTCGTGTTTCAAAAACATCACTACACTGAATCTACAGCCAGTGTATTCAAACAATTATTTAGTTCAAGAACACCATTACACCGTAATAAATCCATGTATGTATGATACCTATGGGTATGAGGTGCGAACACACGAAGGTCCCTCAGCTTTGTTGTTCGTGTGTATTCGACCTTATAATGTTTACGGAGGGCTTTATATCTTCCTTTTCCGTGTTCTGTTATTATTTAACTAATTATTATTTTAGTATTGACTTATGTTCTTTTAGTTCCGTGCCTGGTAGTACTAATTTGCTTGTTTATGGTTCACGCGAGCTCTATGGTATGCAAAGGTTAGTTTAATTGTATGCAAGGTTTTTGAGTATTTTTGTTATTTTGTATTTTGAAAGTAGTCCACGAATGGATTCTCTTAAGCATGTTAAATGCATAATCAGGCCAGTAACAGTGAGAAGTTTATGAGTTTATAGGCATTTTTAGTTTATTTTGGACGTTACTGATAGATAGAAAACTCTATAGTATACACAAAATTATTTGTTTTATTGCGTATACAATAAACCGTCAAAAATATAAGCGTCAAATAGTGTGATAATTAATAACCAAATCATCTCTTTATAGACCTTTTGCCTATTGTCACACCATTCAGGTCTATTTCCAATTTATTAAAGTCGTTTTCGAATTCTGGAGTCTAACATGGCAGTCGTACAAAACAGTACAACACTATGTACCTAGTTAGAACACAAGATGTAGACATCTGTTATAGCGAATTTGACAAAAATACAACTTACGAGTACAATAGGCAACCTAAACGTAGTGTTAACGGTATTTTTTTTTTATTGCCTACAGTGGAAGAAGAGCCAACAGCCCACCTGATGGTAAGTGGTAACTGTCGCTCATGGACTGCAATGCCAGGTCCTTGGTTGACCCAGGATCTCGAAACAAATATTTGTATATCTCACAATATCCCCCAGTTTCTGAAAGGCTGATCAACGAAAAATTAACTAATCAGCTGTCTCATGTCTCATGTAAAGTACCTGAAAGCATGCAAAAAGCATGGATAATTAGTTTTATTTGATCTAATTAGTTACTAACTAGATCAAATTAAACTAATTATTCATACTTTTAGCAACCCAACTGGCACATCACATGAGACTTAACAGGTGATTAGTTAATTTTTCGTTGATCAGCCTTTCAGAAACTGGGGGTAAGTCTGTTAAGAGAATTGAATACACATTCGACGTATGGTCATCATAACCAAAAACGTACTCACACAATTTTATCCGTACCTCAGATGTTTACAACTGTAGCAATAAGTTTTCGTATTGCAATTGCAAAGGTAAGGAACATAAAACAATCTATTTATAAACAGCTTCCATTTACACAAAATTTGGAATATCTAATAACATTTTGAATATATGCTAAATAGTTATGATATTAAAAAAGATAAGGCACACATTTGGAGCTCACTACAAGATTTACGTAATTATATCATTTATTTGCCCCCTTGCGGCCATTTCTACGTCTTTGAGCTCTTATGCTAATTTGATTCTCTTCTTAAATGATGGCGAACGTCAACAACTTTAACGTTTTTACAGCAGGAATAAAACAAAAGTACTTTCATTTATACCTCCAGTTTAAAGGAAAGTATTATAAGCTGTAGGTGTAGATATGAGGTTATAAGATAGAAGTTCACAAGGGTAGAAAATCTTTGCGATAAGATAAGAACCAAAAAGTGTAGAAATTTTTATCATGATCCAAATTTTAGCTTCGTACCTATACAAACTGCTCAATATATTCCTCCTACAAGTATCTTCATATTGAAACATTCATATATACGATCTGTTGTCCACCACTTTTAACAGAGCTTCATCTTGTGGAAGACCCATATCTTCAACCCTCATTTGTTCTTAAACCTCTCGTGATCAAGTCCTTGCTTACGTCAATCTGCCGCTATCGACGTCTAAAAGAGCCTGTTGTAAAGTAATAAACTTACCTATTAGGTATCTACTAAATATCTAATTAAACTAGTCTTAATGTGATTTGACAAAAATACCAGTTACAAAAATTAACGTCATTCGTAAAATAATAAGCCTATTAATATTCAAAAGCAAAATATTTTTCTAATTTATTGTAATTACCAGTATAGAAACTTTGTTTTTTATAAAACGACTACGCACAAAGCTAAATACCATAACAAAAGCTAACTCAAACATTAGCAGAGAAATGTAAGAGCAAAATAGACATTTTATTTTCATTGGAAAACTGAATTCTTTACTTGTAAACATTTAATGTTGCCACGTGTCCCTTTCGCAGCTTTTTTGTATACAAATAAAAGTTTTAATCGTCTTCAAATATCTTCTTCCCGTCACCCTTCGAAAGGAAATCCGACCGTCATTCCGTATCTTTAATTAGTGAAATATGCTAAACAGTTATTTGACCCCCCAGGCCCATTAGACCCCCAACGCTCAGATTGACCCCTCGTTTCCAGAGAATTCAAATAAACTCGCACATCTTAGCCTTTTAATGTTTTTTACAATTTGTTTTTTACAACTTGTAAACGTGAAGTGTGCGTAGAATTAAATTTGTTCTCGTTTTTAATATAAAAGGGAGCTTTTGTGAGTATCCCGTTACGTAATGCTGAGTGCATTTCTAGAGGCAATTCATAAAAGAAAATGTAGGTATTTTATAGAAATATTATTACTTTTTTATCTACCGATTGTAGTACCTTCGCGATAATAATTGCCGTAGTGGTAATGTGGTACCTATGTCTGAGTATGCCTTAATAAATGGGTAACTATAGAGGATTTTCGAAAAAAAATTAGATGAATCGGTCGATAGGATCCATAGGTGGTTGGATTCGCCTAAAGAAATCCAGTCTCTTCCAAAATTTTGCCGTATGTTTTAATACCCCACGAATCGACAAACGTTTCTGTCGGCCCTATCAGCGAAAGTAGCGTAATATTATATATTTGAATTATTTTGAAATTGTAATAAAATATGTAGTTATTATATCTGCGATACCAAAGTAGTATAATTCGCGAACTCCGTTGAGATCACTTCACTTGAAAATAGTTCAATAGAGTAATAAAAACGACGCGAACTACGAATATGTTAGATCAGACATACAGGCAGACAGATGTTTTAAGTGCTTCGACCTCAAATTACAGACTGACTTATTTCTCTAATGATAGACTAAATTAGTTTGTACTAGATCCACAGGAATGTTTTATTGAAGATAAAATATTTCTGCAAAAATAAATGTTAATATCCACGTTGTTAGATTTTAGTCCAATACGTCATGCAGTTAACCTTCTGTTTTCGGACCATCATTAGGGAATATGCATTTACCCGTATTGTGTCGTAGGACGATTATGTCGAACTCGCTACTCTGATAGTACGTGGCCAGAATACCATCCAAAATCCTCTTGTGTCTTTCTTCTTCTGCTACCCTGTCTAGAGGGTTGACCGCCAGTACTTGATACTATATCAGCGTCATGTAGTTATTATACTCTATCTTAACTATGTTTTTTTATTTGTTTTATATTAGCCTACCAAAGTGACTCTACGTCGCCTGATGGTAAGCAGTTAGTGGAATCCAGAAGTGGTGACCACCATACCAAAACCATCGTATTCAATTACGGGTATGGTAGTCTGCACTATGACGGCTGGGAATGGGGTAGGGGAAGGGAATAAGGGAGATGAGGCAAGTGGAAAGTCCAAATTGGTTGGAAACGAAACGCAGCAGTACGGATACTACTACTTTTACGTCGATCTTCTACTTTCCTGGTCGATCGGTCCATTCATGCTGAAACCAGCGTGGATCTATTACCGTACTTCTTCTGTTTCTTTTCTAGTAGGACTAGATGAGATGCTTATGAGATATTGCGTTTTATATTCCATTTACTTGACCTGCCATGTCAAATATACTGGGCTTCCTGATTCAGTAGTGGTAATTGGTGTTCTATGCAGAAGTTACTTGTCAGTTTAATTATTTAGACTGGCTATTCTTAGCTAGTATTTTAGCGTATCTCGATAATAAGCTTCGAGGCCGATAACTCTATATAACCCTCTTCTAGTATATTCAAAACTTTGAAAATTTAAACCTTATTATTAGCACGCTTGAAGCCCTTGTGAGGAAAGTTTAACTTTAATATTACTTAACCTTCCTCTTAAACCAACTAAAGTTTACAAAAGCTTGTGCCAGTCTTTGTTAATTTTGAACAAAATTAAATTGTTTGGACAATTTTATTTGGGTTCCATCCAAATTACGACCCGAGTCATAAAAAAGTCTTAAAATTTTTAATAAGGTTACGAAGCTTAAAGGTTTTAGAAATTCACTAACTCTTTGAAGTCATGTTCTGTCAGTCATATTCTAAAAAGGAATCGTAGGCCTTCAATTTAATTAAGCAGCCAAATCTTTGGGCTCTAAACTGCATCAAACTTGATAAAAAAATCATTTAATATAAAGAAAACAAAAAATATAGAGAAACATATTGATAATTTACATTTAACTATTGTAGCTAATATTTTCTAGGTCTATGCCATCGATTTTCAACAAGAGTTAGGGACCGCATCTAGTGTCTTCCGTTTTTACCTGGTTATCTGTCCACCTACACTTTTTAAAATTTTGAAAGAATAGTGGTCTCCATTCTCTTACCGACGTCATCGACTACCTACCCACTCGTAGTATATTCTGATTTTAGTTCAATACAATCTGCTACACTATTAATACATTAATGTAGGTCATGTATGTACAAGTATAAATAATCCTCATTAATTATTATTACAACTGTATTCACGTGCGAATGTAAAATATATAAATTTGCAGACACGTTTCACTGTACCTAAATTATAGTTTTGTGCCTAAGATGCGAAAACCTCTATGAGATCGAAAAAAGATAATTTTGTCATACTTTTGTCGATTGAATTCTAGAACTCTGTAAGAGCGCATTTATATTTATTTTTTTAAACAACTTTGGTGGGAATCAATCATACGGCCCTAATGGTAAGTGGTAACCGTAACCTATAGAAATGGCTGTGTTTTCCAAGTAATGCGAATGTAATAATCCTTAGCAAACACAACCAAGCCGTTCCCGACCACGGAGAAGGGGATGAGGTAGGAAAAGAGCAAAGGACCGCGGGAGTATTTGGGCTGCCGGTGCCGGCACTTTCACTCATCGAGCGAAACACATTAGCATGAAAACTAATATCCTTACGTCGGTCTTCTATAAGAGGGTTTGATCCTGGGTCTTTTAAACGGGGCGTGAAAAGGCACCTCACAAAGCCGCCGTAATGCAGGCCACCATACCAGTAAGTTTGTGACTAGCTTTTGGAATAGTGAACAACACTTCTGGATTTCACTGACTGCTTATAAGATAACCAATAGTATGGTTAAGAGATAGCATAATGTTATGCTTTGTCATAAACTCTGTTGTCGTTTAACATATTAGTAATACCTATCTAAATCTAACAGTCACAAACAGTCATCAGACAATCTAAACAGTCTCTCAAAAAGAAATCAAAACAGCATTGTATTGTAATTACCTAGTATTTAAGTTTACATTTGTGAAAGAGAAAATAAACATTTTTTATTTGTTTTTATTTAAATTAAACACGTTCCTGCTTCACCCTCAGCAAAATCACGTTTTAAAGGAAATGTCGAAAGAGGCCCAAGAAACTTTCCAGCACACGTATTACTCAATTATAAATAAATCTTTCTTAGCAAGAGGTAAAGCCGCCAACGATTATACCTGATGAACTTTTAGCTATAAATAAAAGTTTAACATACGAAAAATGTTTACTGAGTTTCCGAAACAAGAAAATACATGGTCAAATCCCAAAATTTAATAAATATGTTAATGATGGAAAAGATGGTGTTCTTTATGTTAATTAATTTGTGCAACCGTTGACAAAATATAGGTATAAAGAGATAGAAGTACAGAACCGGTACACTAAACTGCTAATAAAGAACACAACTTTATGATACAAGTTGCAGAAACTTGAACTTAAAGGGAGGGCTTTAGAGGCTTTTTTATCTTGTCTTGTCTCTTCTAGTTACTGCTTTTTTTCTTCGACAGTACAAGCCCAGTGGCGCTTGCTTCCTATATTGAGACCAAATGAATTAAGTTTTGATTCAATTATAGTAAAACTAGTTTGAAAAGTAATGGTAGAACTGGATTTTGATAGAGATTTCTTTTATTTTGATTTAGAAATGTTTGAATAACGTGATATCATTTCTATTCAATTATGTAATTGAGGTTTTAGAAGTGTACTATAATTAAAATGATGGAGTTACGCTCAATATTATGCTTAAAAAGCTCTGTTTTAAGAATTTTTACACTTATTTTAAAATATCCTAATTGGAGAAAGGCGTAATGGCAGTTTTATTGTTAACAAGACTCTAGATTTTAACCTAGATATAGATTTAGGAGTCTAAGTATGTCTAAAAATAGGTCAGTGTGAGAACTGCTTTAGAAATAATGACGATAGTGGAGTAAACGGTGCAAATGCTTGGAAAAATGGGGAAATCTAAAATTACCTATATAATTTTACACACGTTTTTTTTTTATTTTCAATAGTGCTAGATGAGTAGCCTACTTGAATTTAAATTTTCATCACTGCTCAGGAATTCGAACCATTGAATTAGTCTTTCAGATGGGGCCTGCACCTATGCCACTAGCACTCCATTACAGACAAATATACACTAGCTTTTTTCTTACTACTCGTAAGAAAACTGTCTTGGCAGGTTGCTATAGGTTGATATATAAATAATCAACACACAATAGAATAAATCTCGAGAATCAAATTAATGCAAAATAAATATTTATTCAACGAACAATACAACATTAAGCTCAATTCTATGAAAACAATTTAGATTGGAGTCATTCGTAATTATTTATTCTGTATCAGTAAATGGAATCTCTAGTTTTATTTGTCCGTACAATATTATCTAAAATGGCGAAAACCTTAGTGTTTCTGTCAAACAAAACAAATATGTCCTAATAAAATAAAAAGAGAAGTTCTATTTGTCGAACTATCGTTTTTGCTGACTGTTGCACAATAAGGTGAACTTTCTTTTATCAAATAAAATCGTCAAAATATATTTCTTTTGATCATAAAACTTGAGCTCATTTAAAATCATTACCTTCACGTTTATTTCTACTATACTATTAGAGATAGATAAAAAGTATAAAAGTACGTAGGTAAGTACACCATAAAGTTTAATGGCTCAAGTCTTGGGGTCTCTGATGGTGAATATACCATTAAGATTGTCTCGACGAGGCCAGATAAATCAACCGAGCACGTTTTGTTTTAACAATACAAACTTGAGACGTAACGTTGAATATACCCTACGAACTATTTTATATAACATTGCTTGTATAATACGAGGCTTTTAAAAATTGCGATTCTATTCGAACGGGGCATCGCATCGTAATGTTATATAATTAGATTCTTAGATTTTCTTTTTTTCTGCTCTGCTGCCGTTATCGTGTTTGTCTTTTAGAATATAAAAAGTACAAGCAATAATAAATACATAATACGTAAAGTCTTACAAACACTATGCTTTGATAATTATCAATTAATCCTACAATTAGATATTGCGGTCCACTAACAGACATCCAATTTACACCATAACATCCTGTGCTTTGTCTGCCGCATCAAATGTCTCTAGTAGTACTGTAAATTATAATACATTTTTTTTATTTAAATCAAGTTACTAAGTTCACAGTCACTCAGTTTAATTTGCACTCTACCAAAACTATAGAAATAGGTAGAAAACATGTACCTTTTACTATTCTTTGGTTTGATTTAATCCAGATCACGATCAAATATAGGCCACGATGCGTGTGCGCATGATTACTTAAAACTGTCCCACTTAAGGTGGCTACACACAGCTACTATGTTATAGCGATTTAAGTTTGCACAGTTGTGTCGGACAGTCTTATGTTTGCCAGTCACCATTAATGACGATTGTCTGATTTTAAAAGAAACTCACTTTTGAAATATGTCATGTTAACGAGACATTGTCAGCAATACAGATTCGATCGAATCGATGTTAGTGTGTGCACTAAATTTCGACAACACCTACCACGTGCTACGAGAAATCTGCGCAAACCTAATAATAGGTATATATTTAAAAATAAGCATTAAAATGTCGATCAATCATGTAAATGAAATACATCTGCAACAATACGTCACACGATAAAACTGTGCAAATGGACTGCACAGATAAATAGCAGCGATAAATCGCCACCGTGTGAAGCCGCCATTACAGCACACGACAGAAAACGATTAGTTTTTCACGATAATTAATGACACCGGTTAAAAACTTTAAATTCAGTTTCAAAATTCCACTAAAGAATTAACGCTATTTCAATTAAATGGTGATTCGGTGATCTGTTCTACATATATATGTTTTGTGATAAGAGTTTATTTGTTTGTTTGAACGCGCTTATGTCTGGAACAACCAGTCGGATTTGAATATTTTTTTTTGAGTTGATAGCCCTGTTCTTGAGGAAGTTTATAGGCTTATCTATATATAACATATAATATATAATAACTATATATAGCAAGTGTTTGTTGAACATGATTCTCGCAGTTAATTTTTAGTAGTTAATCTTTAATCCTATTTTTCGCCTGCAGAGCACAAGTACACCAGTCTCAGTTGTAGAATGCGGCAAAATGTCATAAGATTAAAAACGGAGTCAAACTTTGAAAAGTTTGGCTACTGGTGTTTCATGGTAATAATTGGTTCACGTAATCAATGTCTAAAACTTTAAACACCTAAATACTTATATAAAATTTTTAGTGTATTATTGTATTAGTTATAGCATTTTGTAAGCATTTGAAGCAAGAACAATGTCCACAAGAATTACAAGCGCTATAACAGTGATCTATCATTATTTGACCGTCCATTTCCTTATTCGACATTGACAACACCAAAATATATTACATGTAATATATTAGGAACTTATAGCAATCAAAATAATTGTTAATCTCGTCAATTTATTGATGATAAACCATTCGAATCTATTAACAACTCATTTAAGAAGATTAGCGTTACAAAATCGTTTCGCAATCGTTATATTAAGTGCCATATCAATATAATAGAGATTCAAATTATACATGTTAATATACTTAAATTGGGATTAAATATTTCGCTCATAATTTATACTTAATTCATGATCATATTCCACAGTCCGATTTTTCCACTGTTAGATTTAGTTAGTGCAAATATTTACGCTATTGTGAGGAAATATTCCTTAACTGTGAAAAAATAACAGATAATCTTTTACACAGCAAAATGTTGCCCAAGAGATTACAACATGGAGTTCTTCAAGAAAGAAGTTATAAGGTTTTTAACAGGGTCGGCAACGCGCTAGTGATACTCCTGAAGTTGCAAGCGTCCATAGGCTACGGTAACTGCTTACCATCAGGCGGGCCTGATATGTACGTATGCCGGGCCCGTATGCTTGTTTGTCACCTTAGTCGTATAAAAAAAAAGTTTTTAAACTCTCGCATAATCAAAATAAATGAATAACTTCACCTTACAAATTTACACGACTATTTGCTTGTTCTAACTTTTTGTCAAGAAAAGAAAAATTAAATTAATTGAATAAAGATTCTACCATCCCATTTTAGCTACCTCCATGCAATGTAAAATGACAAGACAATTTAGTTCACAGAATAGATAACAGGAGCGCTGTTAATTTTAAAGTCAACGGTAGCATTTATATAGCTACAGATTTAGACTATTTTAAGATATGAGGCCTTATCACGTGGTTTCTTGAATGTTAAGCGCAATTACAATTTAATTTATGTATATCTTAGTTATAGAAAAATCTGTGATTAACATACCCGTCTCATTGCCATAAAATTAATATAAATGCAATATTAATGCGTTTATTTAAAAATCCATACAATTCTTATAATTAATTTTTAAAAATTCCTATTTTGTAGCCAACTACTTCCCCGAAATAAAATGTTTAAACAATCCCTGGGCCTATCTGAATAATTGATTTTAATGAACTAGAGAAATTTGTTAAGATGGTAACTCAAATTTGACTTCAAAGTTAACTAAAAAATATCAGCTGAACCCCTTTCATACACTAATCTGCGTAAAACCGAAAAAAAACCTAATGAGAGACTAATGAAAAACAGATTAAACTAAAAGAGCACAAAAATCTTTTAAGCCACGTACTGAATTTATAAGCTAACCGAATATTCAAGATTACTAGTATTTGAATTTTCGCTCATAGCTCGTTGCACTTACTGATCGGTAAACGATCAGCAGGTTAAGCAACTAAGAGTGAGACTGGCTCATGGATGGGTGACCGCATAGTGGTGTTTGACCTGAGCATCTTCGTGCTTCGGAGGGCACATTAAAAGTCGGTCCCAGTTGTTACCAAGTTGATAACAGTCGTTAAGTTAAGTCGGATGCATCTCTGGGCAACCTGAACAAATCCTGACTCTTGGTTGACCACAAACCACTGGATATTTTTTTGATCAAAATGTTTAAATAATATATCTTGTGTACTATATTTATTGAAAAACGTATAATATATACGTAAAACTGATGAAAAATAGAGTGATCAAACACAAGGTGATGACGTATTTGCCAAATTCCACTGTAACTGCCGGTGACAAACCAGGAACTGACCGTGACTATATTTACGATGCGCACTGTTAAAAATAAATAGAACTCTTCAGGAAAGTAGGAAATAATAACTGGTTTTATTTCTGTTGTTGTGATTGTAGATTGCATGGGATATAAAGTTACCTATAAACATCTTGGACATTGGTTTCATTCCAGATGGACGTCATTTGAGATGAACACAATGATGAACAAATTATATAATCTAAATATCTTTTGTAGTCTTTGCTGTTAAAGTAACATCGGTTAGGTACAACATTGCTACTATATTAATATCTAGCTTGCCGCGGCACGGTTTCACCCGCGTCTTTGCTTACTGGTCTGCCTCTGTCGACAGTAGCGTAAAGTTACATAGCTTACAACCTTCCTCGAGAACTGGGCTATCAAACGCAAAAAAGAAAGAATTATTCAAATCTGGCTGGTCGTTCCAGAGATTAGCGCGTTCAAACAATCAAACAAACTCATCCGCTTCAAATTTTTTGTTATTAATGCTTCTTGGGTAATGCAGTCAAAGGCCTTTGCCAAGTCTCTACTAAGCTCAAACCTTGACAATGGAGTGAAATACTATATTGCTGCATTGCAATTTTGGTATATTTTCCGTTATGTCGTAAATAAATATGCATGACACCATTTTGAGATTAATAGTCAATAGTTTTCTGTAGTTAGACGTACCAGTGTTTTCTTGCAAACTTCTTGCAGTTACAATTTCAACTTATTCCTAGCAACTTTCCCCCGACTTGGTAGTTGAACTTCAGTAAATTTGAACTCAATATCTCCCTTTGGACTAAGTGCTATTGCTTGACAAGATATGACTTGAATAGCAGTCAGATTTCTCAGACCTTAGCCCACCAATAATAATTGTGAATAATATCAATATGAACCAATATAAAAAAAATACTATTTATATCAACAGAATGTTTAATGGTTGTAAGGAAGCATCCATCTATACTAACCGATTGCCTACAGTAAAAAATCTACAACTGAATCTCAAAAGATTTATCAGAAGCGATATAAAATGAAGATGACACTCACATAAAATTTTACCACTGCCCACATTTTTAATTTATTTCAGTTGTGTAAATATATTGTGACAGCAGTTAGGAACTATGCTAACGATGCGTGTCCCACTTTTGGGCTAAATTTTTATAATAAAGCCGTAATAAAAATTAGAAGAGAGTGTAAAACTGTTGTATATGTGAGTATCGACTATAAACGAGGTGTTTCACAAAAGATTTATATTATATTTAGTATATTTTTGAGGCATTTGAATCCTTACTGAAAAGTAATATCAATAGAAAATCTGTTTGGTGATTTTGAACTCTGTGCCTATCAAAATAAGGTAGACATATTCAAAGAAGCTTACTTACTTTGCCTCTTTTCTTCTGATGGAGTGATATGTATTCTTTATTTCAATCATTCTGAATGAGGGTTTTGTGGGCGTCATGTCAGTCAATCAGGTAGTAAATGATCGTAAGATATTAGATGCTATCTTTCGTCAGTTGTAGTAAAGTTTTCAGTGATTTATCAGAAGTAATGTTTTGAGTCAAAGGCTCATTGTATCATTTTCAGATTCAGTGTTTATAAAAACGTGGCGATATGGTTCTTCCTACCTTCAGTAGTTTGCACTTATAAGATCTTAATTTCTACCTGGCCTATGGAATCGACAATATAGTGCGTTAGAGGTAACGTAACCATTGGGAGATGATATTTTTCTCAAGTTACACTGCAGTACAAATACTGCTATGTGTTTTGAACTGGGGTGAAAATGTTTTTCAGTTCTATACTTTCTCTAATTGTAAAAGGTCTTTTCTGGTTTATGCGTGAATTCTCCAAACTACCCATTCAGTGCCTTCCTTTATATTTCTCATAACACATTCTTTTTTCCCTACGGCAAAAAGTTTTTTTTTGGTTTTAAAAGCTTCCAAAGTCGAGTTACTTTAGCAAACTCGGCTTTATTTTATTACATTAAAATTTTACACATTTAATAAGCTGAAATTAAATAAAAAAAAAACATAAAATTAAAAGAAAATTAAAATTTAATTAACAAATTCTATCATGTATTTTTTTATATTAACCTACTAAAGTGACTCCACTCTGCCTGATGTAAGCAGTCACCGGAATCCAGAAATGGTGGGTACCATTTCAAAAGTCAGACTGGTATGGTGGACGCAATATAAATAAAAAATAAAAATAAATATTTTAGAGAAACTGAGTAGGCACAGTAATTCAAAAATAAGTAAATAGTAATGAAGTTTGTTAAAAAAAAAGAAAATTCAATTAAGAAATGAAAGAATTCGAATGAAGTTATCGGCGAAAGCATTACATATTAATCGAGCACAAGTTTAATTTTAAAATAATCAAACAGGTCATGAATCACAAATACTTGCGTCTGATGGTCTGATTTTTTGTAAGTTTTCGCCTACGTTTGTACGTTTCGTGCGTACATTATGTGTCGCGATTAATACGTTTGCACTTGTAAATCTGGGTTAGAAGCAGAACATACTCGTTTATATACAAGGCGGCAATCTTTTAATCATTTGTGAAAATTTGGTTCTCATATTATTGGCTATGATTGTGGCCTGTGGTGTGTAAATTAAAGGCTCTCCAAGTGATGGGGACCTTTGCTCGTGGACTTCTGCAACGATACAGACTTAATAAACGTTTACTTATCCATATATGTATAAGCCTGCAAATGGATGGATAAGGGCGGCAAACGACCAGTCACGGTGGCCAAAATTGAGGGGAGGCCTATGTTCAACAGTGGACGTCTTTTGGCTGACATGATGATGATGAAGCCTGCAAACTTCAACCTAAACATTAGCCTCTCTGAAGGGGAGAAGTTTTTCTTAATCACCAGGCTTGGCCAGCGACTTGGTGATCAGAGTAAGTTGATATTTGCTAGCGTACCTGTTTTCGTTTACCTGTGCAAGAGCGAAATTCTCTAAACACAAGCAAATCCTTTTTGATTAATGGGGACTCCATATATTAACCATGTTAGTTATTGGAATTTTTGTTTTGATAGCACATGTGTTTGCTTCTTATTTTGATCTCGCATCCTAGAGGTCTTCCTTGAACTCTTGTCTTATTAATGAGATAATTATTTCTGTTTTCTGATAACACAGTAAGAAAATTTTGAAAAGATATTAGAGATACAAAACCCTAAACTAAGATAGTTAATGTTTAAAAATAATCAATGACGTCTATTTATAAATCCACTATTTATTTAAGTGCTAGCATTTAAACATTCCTTGTGAATAATGGAGGTAAATATTGAGTAATTTCAGCATTGTGCCCTGTCCGTTACAGGCAGCGCTCAATAAAAATAAAAGGGTCAGTGACACCGTTGTTATTTGCTGACGTCAGCACGAGTGGGTGTACCCCTTCTGTTCACTGTTTTGTTAATATCTCTTACAATTTGTACAGCGAATATATTATTTTATTTGGTCAATAAATTTTAAGTGACCAAGTTGTTTCGTGAACCCATTTTAATTTATAAAGTATTATTTCCTGCGATGTAGGAGGCTAGCATATTTCATGTAGCTATAATTAGCTTTGGCGACTGAGGATTGTAAAAAAAGTCTTGAACGTTGATAGCTCATACTCACTTTTCTTCTATTTAATGAGATGACTGTTACTTTACCTGACTTCATCAGTCTCGGGTTATTCCCCGATCCCCGAGGCCTCTGTCCCAGAGGACCCCGATTTATTTTTATCTTGGAAAATTCAGTTTAGCTTAAAAGCATCGTCAGCAGGTTACTTTACGTCAACTGTAGGATATAGGGCTTTCCAGAAAGGGATGTTTACCATTGTTATTGCACTTATAAGCCGAGTTAGTGACGACAGTAAGATGTATTGTAGCACATGCAAGTTAGTAGTTGCTGCGTGTCCATTCTGGCCTTCTCAAATAAAAAGAGGTGATTTAATATTCTAGTTGTTATCTTAATCTTATAATTTCCAAAAAAAGCCGAATCGCTTTTTGATTTCACAAGGTTCGCCCGCGCTTAAAATATGTTTTGTCTCGGGAAATAGACCTAGTTTCGGAATAAGAAGTAGCCTATGTCCATCTCCGGCACCGAATTAATCTACATAAAAATTTTCAACGAATTTAGTTCAGCCGCTTAGGCACTGAGTGGTAACAAATATTCACACAAACTTTCGCATTTATAAAATTTGTATTACTGCACTATATAATTTAAACAGCTGAGCAATTTTACTACCAGTTTAATTTCTGAAATAAATAAATTTGGCGACAGTGTGTAGGTAGGCTTAATTTGTCATTGAATGAGGTGGATCATATACAACTATATTTTAGTTTCTTGACCTTTTTAGTTAATTCGCCTCAATCTCTAAATATATAAAGAAAAGTTCTGTTTTCTTCTGCTTGTTTCTCCGAATTTCTTCAAACTCTTACTCAAAGCATTTATTTCATTTTGATCATAAAGTATGATGCTTATGAAAAGTCAAAATCACAAGAAGTCAGCTAATCATCTACAGTCAGTTCGCTGACGAGGTAGATCTGTGAAAAGAACTGGCAAGAAACTTACGCCACTCTTTTCAATCGCCAGATAATTACAGTTTTAACTAAGCAAACAATTTTGATTAGATAGATCGTTTAAAGAATTTCTTTAGAAAGGTTTATATCTATAATACATGCACACTATAGTAGTGAAAAATCGACAATATCTAATAATTGTAATTACAAAAAATACATATAATTACCCACGTGTGAATGGCTCGCTAGTAAATTTTATATATGAAACAACTCGGCCTGTAATAAAATTCTCGTGTACATCACCCACGGAAAGAGATGCGTTTATTTTACTCAAGGCAATGCTATTTTCGTCTTTAACTCGAGCAATAACATAATAAAACATTTGTATGTTTGCTTACGTCCGTCTTCTATTACCACACTACTGGGTAATTAATAAGATTTTTTCTGGTCGGATCCCCTGGGGGATCGGTTTATTTTATTATATTTTATATTACGGTCTGATCCACTGTGTAGGAGTTCACAAATAAATTTAAATTTTATTCCGGTCTATTACTAATCTTTTGAACAGTTAACAGCTAATACATACATAACTTCACGCCTGTCTACCATTAATGGGGTAAGCAGAGACTAGAACGCCATTTTTCATTTTTAATTCTATGTTTAGTCCCCGAATTACGAATTATGTATCACTCACGCACACGCACACACACACACAAACACAAACACACACACACACACGCAGACACACACGCACACACACACGCACGCACACACGCACAGACATACGCACACACACACACGTGCACGCACGCACGCACGCACATACACACGCAGACACACACATACACACACACACATCCACACACACGCGAGCGCACATGCACGCACACACACACACACATACATAATTTATTTGAATTGATTTTACTTGATTTATTTACTTTATATTTCTTTATTTTGCATTGTATAATTTAAACAACGTTAACCTTGTTACAAGTCTATTGGTAAATCCTCCATAGTGGCACCCAAGATACAGGCTTGTTTAGTTTGGGGTCAATATTAAAACTATGTTTTGTACCTACTTTTGGAAATATTTTTTTATATAATCTATTTTATCTTATATTCTTCTTTTGATCTCAATTAAAGGTAGAATTATCATCTTGGCTAAATACTTGGCATTGCAGGCATCACTATTTAATGGGTCAATTGAATGATTCAGCCTATTATATTGCCACATAAGGAGAAAAATGTCTTATAAACTTTTTATTATTATATTTATTAAAAGTTCAGGACGGTTCCGGACGGTTGCTACTTAATACTTCAACATTTTTTTACACCCGGAAAACATGTAAAATAAATAAAGGAAAGTCAGCCTGTCTTATTATCTATTCTCGTCCGAGGTATCGTTAAAGCAAGACGTGTTTTTAATAAAATATAAAATAGCTTAATCAATTTTAAGTTCTATTTCAAAAGAATTAAAGTATAATTTAAACTTACCTATTTTCGCCGTACATTACGGGTGTACTTATTAGTCAGTAGTGTTAAGTGTAGTATACGCAACGAATTCAGGTAAAATGCATCGTACTCCGACACAAGGTCACCCAGCTAGGTTCTCGTCGCATCCGGATCTTTCTCTTGACATTGGACCTCAAGATCAGGAAGGAAGAAATGAGGAAATCATCAGAAATGTAAACCTAAGAAAACGGAAATACCCTGAACAGCAAGAGTTAGAAGATTTGAAACAAGACCTTCTAAAGTCTTTTAAGGATATGATGACTCAGGAGATAGCTGTAATAAAGCAACAAAATAGTGAAATACTTCAGACTAATTTAGAAATAAAAAAACAACTTGAAGAGAATGCTACTAAATATAAGGAAATTAATGAACGAGTACTAAATCTTGAAATAAAGCATGAAGCAGCAGAAGAACGCATTAATCTGTTGGAATCCCAGATGAATGAATTACAGAAACAGCTTTTAAAAAATACCGTCGAAATAAGAAATATTCCTCAAGTTGATAAAGAAGTTGTACAAAATACTGTCAATAAAGTATTTGAAACTCTTAAGATACCACTAATTGATGAAAATACTACTGTTTATAGAAAGGGCAAAAAATATGGACCAATTATTATCGAGTACCAGAACATCAAAAACAAGGATACACTATTAAAAGCCATAAAAAAGTACAACTCCGACAATAAAGATAAACCTCTTAGTACTGAAATATTAGGATTTTCTGATGACTCGTCACGTATTTACATATCTGAGTCTTTAACTCCTATGGCGAAGAAACTTCTAGCGGCTGCACGTGAGTTGGTAAAAAGTGGGGCTTATAAATACTGCTGGGCGGCAAGAGGTAATATTTTGCTACGAAAAGAAGATGGAGGACCCGCTATACTCATCAAATCATTGAGTCAAATCAAAGACCTCATCTTGGAATGACTAGCCGTGCTAAAAATTTATGTGTACTTACGGTATTTTTTTCCTTTTTTTTCTTTTGCATTACTTTTGCTTTTTATTTTGACTGACACATACTATCAGTCCATATTTTACATATGTTTTTTTTCTTTGAACTCTCACTATAATAATGAATGCCTAGGTATAAATATAAAATTTTATATTATTTATCTACACTGTCCGAAAATAATTATATACTCTTTATTATTATATATATGTTTGGAATGGCTTTTGATTGTATATATATTATTATGCTCTAGAAACTGCTTGTCCGAAAATAATATTAAAAAAATTACAAATTACGGAAACTCAAATCGTCAACCAAATATATTGAAGTATCACTCAAACGGGTTAGTGTTGTTAACATGGGTAACAGCATAGACGAAGTGGTCACCGAGTTGGACAGAAATGTCAACGTCGGTGACTCATATTTGGTTGATGATCCCGAAGTGTTTCCACATTACAAACTTGACACAAAATCTCTTAAAATCATTGTACAAAATATTCGAAGCATACACAAAAATTTTATAGATTTTAAAGTTTTTATTGCAAGAAGTAACATGGACTACGATTTTATTATTTTGACGGAGTGTTGGTTGCAAAATTCGGAAATGATACCTGATCTGGAAGGATATGTTTCGTTTTACACAAAAAAACATATAAATCAAAATAGTGGTGTGGTTGTATATGTGAAAAATTGTTTCGCCAATATCACAACATATGAACCAAACCTTGCTGATGCCGATTGTTTAGTAATAAAAATAGGTAAAAGTCATACCTTTATATGCATGTATAGGTCGCCATCTTTTACCTCAATCACAAATTTTCTTGTTTCCCTAGAGGAACTGCTAACAGATGAAAAACATATACCGAATATCTACTTAACCGGTGATGTTAATATTGATGTTAGTAACAATAATACTGATTACAGATCTGATGAATACATGAACTTGCTTGCTAATTACTGTCTTCTACCTAGTCACTTGCATCCAACGCGCTTGAATAAATGTATTGATCATTGTTTCGTGAAATCAAATTTAAACATGTTGACAGTAGTTTGTAACTCATCAGTTACTGACCACAGTAGTATTTATCTTAGTATTCCCATGAATCAACCTCGTATGGCTGCCAAACCAAAAAAGACTATTTTAAACCTTGATTATGATAGAGCTTACATCCTAATGAAAGATCTCGATTGGGCTGATATATTGTCATTGAAAGATCCTAATGAAGCATGTGAAGCGCTTATCAAAACCTTATCTGATATAATAGAAAAGTCTAGCAGACAGATTGTGGTACCCAGCAGACGGCAAACTTTCCAACCGTGGATAACAGCAGGTCTCTTACGATGCATGAGGTTTAGAGACACGTTACATAGAAGGTTCTTAAAACATCCCAATGATAAAAATCAGGAAATCACTTACAAGCGTTACAGAAATCGTTGCAATAATCTTCTTCACAACTTAAAAAACGAGCATGATAGATCTGACATAAATGCTAACAAACACGATATAAAAGGTACGTGGAATGTAATTAAACGCGTATGCAACTTAACCAAACGTGAAAAATCGCAGGATCCTTGTGAACTATTAAAAATAAAGAAATCGACACAGGAATCGGTTGAATTTATAAATGATTTCTTTGTCAATACGGGTTCTAAGCTGTCTGAAGACATTCTGAAAAAAAAAAAATCTTACAGAAGATGTTCTTTTGGACAAATTTAAATGTAAACGCAGCCCAGTGAACTCTTTTGCGCTATTAGACACTGATGAGGCAGAGGTTCATAAAGTTGCTATGTCACTGAGAAATACGAAGTCTACTGGTTGGGACGGTATTTCATCTATGTTTATTAAAAAATATGTAAATATTCTGGTAAAGCCTTTGACTCACATTTTTAATCTATGTTTTTCATCAGGAAAGTTTCCGGATGCTCTGAAACACTCCATTGTTGTACCAATATATAAGTCGGGGGAAAGAGACAGTATCAATAATTATCGTCCAATATCACTTTTACCTACTACAGCTAAAATTCTCGAAAAAATAATAAATAATAGGCTTATAAATTACCTAGAAAAAAATAATCTCCTCTCTCATAACCAATTTGGCTTCAGGAAGAAAAAATCAACTATAGATGCAATCGAACATCTAGTTAACAACGTAGCTAGTGATCTGGATAAGAAGAAAAAATGCGTTGGCGTCTTTCTCGATTTAGCGAAAGCCTTTGATACTGTCTCGATCCCTCTGCTGGTACGTAAATTGGAGGCTATAGGGATTCGAGGCGTACCACTTGACCTTTTTAAAAATTATTTATGTAATAGGACACAATGTGTAAACATTGATAATATTTCTAGTTCTAAATTAAATATTAAATTCGGCGTCCCGCAGGGATCGGTACTAGGTCCCACGTTGTTTTTAATTTATGTAAACCATCTTTGTGATATTAACTTGCCTGACGCGAAAATCATTACTTTCGCTGATGATACCGTAATCTTGTTCCAGCAAAAAACATGGGCAAATGTTAAAAAGTCAGTAGAGCAAGGTCTTCAAGTGGTTTTTAAATGGCTTGACTATAATCTTCTTACTGTTAATTTAAAAAAAACTAAATATATAAAGTTCAGTATAAAAAATAACTCACAACCTCCCCCTGACTTTAACTTAAGACCTCATTTACCTAGTTGTATGGTTACTGAAAACTGTGAATGCTCTTTTCTGTTACCAACAAATTGCATTAAATATCTAGGCATTGAGATCGACGAAAACCTAAATTGGAAACAACATATAAATAATTTGAAAGCTCGAACACGGACACTAATACCAATTTTTAAAAAGATTAGAAACTTGAAAGACAAACTAACAAACAAAACTGTTTATTATACACTGTGTCGTTCAATAATTACCTATGGCATATCTGCTTGGGGTGGTGCTAGGAAAAGTACTCTCATAAAATTAGAAAGAGCACACCGATGTATTTTGAAAGTAATTAATTTTAAAAAATTTAGGTATCCATCCACCGCGATATATAAAGAGTTTGGAGTACTGAATATTCGTCAGCTCTTCATTCAAAGCATCGTTCTAAGACAACATTACTCTCAACAACAAACCAATAAATCTGCTAGAAGAGCGTATGAAGTATACGATGTCCCAGCATGTAAAACTACTTTTGCTCAGTGTTTCTCTTATTTTTTAGCTCCTTTTCTATATAATCGAATTAGTAAAATTAAACCTTTAAAAGATATGACGAGATTTATTTGTAAAAAGGCACTTTACGAGTTTCTTAGTAATTTAGATTATGATCGGACTGAAAATCTTATACAAATATGCAAGTAAAATAACACTTATTTACTAAAGACTATTTATATAGATTTATATAGACTATTTATTTACATTACCATAGATATTATTAATATTATATAATTAAGAAGTATTATAAAAATATGTACTTATATATTAAATATATTAAAAAGCTATTGATATATTAGAAAATTACATAGAAATAAATACTATAAATAATATTACTTAGGTATATAATAATTTATATTTCTCACAATTAACTAAACTATAAAGAAAAGTATCCTATTCTTTATTTTTCAACAATAAAGAAACAAAAATGTTTTAGTTGTAAGCCTTGTCTGATTTTTTTGCTTATACTAGTTGTTTACGATAAACTTGTAATTCTCTAGAATCTTTTGTTCAAGGAAAAAATGTGTCGTTAGAAAAACAGTCCTATTTACACGTCCCTATGATTAGTATTCGCAGACGAGAATCTTACCTTGCCGTAACACAGTCGTGTTGACTAGCTCGGGAGGTAAAGAACTTTATCTGTGTATACCGTCAATTTAAAAAAAAAAAAAAAAAATTACTTTGTTAAAAGTATTATTGGTTTCATATAGATTTCTTGATTTGCTTTGTATACTACTCACGACATGTTATTTGTTTTATATTTTGGAGTTATAATTAGTTATAGCTGTACCAGTTAGTAACGATTTTAGTATATAAGTAAGTATTGCCGGTGTACCTACTGTGTATCTCATTTTATACCAATAAATTCTATTCTATTCTATTCTATTCTATTCTATTCTTATCCATCACGATTGTAATACATCAAATAGTATTTCCCTGAAGAGGATATAATATCAACTATTGGTGTCGTCATCGCTGTTCCCGAGCGGCTTGATTCTATACAGTATGTTTTGGTGTAAATGACAATACATATAAATAATAATTCACGTTATGTAAACTTACTTATAATTATATAGCAAGATTTTAAATGGATGTAAAAAGCAAAATTGTTTTTTTTGGTACTAACACAATACAAAGTACAAAACACACAGGCATCAGAAAAACAAATGTTTTAATGAAATGAAAATATATTTAAGCATTTATTCTCAGGGGATCAGACCGGAATAACTCATTAAATGAACACTTATGAACGTTAAAAAATACAAAATGCCTACAGCCAGGTTGCTGATGTAGGGTAGTGCATGAGAAGAAATGGCAAAGAATCAGGTCACTCATTTTAATTTTATATCAGCCAACAAAAATAACTCCATTTTTCTAATGATGAACAGCCAGTTGAGGGGTGGACACCATTTTAATACAGAAGTCACTTGCTCAGGACAGCTAATCGTGTTTTGTCCGACTGCCGAAGTTAAGGAGGGTATTGGTTTTCGAGCGTATGTATGCATGTATGTATGTGAGTATGTATGTCTATTTCTTTGGCACGCTCTACAGCCTAAATGGCTTAATGAATTTTAACATAGTTATGAGGTGTCATTAGATTAGTTTTTATTGTTGGAATGATAAGGTATATAATATTGAAATGTAGCGTCGGCATGAAAGAAAAGGTTTCTTTCGTGCCGACGCTACATTTTTAATAATAATACCTATATTTTGCTTGTTAAAGTCCTGAATTACTTACGATGATTTTCTTCATTGCACGTTCGAATAAGCGAATTTCTCTTAAAATGCTTGTCACCAAAATTAATCTTCAAAATTGATGTAATAAACTAGTAGAATGTGCTTCATAAATAATCTTCGGCATAATTAAAGGAAATAAACTAATAATTACTTGACAGCGTTTGCCAAACAACATAATTATATTTTAGGGCCAATGTAACCCGCAAGGCTAAAGTATAACGACAATATAGCGTGATGCTTCTAATATGTAGCAGTGAAAGTTGCACTATAACGGCGGGTGATCAGTTCGACTAATTTAGAGTTGTTTGCTTTTAAAACCAGAAGCACCATTTTCTTGAATTAATAATCGGACAGGTATTTCTCATTCCTCTTGTTATTCCTTTTTCCTTAAATATTCTCTCTGTTTATCTTTGACGGTAAACGCAAACTCTTTTATTCAATTAGATTATACTTACGCATGATTTTTACTTTAGTTCAATCGGTTATGATATTCCTTTTGATATTATTATCCTTATATTTATATTCTTCTTCTTCATTAAGAGAGCCTGCAAGTGTTCCTAGCCATACCCTCTACCCATCTAAGAGAGTTCTTGATGCACCATATACAATCCATCCATAAATTTAGGAATTGGACTCGTGTCGGTAGAAGTGATGCAATTTCCGTCACTTCTCTCCGTCTAGAGCCATCTCTTTAACCTCCTTAAGATATGAAATCAGCACTTTTCTTTATTTGAGTCATATAGCTTATCCTGTGTATGTAGCTTATAGTGTCGGTAATAGATCCACGCTGGTTTCAGCATGAAAGGGCCGGATCGTCCGGGAAAGGTAGTACTTTCCCGGACGATCCGGCCCATTCATGCTGAAACCAGACTTAATATAAACTTAAAAAAACTACACTTCCCATGCACTAAGTCAATGTGCGTTCGTGTGGCACTTGTCCGCGGAAGGGACGGAATACCACGGCACCTTGCGGCCAAAAGGTTTTCTCCATGACGAGGTGCAGATAACAAGTTGGAAATCGCACCACAAACGCCTTGAAATTGACGTTGCGACGCGACTCCAACGGCTGCACTCTTGGCCTGTATCCGCCGGTGCTGTACCCCAGTAGTTCGTGATGGTTCGCTGGCAGCGCTTTCTCATCTGCACCGTCACAAAGCCATCCTCGTCAGCCGGGGTCGTTGCCTTTTCAGGCATGGGTTTGGCCGGGGGAGCAACACGAATGCTCTGCGTAACCTGAGAGTCAGCTCGTCGACTCGGTCGCGCGGCGATGCGAAAAGGGATCGCGGGGACAGGGACGGGGTGGGGCTGCAATACACGCGTTCAGTGCATACAGCCGACTCAGTATTCCGCGGCGCCTGTGCTAACTGCTGACGCTAAGCTTGCGGGCGATGTGTCGAGGCAGCAGGCGTCCCGTGTTAGTGCCACGGCTACAGTATTGCGAAATTCACTGAGTTCTGCGACCGTGTTTTGGGATGCCTCTAGTTCTTAATGCACATCCGCTAGACTTGCCTTAAGAAACACGATGTCCTTCAAAAGGCTGGTAACGTCGTTGTGATCGAAGGTGACGGGAGGTAACATATTCAAGTCCTTCGCCACAAACATCGGCACGTCGTCAAGGTTGGTCTCCTTCAGCAGAGTGATAATCTCCTGCAAGCTTTTCTTTGTCCCATCGCGCCGATGAGACAACATCTTGTTGCATTTGTTAAGCGACCAGTACAGTAGTAGCTTAGCAGCCGCTACGTCCTCCTCGCTGAAATTCGTGGAGCAGATCCGGACAGCGGACACCTCGTCCATGACATCTAGTTACTGCTGCAGGAACGCCAGCAACTCATTCGCCACGAGTGTGTCACGCATGGCGATTAATTACGAGTGTCGGCTTGCGCCGCGCTGAAAAGTAGAAAACTAATCACAAGCACGTATTACACGTCCGCTTTAGAGCGCGGCACAACGCTGACACTTAATTTCTTCTTAAATCTTAATTCGGCTTATTTGGCCAGATCAATGCAAATAGTTATTTATGACTTTGATTACAAACAAACAACCTTTGTTTTTATTTATTATGTTTTTACAAAACAGTAATAAAATTTAGGTATGTATAGCTTACTTTATATTATAAAATTAATAAAAAAACAGAAATATTGATCAAGTTGTTCTACTGTATTTTCTTTGCACAACGTACTAATTCAAGTCATTGTGGAGCCTCTGGTCCCATATTGCCGTCACGTAACATCTCACTGCGAGCTTCTGCTATTACCTGCCAACACTTCTAATATCTATCGTTTTACACGCACTACACGTTTTATTATTATTATATTTATTAATATTATAAAGAGAAAAGATTTGCTTTTTTATATGTTTGTCTGTTCCGATTTTAATTCAAGATTATAAAACAGATTTAAAGAAAATTCTTTCACCTTTAGAAAGCTACAAATAGGGGGAAGTAACATAGGCTACATCGTATTCTCTTTAACATATTATACCAGTAATTTTTAAAATTAGATTCATCTCCTTAACCTTCATAAACGACATGGCATCAGCACTTTTTCTTTATTTGATCCTTAAAACTTATCCGTGGTCTTGCCCTACCTCGCCTGTTTTCTCTCTTTCCTTCACTGATGTTATTTTATAGAGCTGTCATGTCGTATGGTGTGACCAATCATCTTGGCGTATTATTACGAGCATAATATATAACAAAAAATAAATAAGAATAAATAATATCACATATAATAATAATTACGTAAGTGGTTGTTTGTCACTAGGGCGTCCATGATTTATGTATAATGGACTTTCTTAATTAATTTGAAAGCTCTAAAGGTGTGCCGTAAATAGCCAGTTTTACACAATATATGAACAAATTAATTGCCCACGTTAATGGGGAAAAATGTTTAGATGTATTATAATATTGGTATCGTATGGCATTTTAATTATTATGTTTGTTACGTGTTTTTTGGCAGTTAAGAGGTTTTTATTATAGCTAATTACCTAATCAAATTTTGCTTTGTAATAAACGTGATAAAATGTACGTAAACACTTTTATTTACTGCTAATTAACTATGATCCCGTATAAAAAGTGCTATTACAATACATATGTATATAAATACAATGTACAAATAATATATAAGATAACCGTTTATGTGTACTTAATTTGTATTTTAATACCATTTATCTTTTTATATCGGTCATTAAGAAACAATGCCATTGTTGCCGCGAGGTCTAAACTCTGTAATTGTTATTTTTTTTATTGCTTATGGTAGCGGACGAGGCAGTGACCTACCAGTGGTAACTGCTAGACCTCGACGGTGTCAAGAGTGCCGCTGGCAGTTACTATCTAAACTAACATTAAAACCAGAAAAAAAAACATATTTTTTATGTTCTGATTTAACTGAAGATCTACGTAACGGATTGAAAAAAATATTTTAGTAGAAAGTTACATATAGGACGGACAACATAGGCTAAACTTGCAGATTTTTTTTAAATAAAATCTATTTTCATATTTGCAGCTTCTGCCAACCTCCAAGCTCTTCTGGACCTTTCACCTCCCATGCACAAAAGAAGCACCCATTTAGGACAATACCAGGCGCAACCAGATGAGATACAGTCTCTCTCTGCTTAGACAATCTGGAAGTTCCTAAACTCTACAGGACCCTAAGCTACAAAAGATCAATTTTTTTTTTTTTTTTTTTTTTATATTATAGCCTACCAAAGTGACTCCACCCCGCCTGATGGTAAGCAGTCAGTGGAATCCAGAAGTGGCGGCCACTATACTAAAAGCCAACGTCTTAAACTGCTGGTATGGTGGCCGCCACTATGGCGGCTGGGAATGGGGTTAGGGGAAGGGAATGAGGGAGGTGAGGAAAGAGGAAAGGGGGGAAATCGGGCCTCCGGCGCTCTCACTCACCGAACGAAACGCAGTAGTACAGATACTACTACTCTTAAGTCGATCTTCTATGAGAGGGTAGTACTTCCCCGGACGATCCGGCCCATTCATGCTGAAATCAGCGTGGATCTACTACCGTACAATTCTTGTCGAGGTAGCAAAGAGGCCGCTGACAGTCTCTAGCCCAACTATAATAATAATAATAGGCTATATTTTAATAAGTTTAACATATTTTTTGGTCATTTTCCTATATTTTAAGCGCCTTTGTTAATCTAAATGATGCAATACGATACTATTGAATTATATTCAATAGGCGTTTGTTGTGACACAGAATTAAACTTTTGATACCTAAGCGAAGCGAGGACATACGTCTAGTGTGAAATAAAGGCGATCGCGGTATTTGCAGCAAGATTTATTATTTTGTACATGTCCGTGTTGTTCTTACAATCTTTGAAAATTACAACTCACCGGCTGGAGCCCTACGCTGACGATGTTTAGAATGAAAGTACTTCTTTAGTCAACTTGCTACAATTCAAGAGAATGTCATAAAAAAAGCTTTAGTAGGAAGGTTAGCTTCCTATCATAAGCGTTACGTTTCTAAATATGTGCTTATATAAAATGTTTTCTTTTCTTTACATAATGAGAGCAAACATTATGTTTTCCAAGTAAAACTATCATCAATGTCAAATATGGTGCAAAAGCCGTTTCTTTTGGTACCATTATATCATCAAATATCTGACGTAATATTTTTGTCGTTTTATTTTAGAAGCAAATAATCTTATGTATGAGTAATCGTCGTTAATGAGTCTGCAAAAATTGACAGTTGCATAAAAATTAAATACAATATCCCATTTATAACTACACGATGTGTGCACAATACTTTCTTCGCCAACAATAGCAGTACAACATCGTTAATGGCACTCGAGTGTCGCATTAGAAAGGGTTTTACCACCTGCCTGGTACCTAATGACTGCTGTTATACAATTGTTATGTGACTTTTAAACATAGCTGTATCAAATGTGTATTAAGGTGTTCCCTGACTGCGAGCATTCACCTGTTGTAACGTTACAGATCCGAGCATTACAGTGCGCAACTTGTAACGATACAATTAGAGCATTACCATTGGTGAGAGAGGCGAACCGAGCATTACAGTAAACAAATTGCTGATGCAATCCATACTAATAAACTCTGTCTGTTTGTCTATTAGTTTGTTACGCTTTTACGCCTAAATCACTGAACCGATATTGATGAAATTTGATACAGAGATAGATTAGACTTCGGAGAACAACATAACTACATATCTTATATCGCGAAAAAATGGCTTAAAGGAGTTGAAATAGTGGATGATAAAATTCGTCAATGTAAACAGAGATCGATCAGCTAGTGTGTAATATTTTGAATTTAGAATCTTACATTACAAGCGAATGCTTGGCAGTCAGGGAGTCAGTTTGTACGTAACGGTATAATTAAAATCGAATCTAAAATGACACATTATAGGTGAATGTTTGCGGTGAGGAAGCACCTTAATGGTGCAATGATATCTCGCGTTTTGTATTATATATGTAAGTATGGAAATTTTAATGATATTCTGTCAAATCTTTATGGGTGTTACGGAATACCATTGTTATATACTATTGTTATTTAAATAGATTAAAAATTAATTTTGATAGAGAAATTTGTAGCTCATATAACAGCGTAGTACCGCTGTGTGGTCTACGAAATATGGGATTACTCCATCTCGTTCCGTGGATACTGTAAGAGGCAATGAGGGTGTTTAGAAAAATTTTCGCCACCAGTTGGCGCCACTTAGGTAAAAGGTCTTCCATTTACAAAAAAGCGTTGTGACGGGTGCCTGGACCTGACGCCACAGTGCTGCCACCTCGTGGGCGCCATTGTAGAAAACCCTCATTAGGATAAAGGTATAAACGCTAATAGAGTAGAATAGATTAAAAAATGTATGGGATTGAAATAAGCTAACGCCAACATTCTAGACCCTCAGGTAAGGAGTAACAACACTGCTTATGTACTAAATACTGCCTTAAATGAAATAGAAGCTTAAGTCGAGCTGTGGACGTATGTACATAAGTTCCTATTTGTCAACAAGTTAACCGTGTACTTTATTAGACATCTTCAAAATATTGAAGTGAATAAAAACCAGTCAAGTGCAAATCGGACTCGTGGACTAAAGGTTTCGTATCATTATCTATAAAAACGTTTTTGTTGTATGTGAAATAATTGTTATATTTTATCTTAATGTTTAATTATTTTAAAGTCAATATTCTGTAAATATTTTAAGCGTCTACCTGTTGCCGTTATCAATATCGAGCAAGAAAATCACGTTTGTTTGTATGGGTGCTCCCATAAATATTTATTTTATTCTATTTCTTGATAAAGCGGTAATAGAAATACATCATCTTTCAACTGACAAACATCGAAAATTTCAACTGTATAACAATCACGGTTCATGAGATACAGCCTGGTGACAGTTTTATCCTTTGGGTACGGAATCCTAAAAACTAATCAGTTTATTAAAGTGTCTTAGTTACATTATTTACATAATAGCTTATGTAATGTAAGATTTACGATATCAATTATATAATTATATAATGTGATCACAGCTGAAAACATAAATCAGTTTAAGAATCGACTGGACAAACACTTAGCTGCAAATTAAAACCAGTAGAAATTGCGAGATACGGGCATTATCAGTTGTTTCAACTGCCTGCCTGATTAAAATAATAATAATAATAATAATAATAATTACAAACTAATAATTAGGTAATTAAGTATTTTGTTTTTAATTTTAACATGAATAATTAATGTTTTATTAGATAAAAATAATTATCCTAATAATTAACGTAAATTTTTTTAAAGCAATGTATTCATGTTAAATTAAAATAAACCGGCTAGACGACATAATATTTTTTTATAAGAAAAATCGGTGCAATCGTAAAAACGAAGAAATACGCAGGAGAACCAAAGGGACCTAATATAGCTTGCAAAGTTGCTTTACTGATGTGACAATTGGCAGGATACATAGCTTGCAGAACTGATGGTTCGTTGGAGTAGAAATTCTTAGAGTGAAGACCACGAACTGGAAGGCGTAGCGTGGGCAGATTCCTCACGAGGTGGACCGACGACCTTATAACGGTGGCGGGCAACCGATGAATGAGGATGGCTCACTTTCTCATGCTCATGGACATCTTTCAACTTAAATTATATTCGCTTCAGATATAATTTAATTTCTTATCTGATTAAATTTTCTGATGAAATTAGAAAATATTTATTTATTTACCTACCAAAACTTATTAAGTATACACAATATACCATTACCATTACTATGACCATTAATACTTCTATTTATATTATCTATCTAAAATCTTAGCATTAGCCAAGCATTCTGCCGAACTAGAACCTTGGTACTAACGCACTTGCCTGTCCTCTGAGTTTGTTAAACCTACTCTTTAGCGTTAATAATGTACCTACTCTTCGTTTAGTTTTTCATAATGTATCTCGTGTGTGTTGCTAAATAAATGTTTTCTTTCTTTCTTTTAAATTGGTTGCGAGGTCCAAGTAGGTTAAGCATTCCATGGGACTCCGAAGTGTCATAGCTCGATGTTCCTTCACAGTTCCTGGCTAACAGGAGTCACAGTGATAAGTGTTTCATTGTCCTGAAATGTAAGTATTGTTATTTTATCAATTACCCATGCATAGAACGATCTATTTGTGTCCTGGGATCACCCAGTAGGTAGCCCTTGAAGCACTGTTTTAGTATAATATTACTTGAAGGGCTTTATTAATATTTTTTATTTGTTACAATGATTACTTAGTAATTATCTCGAAGGTTAAGTGGTTGCTACCTAAGGTTCTCCAAGTCTGCTTCAACCAACCAACCAGTCTCACCTATAATGACAGTAAAATCAAAGAAAATACAAGGAGCGCTACTAATTATTCATAGGTACAATATAAAATATGAATGCGAGTTAGGGTGCGTTTCAGTGACGTGGAGCTGGGCGGAGTAGAAAGGAGCGGACCATGAATTGGCCAATCACATTGCTCTAAATCCAGTGAAGTGGAGATTTCGAGCATTGCGATTGGCCAATCTACGGTCCACTCCTCTCCACTCCCGCTCAGCTCCACATCAGTGGAAATGAACCTTTAGACGGGGGCTGTATTGCAGACAATGCGTGTGAGTGACTCCTGTGTAAGTGGGTTTGATTCCAATACTGCACAAAAGGTTGGTGCCATATCGGTGCCAATCTGGTGTAGGTTCTTTCTATCATTAAATCGTATGTCACTAACGTTCTCCGCGACGTAAGCTAATGTGCCTTCATGAATCTAAAAGAAAAGGAAAGGTAATCACCTACTTCATTGCCATAAATAATACTGAGAATCTGAGTTGTTACATATATATATTTGCTATTCTACAACTAATACAGCAATAATGATGCTGTTACGTATATAATAAATCAATACAACACAACTAACAAACATAGTGTTAAATTTCGCGTGTTATTCACCATTTTCAACTTAGTTATGGTTATAAAAACAGCTAGTTACAAGTAGTTATGTGTAATTTTATAACAAACTAAAGGCGAACACGCAATACACAGAAATAATAGAATGAACGGTCGGTTAGTAACAGCAACAGTGCTTCTCCGCGCGCGCGCAGATCTGGGTCAGATCAATGACCCGTGCCGAGAGAGCCCGAATACAGCCGAACACTGCCGAACACTACCGACAGAACCCGAATCTTTTTGTCAATTCACTGATCCTGAATCTAACCGGCGTTTTGTTTGACAAATTAATTCTTCTTAATGGGACGTATATAGGTAAATGGTCGTTTTGATGCATTGCCACACTAATAAAAGCGCTGGAAATAGATTGTTGTGTAAGGTACGTTGAACTAACTAAATAAATAATTGTTTTATATAATGCCAGAACAAATTAATATCGGTATAGATAAAGTACAATGAAATGTAATTTAACACAAAAAGTCGTTTGACGAAATCAAGTTATTTTTCAATTATTCTTCAATCAGAATGAATGCTAACAACTAGAACCTTCTAAATTGCCTGCCAAACAGGACTATCGTAAACACCATTTGGTTATGTATGAGCCTAAAGACCAACAGTAAACATTTTCAATGAAAATGAAAATGAAAATATGTTTATTCATATAGGTTAATTAAATTAACACTTATGAACGTCAAAGTTTACAAAATGTCAGCAAATTAACCTACAGCCAGTTCGCTGACGAAGTAGAGTCATGAGAAGAACTGGCAAGAAACTCAGGCTGCTCTTTTTAATCACCAGGTTATTACAATTTTTGTAAGTTACAATTTCAAGTAGCATGCAAAGTGACGCAGGCAATACACTTAACTCTATAGGTAATCTTTAGAATCATAGATAACTTTTAATTTAAACTGTTTTTTTTATAAGACCGTGCATATAAAGAAAGGTATAATATTGATGTTTGTTGTTGGTATAAGATTGGCATGTATACTATCTGGTAAAAGCTTGAGTTCGATGCTCGAGTTTAAACTTATTTTCTATATCAATAATAGCAAAAACAAACGCTCCGTCTTGTGGTTATTTTAGTTATCGTAATGAATCGTAAGCTTATAATTCTAATAGATTAGCAATTCCTTTATTCGCAAACTTTCTTACAAGCGAATGATAATCAATGGCCATGTCTACTTTGTTTGAGATGAAACGTAAATATCTGTTTCTCTGTTTTTCTTGTTTCCTTTATTTATAATGTTAAAAAAAGTTAAGAGCGTTTACGCGTCATGAGTGTGGCATCGTCGCATTTTAGTGGTTTTAATTCTTTTTTTTTTTTTTTTTTTTTTTTTTTTTTAATTCATTCAATATATTTTAAAAATATGTTCTGTGTAAATGCTAGAATTAGATGAAAGCTGTATATAAAGTAGGAAATCATTACGTTTACAGTTCTGGCAAATAATACATTTGAAACTTAAGTTGCGTTATTTTCATAGTCAAATAACTGTAAGTGAGCATAATGCTTACAGTTATTTCACTATGAAAATAACGCAACTTAAGTTTATTATCATTATTATATTTTTGAAATATAGTTCCGATCATTAAAAAAATTGAAAACCACAAAATATGACACTAAATGGTTGGCACTCATGACGCGTAAACATTTTTAAGTCAAGCTTTTATGAGAAAAAAAAATCCTTTTTTTCTTTCTTTTATTACCGAGACCGAATCGTAGGCTATGGAAACGTGAAATTAAAAACTCTAGGTAGGTACATTACTGCATTAGAATTCAAAGTCAGCATATAATTATAGACAGATAGTTTGTAAAACTAGTACAAACACGACCGGCCTTTTCTATGTAGTGTGCTTAGCTAACATCTTTTGTACTGACAGTACAACTTTAATAATAATCCGTTATGTATCTGCCCAATTGCCACCCTTTCCTTTTTACTTACTCCACTCCCTTTACTCTAGGCAGCGGCTTCGCAGAGTCCCTGGCATTGCAGGACAATGCTAGGGACTCTCAGTTGTCTATGAGCGACAGTTACCACTTATTATCACGTGAGCTGTTTGCTCGTCTGTAACTGTCGGCAATAAAAAAAAGTATCTGCAATATTATTTTTTTGTGTTATATCTTAAAAATTTCCGGGACTGTAAATGTATACGGCCGTAGAGAGAAGGCCTTGTTCTCTCTCAGCATCCTTCGCCTGAAAGGATAAAAATGAAATAACCGATTTAAAACCACTGTTATATAATATTACGATTAGTTAAAATGATTAGATTTTAACAATAGCAAAAGATAGTTAATGATGAAATAGAAAAGCCTTTTCATCATCCAATATTAATGGAAGCAATGATTGGTGACACAATAGAGTTAAGTGCAACGATATCGCAGTGCCCCGAGCAGGGGCCACAAGTGACCTAAGGTGCGACCCGTCCGGCTTCAGACCGGTGTTGCTGGCCGACAAGCTCATGTTCTACTAGCTGGTACTGTCGCATACAAAAGAAAAACAATAAAAAAATAAAACAAAAGTTGTTAAATTTACCAGCACCTGTAATCGACGTTTAAAATGATTAATGAATGTTAAAAAATTTGTGGATCGCAGCAAATGGCGTATTATAGTATCTGCTTACCCCATTAATCGAGCGTGAAGCTATATATGTGTATAATTTAAAAAAGTTCATACGGCCAGGTTCACAAAACATCAAAAACAAAAAGAAAACACAGAAAAGTAATAAATATAGAGAAATTGACTGAATTGAAATCCGCCTTGAGCAAGCGTGGTGATTAATGCTCGTGCCTTCTCTATATGAGTAGAGGTCGGTATTATAATTATTATTATTAATTTGCTGGTCTGCCAGTTTTCGAAAAGGTCGTCATCGGCATTAACTGGGCTTTAAATACTCAGAGTGTTTCAGTCGGCAATCTACAAAAGAAGATTGACTATATTGTTACTGGTACTCTTAAGGATCTTAGGTTACCACTTACCATTGAATTGTCACCCTGTCTTTTGCACAAAAGAAATACTGTTAGGACATCGATGGTACATAAAAACGTACAGTTTTGCCGTTAGTAAACACAAACAGATGTCTAAAAATAGCCTAGAAATAGAAAGTTGGGCTCGCGTTCAATACTTAGGTATATTTAGTCGAAATGGCGTAGCAGCATAGCAGTTCAGGAACCCATGAGGTTGTGTATACGAAACTTGGTAAGCACTAAATGTGACCTTTTCTAATTCATATGTGTTTTTTAAGTTTACCTTGGAAAAGCCGATCATCCACTGCCAACTCAACTAAGTTAGTTTAGCTTAGCTCTTATTGTTTAGCCAGTTTTTTATAAATGTGCGTCCAGCGCAAACTATGCCAGCTAAGCTACGTAAAATAACCTAGCTAAGTAGAACTAACTTAGTTGTGTAGGCCGATCTGTTACTACGTGAGTTAAAATAAGCGCCCTTGACTCCAGTGCCTTTCCTCTCTGGCGCCTGTTTTAGCTTATTTTGTGGTGGAAGTATTACTTTTTTTCAGTTTAGCTTAGCTTAGGTCACTGAGATTAGTTTTCACTTAGCTTAGCTGGCGGTGGACGGCTCTGTTTAAGTTAAGCAATTTGTAAAGAAAACGAAATTAAAAATATAAGTAAAATGAAAATGCTCATGCTTTTATCTACCATATGAGGAGTAGCTTTCACCTTGCAATGAGATAATAAGGTTAGTGCTATTGTCACATCCTAAGTAAAAGAAAGGTAAATACTCCGTAGCCTTTGAAAGTAGAATTTTGGTTACAATCCTACACTCAACTTTTAATCTCAATTATAAGTACTGACATTTTTTTAGTCTAGTTTAAAACTAGAAAAAAAGAAATAAAATAATTTATTAGCGTACAATAGACAACAATACATACAAATACAAATAGCAACAATTTAATAAGTACAATTAACTTAAAAGCTTTTTATATATTATTCACACACTACCTTACCATTAATTACATTATTATTATATAAATTAAGTACATAAATGTATATAAAGGAACATACAAATGGCGCAGGCTGCAAATGTTTGTTGTTGTTGATTGTCGATGTTTTTCTTATATAAGATAAGATCGATAAGAATACTAGCTTTCCGCGGCGCGGTATCACCCGCGTCATTGCTTACTGCTCTGCTGTCGTCACCAAAAGCGTGATAATACATAGCCTATAACGTTCCTCGAGAACTGGGCTATCATACTCAAAAAGAATTTTTTAAATCAAACTGGTTGTTCCAGAGATCAGCGCGTTCAAAAATACAAACAAACTCTTTGTATAATAAGTATAGAACATGTCTAAAATTACTTTGTTATTTACGCATGTAACCTCACTTATAGTGTAACCATTAATAATAATAACATACAACTTGTGTCTATGAGCGTACTCAGTCGATATTAGAAAGTAAGTTGGCGCCAGCGCGGTGCTGCCACTCTTCGCCTTAATTACACGACGCCGATATATGAAAGTAGTCTCTATCGCTTCTTGTTGCTAGGCGATTGTAAGAGAAACTTGTACTAAGTTTGGAGTTAGCTTTAAGGTTTTTTTTTAAACTTTGGTGATAAACAATAAGCATACTTACCTTATGCTAAATAACCTTTACATGACATGGCTATGGTTTATAAGCATTACGGCAATTTTGCTTAGAATGCGAATATGTTTATAAAAAGAATACAACCAAGGCGTTGCTAACCATGAATTATTTCACTTTGCCTTGCTTTGGGGATATTGAAGGAAAAGGGAAAGGAAGAGGACCGAGAGGGTTACAGGACGACAAACATTCAGGTATACAGCAATGTGATGGTAAGTGCTTACTGAAACCTATGGATGGACATAAATAATCTTTAAGTAGGTATTGCAGATTCAATATACATCAACATACATTAACTTTAGAAAATTTATGAATTAGAAAATAATGCCTTGTAGATATGTTATGTATTCCATCTATACCTACCTATATCTATACCATTATATAAAGCGACAAAGTTTGTGTGTTTGTGTGTTTGTTTGAGCGCGCTTATCTCTCGAACTACCAGTCAGATTTGAATAAATCTTTGAGTATAATAGCCCAGTTCTTGAGGGAGGTTATATATATATATATATGTGTAACATCACGCTACTGGCGACGGAAGCGGAGCAGTAACCAAAGATGTGGATGAAACCGCGCTGCGGAAAGCTAGTAATAAAATAAAACTGCTCTTGACGTAATATAACTAGAGGCGAAGACGCAAGCTACTAAGTGCTCTTGTAAAAGTAATACATAATAGGTTGTACTAGTAAGTTGACCTTACATAAATAAGAATATGGTTATGTTTTCTTTACACCCAGTATTTAAAAAGGTGTGTCGATGTGGGCAATATTTACATAAAAAGTTAGTTAGTAACCACGTAAGGTTTGCGAACAAAAGAGCGTTTCGTAAGCGTGTATGTGCCCACATAATGTATTTGACGACTCTGTGATTCGACTGTTTCATTACTTATTAGTTAACAGAAATATGGGTTTTAAATAAATATTTATGAATTAGGCATAGTCTCTTTAGCTAAGTCTTCGATTACTTGGTTAGTTTTGTAGGTATATCTACTGGTAAGCTTATTACTGATATCTAGTCTTGAACCATTGTTATAAAGCTGGAGTTTTTAATATTTGAATACTAGATTTTTGTTATTTGAGTACATTTTTGCAGTGGTTTGTAAGTCAAATAGTCAGTGGGACACAAATTAAAAAACAATACAAACTATACTTTCTAAGTTTATCTTAGACATTTCTGACTGACGGTGAAGGAAAACATCGTGAGGAAACCTGGAGTTAAAAGTCTGAAATTGACAATCCACCTTGAGCAAGCGTGGTGATTAATGCTCATTTCCTTCTCTATATGAGAAGAGGCCTTTGCCCTGCAGTGGGACAGTAAACAGGCTGGTATATAATATACATACTAGAACTAGTTATTTAAGTTCTTAAAAAAAAATATTTTGCATTACTTCGACTCTTAGTGAATTTAGGATAAGTAAATAAGAACTTTTTTTTTTGCTTTAATAACTAAATCAAGATCTACATTGAAAAAAATCTGCTAACAAAAAAATGTTGTGTGTTGTTTAATCAGCACAGAGGAACATCACGTGTTTAATTGAGCACAAATAAATGTTACCCAAAAACGTGATAACATACACGAGTGTACAAAATTGATGGAATAGCAGAATTCGTTACTAACGTATACATAGGTAATAATATGTCATTTGTTTTTCTTATGTTTATCAAAATGATTCCAGTTAGTTGTCTGGAGACCATAAAAACCACCGGGGCGGCCTCACTATGGAGGCTTTATGAGACGCTTTTTTACTCTTTGCTTGAAAGACTCAGGATCAAAAGTAGAAGGAAACAGTTGGTAAAGAGTACCAGGTTTAATTGGCCCGTTGAGGAACCGTTTTTTTTATATTAGCCTACCAAACTGACTCCACTCTACCTGATAGTAAGCAGTCAGTGGCATCCAGAAGTGGCGGACACTTTTCCAAAAGCCAAACTACTGGTATGGTGGCCTCCACTATGGCCGTTGGTTCGAGACTTTTTATATTCCACTGTGAAAGGATAACATTTGAATCCCGTGTCGTTTTGCACAGAAAGGGAGATGGATCAAAAAGTTGTTGAGAACAACGCCGAGGTAAAAGCGATAGAAGAGTACCGTAAAGACGACGTCTCTTCGCAGTTGTAGAAGCTCAGATAATTTACTGGCTTCCGATAATATAGACTGTCCGCCACTGCTACCTATTGCGTATCAATCCATCCTAAAATGAGTACTCTAGCAACAGATTAGTTTCGAGAATATTGAAAAGATAGTACCTAAACAGCAATTATGGTAATTAGTAATTAATTAAGATGCGTTTTTTGCTATCAACAAAAACGTCTGATAAACAACTTATTAAAGGTGATCGCGTGATTAAAACAATATTTTCTATATCAACAAATCAGTAAATAGATGATGCAATACAACGTAGAGTTTCAAGCAGGCTTTGGTCATGAATATTTACCGAAGAAGGGAGTGAAGGACATTTACATTGAACAACAGGTACAGCTCCTTGGAGTTGACGTTCTAATTTTAACATAATTTCATCTTATTATTATAAAATTAATTCAACCTTCTAATTATATTTTAATTAAATTAGCTGAATAAAAATGTAGCTGTACTTTGAAAGCATTTTTTTAAACAGTGTAAACAATTTAACATAGGTAATAAAGCATCACGTGCACGAGAAATACAGTTTTAGAGGATTAGATACAGGTATATTGCTTTGTTGGGGTCATGTAATGGGAAAGAGTATGTTGCCATTTTCCCGAACACTATTTTAGTTTCTGGGCTAACATTGAAAACAGTCTGTGCCTACACAATACTGAAATAAAATTGATAATAAAACCTACTTTAAATAGACAAGATACAAATGATTTATTCGCATTGCAATAAAGGAATAATGTGCTCGGGACGTTCCGTTAGTTTCTAATGAACAGCGCTAATGTCAGGATACATAAAATATATCGTAATAGTTTTAGTGAGTCAATAGCTATAATAAATAACAATCGTTCGCTCTGAGAGCAAAGTGCCGTGTATCTCGCTGTGTATCGAAGGGCACACAAACAACCTTACTACAATGTTGTCGTTTCCCTTTGTAACGTAAATCTAGCTAGCAGGTTGCGATTGGCGATCTTTTAAACATTATACCGCTACCTTTGGTTCTAGTTTAAGCTGAGTTTAAATCGAGTATATAACGATAATGACCGTTATTACTTCTTCTAATTCTTCTATGTACGCTAATAGGTCGTTCTTAGCTTCAGCATATATGAATTGGTAGAGTAAGTACTACTTCTTATTGATTATCGGCGTAGAGCATTACTTTCGTTTGTTTTTACGTTATGATCGACAAGCGAAAGAACCGAGAGGCCGCAATACTTCTAAAGTCCCTTCCTATTTCCATTACTTCCAAAGGACAAAGGTCCTTATACTAACGGGCACCCTTTGGTTGTGTTTTATATTGTTTCTGCGATATATAACTAACATAGTTAACCTATGCAAGGTTGCGGTTAAGTCATACCTATAAAGAAAAAAAATCGTGACAGTTCAAGAGACAGCTTGACGAGATAAAAGTGAGTTGTAATAATCAGTAGGGGTTCTAAATGTAAATAAACAACGTATTGGACGAAACAGGTTATTGCAGCACTTGGTAGAGAATTAATCTAAAGGCCAGTATGCATGCAAACCCTATTGAATAGATAGACGTATAGAAGTGTTTAAACGTTAAATGGACAGAGGCCCTACACAAGCGGCATAGATTGTATTCATAGAATAGTTAAAAAAAATTATGGGATTGACATAAGCTAACGCTAACATTGTCGAAAGCTCAATCAATCCCATACATTTTTTATCTATTCTATGAATAGAATAGGGCAGCACAGTTCGGTGATATGGCGATTATGGTAAATAGACTTATGTTAGTAGCAGTCTTTTTAACCGACTTCAAAAAGAAGGACTTTCTCAAATCGGATCGTATTTGTTGTATATTTGCTACTTGATTTCTTTGCGAATTATGAATGGATTTTAATGTTTTTTTTTTCAAGATAGGTAATGTTTCAGACGTGCTGCCATCAGCTGGGAATTCATCTTCACACCTTAGAACCTCTTAGGTCCCATACAGTGAGGTTTCAGAGAAACTTTCTCCCTCGTACGATAACGTTGTGGAATGAGCTCCCCGTCGAGGTTTTCCCGAGAGACTTCAACATGGAGTTCTTCAAGAAAGGAGTTAAAAGGTTTTTAACAGGGTCGACAACGCACTTGTGATGCTCCTGGTGTTGCAAGCGTCCATAGGCTACGGTAACTGCTTACCATCAGGCGGGCCGTAAGCTTGATTGTCACCTTAGACGTATAAAAAAATACTTTTGAACGATTGTCTGCTGTTTTCACTACTATATATCAGTAAAGCTGCCTGACGCGCACTTTCACTTGCGTTTTTGTTTACTGCTTTACTCCCGACGCTAGTAGCGTGATGTGAGAAAACCTATATAGGTTATAGGTTATGCCACGCTACTGGCGTGAACTTGGCAATCATAAGCAAGAATTGTTCAAATCCGACTGGTGGTTTTAGAGATAAGCGCGTTCAAACAAACAAACTCTACCGCATTATATAATAGTACAGGATATCCAAATTAGATACAATGGTACCTGTTTAAAACCTACAACCTTGCTGCAAAAGATGAATGTAAATACCCCATCACGACTTTTACCGTTAGTCCAATTTAAATTTAATTAACTATTTAACACACTTGATCCGTTCCTGACCCTGAGTTTGAACCCGAGACCTTCAAAGCTCTCGAACAGTCTATTCACTGGGCTATCGCTAGTTCATCGGCAAACAACGGCTAGGTCTCTTACATTGTCGCAGGTTGTTAACACTAGAGGAACTTTGTTACACTGTATGCTATATAAATCAGAAGCGACGTAGACATTTCATATTTAAGCAAAATTATACCATTAACACCCGCGCGTAAAATGGGTTTTGCTCCTTCAAGAACCAGACTGATATTCGGGATAAAAAGTAGCCTATGTTCGTCTCCGACACCAAATCCACATAGGTAGGTACTATTTTTTATCAAAATTGGTTCAGTCGTTTTTAGGCACTAAGTAATGACACACATACAAACTTTCGCATTCATAATATTACTAGGATTATTATTAAATAAGTTTAGTGCTAATACCTGGATTTAATGAAGAATTGTTCTTCTCTTTTTCTTTGTTTATTAGCTGTAGGGAAAGTGTTATTTTAAGTACAGCTATTCCTTTATTACTTACCTTCATTTCCAGGGTGGTAGAGGTTAACGAGCACGTTAGAAGCACAGCTGGCAAGATACTTCCATATTTAAATGAACTGTGCTGGTAATCATTCACTATTATCTGTACAGAGGCCAATATTTTCTATCAATTACGTATTTTATAGAGCTAACATCAACATTGTCGTTAGCTTATGTCAATCCCATACATTTTTTAATCTATTCTATAAATAAAATAGAAATCTATGCTACTTGTTAAGTGCCTTTGTAGTCCAGCAATTTCAGCATCCCACACAAGATATTAATATGGTCATTATGTTCGACTTCAATCTCAAAATAGAAATGCAATAAAAACGTCTATTTAAGATATAGACTGAACCTTGTTTATAAATACCGTTTATTTTTATATTAGCCGTTACACACAGCTTCTCATGTAGTGTTCCTATTGGAATACCCCTGCAGAGTGAAGGCTTCATCTCATGTAGAAGGCATGAGCATTAATCACCATTTTGCTCAAGCCTATTGGCAATATTTATAGTTTCTCAAATATTATCTGTGAAAGAATGTGTTTTTTGAGAGTTATATTTGTCATCAATTACGTATTTTAAAGTGCCCGAGAAATTTTTGTTTACTTAATCTTAATTAGTATTTTATGTATAACTAACTGCGCCCTGCGGTTTTACCTGCGTGGCAATTGTTATATGTGTTTAATTAATGTAACTCGAGAATCACAGTGATTTTCGGGATAAAAAGTAGCTGTCTCCGACACCAAATCAGTCTATTTACAAACAAATTTTAATCGAAATTGTTTTAGCCGTTTAGGCGCTGAATGCACACATACACACACACACTCACACACTTACACACACACACACACACACACACACACACACACACACACACACACACATACACACACAAACTTTCGAATTTATAATATTAATTAATAGGATTAATAGGATTAAGGTTAAAAGTTATGAATGACGGTCATTAATACGAATAAGAGAAGTAACTTTAGTAAACTCTTCTTTTTGGGACAAGCAGTGCTTTTCTTCAGGTTAATATGATGTTTACTAAAATCGTTAATATCAGCCGAATATACCACTTGTGGACATACGCCTCCTAGCATCTACACTTTGACAGACATCTCAATCACAATATCGCAGTCTACTGGATATAGGGCTCTCTTAATTTACGTCATAGCTCATAGGCTGTCATGGTTTGTTGCGCTCACTGATCGGTAAACGATTAGCGGGTTAAGCAACACAGAGGTGGTTAATGGATGGGTGACCGTATAAGTGGTATTTAATCTGAGCGTCTCTGTGCTTCGGAGAGCATTTTAAAAAGGCGGTCCCGGTTGTTACCAAGTGGATAAACAGTCGTTAGGTTAATAAATTACCGTCGAATTGAACAAATCCTAACACTATTGATCACAAACCACTTGATATTTGGTTTGAGTTTAATGACACTTGGTCCTCTGGCTTGACCTACATTGGACAAAACAAAAGATGTACACGTCACAGTAGAAAGTTGTGCAATCTGACAATATTTACAACACTAGTTAGTACTTAGTTGCCATTCGAAATATTTATATTTTTCGCGTTGGGGTAGGTTTGCCTAGTTACGGGTCGATGACTGCGCAATACGCACACCATAACAAAACGTCACTTTTATAATAGCAAACCAACGGTTACCACCTATTGATAACAAATAAAATTCTTTCGTGAAAGCAATAAAGTTCAATTTTGCTTGGCTTATTATTTTAGAACTGCATTTCTAACATTGTATTTTGTCATAATCAAATGCAGTTCGTATATGTGTGTGTGCCGTTCAAAGATAATAATAGTGTTGGGACAGAATTGCGAAATTTTTTGTCGAAACTGATTATTATATCTAAGTATCGCGAGATTGCGCGTGTAAAAGTTACGAAACAAGTTTTAATAGGTTTTTATAATCGGTTAAGGGTTATAATTAGATGATTGTGGTGATATTAGACCTTTTTGGGACAATGAATTTGTGTTTATTCAATCGATAAAATTATTACTTACAACTTTCATTAGGTAATAAAATTCAAATTTCGATAAGTACCTTAATTTTTATTCTTTCATAATTAAAGGCTATAAGTAAAGATTGAGTAAACTAATATTTTACTCGTATACTGAAGTTCATATTAAAGTGTAAAGTATAAGAGGCCCTTCTAGGTTAAACTTCGATAAGCAACACAGTCGATGACAACACGAGAACGTCACTACAGCCTCGGGCAGTGCACTCACGCACACAAACACAAGCCTGGCTTAGCAACCGAAGTGAAGGCAGAAAGATCTACTACTCTGTCCTTCACTACTATAAACCACGATAGATTTTAATAGAACACCGTTTGATTCTATTGCTGTTCATGTATACACAAAGTATGTGGATTACAAAACAAAAGAGGTAATGTACGTCGTTTTGGGTGAATTGTCGTTGATGCATCGATTTGTTATACCAGTTCATAGAAGTACGGTCTATTTTCTAGGTTATACACCAGTTATAAAGTAAAAACATGTTGGCACATGGGTTTATATTTTAAATGGCGGATGCATTCGCCATGTAGGACGGTACTAGATTTTCTAAATCAGTCTAGAAGTGCATTCTTAGTTAAAAAATACAGTTTTACAACACTAGTCGTTTAAGGTCTCTCTCAGAGGAAAAGATTTGCATTTTCGTATGGATACGTAATTTGTTGATTTTTATACTGGCTTGATGAGTTACATGAAAGTTTTAGAGGCTGGTTGTACAATCTGGTACTTTGTCTGCATAATTACAACACTATTGATGACCAAAAATATTTGCGTAAGTTGCTTTACTTTGTTTTGGATTATCTTTGGCAAATAATGTGTCATCCTCTTTATTTTTATACTGTTTAAGCAAGCATATCGCCATAAACGTGATGTGTGATTGAGTGAAACAATTCCGAGATTGTGTCTTTCAGTTCACTACTGGATATATATGACGATATATATCCAGCAACATAATAAATATGATTCATATCCGAGATACATTTTCTGAGGCTGGGTCTACCTACGTCTATTTCAGAACAGAAAACAAATTACGCTTAAACATTTAGTCAAGTTTCTTACATAAAAATAGTAGATACGTAATGGAATTTTCCGAATATGAAACTTTATTGTTTCGGTGGTTCATTGGTACTGTGTAGTATTAGACTGTCATATAGAGGCATCAGATTCGGATCCTTTGTCGATTTACACCACGAGCTGTTCGAACCAGTGCTGTGAATCGACGAATGAATATTTTGTAACGACGAAATACAAATAGACATTCGTCAATTCACCATTCACCATTGGTTTGAAACAACGAATTCAAAAAGGGTCCTTGTGCGATTTACACCGTGGTCCGAACAGCTTGTGATATGATACGACGACAGACCCTTAGATTTGATCCTGGGGCTAGATAAAGTGATAAGGTAGGTCTTTCAAGAAATTTTCAGTATTTTAGTATACTGTTTGTTCCTGTGTTGTGACCGCTATTGTCAACAGACTTGCTACCTGTTGCATGGGACTCAGAAAGCCGGTATACTTATTATATTCTTGCTTCATAATCTTATATATTCTTGCTGGTTTCAGTATAAATGGGGCGGTTCGAACGGGTAAGTGCTAACCTCTAGAAAGTCGACTTAAAATATTAGTTTTTATGCTAATGTGTTTCGCTCGGTGAGTGACAGAGCTGGAAGCCCAAATACCTCTGACCCTCTTCGGTTTCCTTTTTTCTGCCTCATCCTTTTCTCGTTACGGCAATGACTTCGTTGTGTTTCCTAATCATAATTTTTACAATGCTTAGAAAGAACAGTCATATTTATAGGTTACAGTTACCACTTACCATCAGGTCATATAAAAAAAAGATCGATAATTTTGTTTATTTCAGTTAAAGTAAACCGCTTAAACATACATTTAACTTGCAGAAATATAGTTAGTTCGGCAACTTACAACATCGAGGCTGACTTAGCAACGTGAAACCTCACGCGTAACGACACGTGACTGAGAAGAATCTTTGACGTTCACCTGAACTGCTCCATGATAGAGAAATACACGGAAATGTTTAACAAAGAAAAATTTGCTGGCTATGCAATCAGTGATTTGATTCATTATCATATATATGACTGGCCTGTTGGTCTAGTGGTTAGTGACCCTGACTGCTAAGCCAGAGGTCGTGGGTTCGATTCCCACCCAGGACAAACCTTTGTGTGATGAGCATGATTGTTTGTTCTGTGTCTGGGTGTAATTTATCTATAATATGTATGTATTTACAAAAAAAAAAGAAGTATTTAAGTATGTATATCCGTATTCTAGAACCCATAATACAAGCATATAATATGCTTACTTTGGGTCTAGATGGCGTTGTGTGTAGTTGTTGAAATATAAAAAAAAAAAAAAAAATATATGATACTTATGAAAGTTATAAAGTTAGAGCAGTGAGAAAACCTGGCAAGAAATACAGGCCACTCTTTTTAATCGCCAGATATTTGAAGTGAAATGTATACTTGTATGCTTGTTCGTTAAGTGAGAAGATTTATAAAATCCTAAACATAGTATTTGGAGGTAGCCTCTGCGCAACAGTAGACGTCTTTTGGATGCTATACAGCTATTAAGTGGCTATACAAATTCTAGATATTCAGATGTGAGACTAGTGTTACATGTTTGAATGTAGAGTGGATGTTATAAACTTTGAACATTGAACTAACATTGAAGCAACTTTTGATGGTACGTATTCAATCCCAGACTCATCTAGAATAATTGATGCACTATAACCTAACTATAATAAAAGGTTTTAATACACGCAGGGCATAATATTTACAAGTATAGCAAAAAGCTTCACCATTACCAATTAGAACGGTCATTTAGGTGTGCATACAAGTATTTTTAGACACAGTAAAATTATCAACGTCGGTATTTTATAAAGTACCTACACATTAGGTAGTAATCGACTCGGTTAGTAACATGATTCCGCAGCGCAAGCGAAAAGCGCTCAATATGTGACCTATTAGTGAATGTTCAATTTTCACTGACAAGGTATTAGCGACGATAAGTTGTGCTGGTCATGGCCCGACATCACGTTTTATACATAAGCATTTAATAATACATAGAAAAATTACTTTTATTTTATAGTGAAATGGTTCTATTATTGGATGCAGTTTTATTGGTAAACAAAGCACTAAAATTGGTGTCGTCAAGCAGTTCTGATAAGCGGTTATTTTGTATTGTTTGATGAATACATAAATCGTTAATTGTTTTTATTAGAAACATAGACATAACTTGTTTAAAGGTTTAGGAGATGATTAACTGTAAAAGTGATGTACCTGCTTTTTACAGTAGTGTAGGCAATAATAAAAAAATATGACCGGAGAGGTATTTACCCATAATATTAGCGTGAAGGAGTATTGGGAGTAATGTCTGTAATAATGTGTATCGTGCAATGAATATTGGAGGACATTGCTATGTTGTTTAATATTTCTTCAACAATACTAGTTAATTAAACACAACCAAGCCATCAGAGAGAAAAGAATGGGGCAGAAGCGTGAAAAAAAAGGACTGAGGAGGTGATTAGTCTCATTGAACGCTGTTTCCAGAACTTTTAGAGAACACAGTGGTCTTGACCATGGAAGATGTTTAAAAAAATATATAAACTAAAACGCAATGTCATTTCACACAAGATCGTATACGAAATTCCTATGTGTCCGAAATTTTCTACAATTTTCTTATTTTATTCTAATCCGTTGATGGTTGTTGCGTGTTTTGAGTAAATGTTGTATGTACATATCAATCATTGAAGTCCCTAGAGAGAGGGGAAATTCTGAATACGAGAGCAGTTTGAATGAAATGTTATGTTTATTTCAAAAACTCTATCTAATAATATTAGCTGTTATTTTCGAGGTACGAAAAAGTGCCTGTCCTTTTTATTTTTTGACAAGTTATCAAAACGCTTAACTGACTTAGGACTCAATATTAAGAGTTCTAAGATATGTTTGTTTGTATGACTTCAGTATGTTTTTCTACTGTTTTTATATAAACCGACGAAAAAAACACCATATAAAATGCGAACATGGTAAATTGCTAGAATAATGGCTTTTGGAAAAGTAAGAAGGAAATAAAGGAAAAAGTAACAAGTGTACATAGCGAAAAATATGAAGTACCGGCGTGATTGGTCCGAGATCCTTTAGATTACACCGTGTATCGTTCTCGATGAAAAACAGGAGAGTGGGGTCAAAGCATTTTCAGAAAATTGTTTAACTCTTCCAATATTTGCTCGCGAATCTCCTGACTTGTACCACGGACAGTGAAGAGACAACGTGTCATTGTAGAATATTGGCTAACTGCTTATTACGCACAACACATCGTTTGCTCGGCCCCTACTATACGCTATTTTTGTGTTACAGCTGAGACGTGTAAGGTCTTTGTTAAATACTGCTTCAAGTACATGAGCGACATTCATTAATGTCAGTTCTAACGCTGAAGTAATTTATGTTAACGCACAGTTAATTTTTTATTCATTTACTTGCAAACATCTGAGGGCATAAACGCTAATAAAATAGAATAGATTAAAAATGCTAATGATAATAATGTCACTCAGCTTATGTCACTCCCATATATTTTTTAATCTATTCTATTACCGTTTATGCCACTTGTCGAGGCCCTCTGGATACAAATTGCTACGCGTTAGGTCTTTGAATATGGATGCATTGGAAAGACTTTTATTCAGCAGAGATACAGTATACATTGAAGTTAACAGATCTTAGTTGGAACGCGTAAGTTATAGTGTTATTATAAGTTTTTAGGCTACAATAAGATCGCTACCAGGCGGGTTATACGCTTGTGCCACCATTTTATGATATTTACCCAAATAGTTTTTTTTATATTACGACCTTCTGCGGCGGTAAGTATATCTCCAGTAATCTTCCTAATGTCCTTATTTAAGCAAGACACACTCTACAAAAAAAAATAATTATACAAATATTTATTTATTTAACATACATACATAGCTTTTCGCCTTTTATTCCCGAAGGGGTAGGCAGAGGTGTTTATCCACCCACTTTTCGACATTTTTTATTTTAGGTCCCATGTAACAGGGGGGCGAGCCTGTTGCCATAAATCTGGCACAAATCCATACTCCGGACTAATACTATTTATTAAAATTCATAATAATAAATTTCAATATAATCTAGCAAGAAATACGAGGGTTACTTCTCAAGAATGTTACACGCAGCTGCATAGAGGTGTCGAGAGTGCAATTAGCTCGGCGCTTAAGGGTTGCAATCAAGAACAGTATTACTAGAGCTGAGGGTTAGGGGTGCACTTGTAAAAGTCCTTCAAGAGGTGTAAAGTGGGAACTAGACCGTAATTAGTATTGAATTACCGAATACGTATTTGTTGGTTAAGGAACCTTTTGGTAATCTTAAATTATGTTTTGTTTTATAAATTTTCATTGGGTTTCCGAGCGTTCTTTTCATTTGTTTCTTTTTAATTGTTTTTAATAATTTGCTGAAAATATCTTTCAAATAACTGGTACTAAAGATTAAAGGTTGGAATTCTGTAGGTTTGATACAGCTTACTGTAGCCTTTTTCTGCTATAATAACTGCCACGCAATAATTATTAACACAATAAACGTGCGGATATAGATATGATATAATTGAATAAATACCTTATTATCATAATCCTCACATTTGGATACCCTTTATTTATCCATTAGTTGGATCAATACCACCCATTCCACTGATGTATTATTCAATCATTGAATGAAGCTTAATGTAAGTATTTGTTAATTAACTGTACGGCTTTATTCAGTGATATATATGTACAGGAAAACAGTATTTGTGTGACTATTATTTTCACGTTTCATCTACGGATATGTAACAGACATGAACGCATCAGGTGCTGCGTTGGCAGTGCTCAAAAGATAGACCGCCGCGTCTAATAAAAGACGCAGGCAGCCGTGAGGGTAGCTCTGGTCTGGTCAAAATAGGAACGGCCCAGCAGCTTAGGGGTTGCTTAAAAATACATACAAGTGCTATGCTCGATGGATTAGTTTAAGACCAACGGAAGATGGTTATAGGTACAAATTACACCCAGACACAGAACAAACAATCATGCTCATCACACAAAGGTTTGTCCTGGGTGGGAATCGAACCCACGACCTCCGGCTTAGCAGTCAGGGTCACTAACCACTAGACCAACAGGCCAGTCAAGTCAAAATATACAATTAACAGGCACAAAGTACACACAGACAATTTTGTCCCGAGTGGGGATGGTACTTACAACCTCGTGCCGCTTGCTACCACTGCGCTACAGAGGCAGTCCTACTGCGCCACAAATGTTTGTTGCCTAATAATTACGCCATCACAAACATCTGAACCGTCTGAACATTATTTTATCATTGTTTCTAATAATCCATACTATCCATACTAATTTCATACTATTCCATACTAATATTACTAGGGTACAGAGCTACTGTGATTGTTTCGAGTTCACCAAAACCACCAGCTGCTGGCGAAATAATAGAAAAATGGTTGAGATAACATGATTATTTAGCTTAGTTTTATGCGTTCAGTAATGGTGTCCATGTGTATTATGTAAAGAATAGTTAAGTAACAATGAACATAATGTTGAAAACAAGTTATTGCGTCACAGTGGTGTAAATATGTAAATCGATGACATGCGGCTGTGGTGCCGAAGTGGGAATGAGATATGAGTACGAGTGTTCAGTTGATTTATTTGCTTTTTATGTAATTTTATTGTCGCTGCATTAACTAGTATGAATGTAGGTATTGTGTATTTGTTGAATTATTATTGACATACAGTAGTTAGTAACAATGGGATTTCTTTTTCTTAAACTTTTAAACTTGGCAGCAACATTTCTCTTTATCTGATTTAGGTACGGAATCCTAGGCCTTCCTCTTCCTCTCTTTCCCTCTATCTTTCCTTCCAGAATATTACAGATAAGGCTGTCATGTCGTAACAGGTGCCCCAACATTTTTCCTCTTCTAATGTCAATTGGCTTTAAAATTCTCCGTTTCTCATCGACAACTTCCTAAACATCCTTATTTCTCATCAACTCAGTTCAGCTACAGCAGCAACAATGGGATTTAAATGCACAAAACATTCTAAGACAGTTAAAGGTAAAGGTTTCTTCACTATTGCGTTTCCTTTGGTGAATAGCACAAGATGCCTAACCACTCCCTCGATCCTTTTAATTTCCCTTCTTCTCCATGATATCATATCCATTGCCTGCGTCACTTTGCATGCTACTTGAAATTGTAACTTACAAAAATTTTAATAACCCGGCGATTAAAAAGAGTGGCCTGAGTTTCTTGTCAGTTCTTCTCATGGCCCTACCCTCACGTCAGCGAACTGGCTGTAGGTTAATTGGCTGACATTTTGTAATTTTTAAAGTAATTTTTTTAAAATAAACATCTTTTGATTTGATTTGATTCATTGCCTTCTCCCGTCATTTTCCTCAACAACTCGATTGTGTTTTCTTAGCAGTGCATTTAGGGGAAGAAACCAGAGGGACAGATGGGAATAATCCATTCTGCAATGCTTATAGATTAGAACACAGCCATATTATGTTCATAAGTGACCCATTCGCTTGTTCGCTACATTCATGTACCTATATTATTTTAAAATCTTTAACAAATTACTCAGTTATAAAAATGACTAGCTTTCTGCTTTGTGGTTTCAGCCGCATCTTTATTTACAGCTCTGCTCCCATCGCCAGTAGCGTGATGTTACATAGCATAAAACCTTCCTCAAGAACTTGGCTATCACACGCAAAAATAAAATCCGAATGGTAGTTCTAGAGATTAGTGCGTTTAAAGAAACAAACAGACAAAGAAATAAACATCATACATCTTTAGCTTCACCTTCCTAATCTAACACGTCATTTTTTTCAAATAGCTTTTCACACTCTACATCGGTTTAATACAAACGAAGCATTTGCATAGAAACTGCTTTTACAGTGTTAAAATATTTAAAAGAGCTTTTCAAATGTATATAATTTAAACACCCGTAGTAAGAGCCAGCATGCAGTTTACGATCAGGCTGTATGGCCGGCACGCCTTTGCTTCGTACGGCTGTAACACTTGCCACTGTATTGCCACTTCTGCGTATCTGTGGTTCGTTAACTACAGACATTGAATTTTTGCGATCTAGTTTTTGCGACATTTTGAATTGTAAAGCAAGTTTTTGTCTGAGTTGCTTTTTTACTTTATTACTTTATTTACATAATAATTATTAATTACTACCTTATAACCTGATTGACAATTTATTAATTTAGATTATGTAAGTGACACTGAATGTCAAGATTTAGAAGTACCTAACATTATACCTCTATGTGTGGGTGTTTAATATCATGAGTCATTAAGATTTTGTCAATTTTACTTAATTTTAATCAGCAAATACACATAGAAAAATTATAAATTGTATAAAATGAGTATAATGACAAAAGTCAGTATGTAGCGACAGTAAAACCACGTCTTTTGTAATAAAACCAAGCCATTACATGGACTAAGTAAGTTGCTAAGTACTTCGCATGTGGGCGATACTTCTCTATGTTTTAATTATATAAAATATCGCAGCCTTTTGAATAATAATATATTAAAGATAGCACAAACATGTCAGTAAATTCTTCGTCTACGTATAATCTGTTTTCGTTTGTATTTCGACACAAACCGAAATTTTTTTCAACAAAAGAATAAGATTTATAGTTATGTAACTAGTTAGTTTCATGGTTTATGATCTACCTGTTATGGTAAATGACCTTTTGGGTTACGAAATCCATTGATTATGGAGTCTTTATGATAATACAGAAACCTTTTGTTTGCTGTCAGTTATATGGCTGTTTTATGTGTTAGAAAAAGTATAACTACTACTGGTTCATTTCGTAGTATTTGTAAAGAATATAATAGAACTAGCTGATGCCCGCAGCTCCTCCCGCGTGAATGTCGGTTATATCGCATTTTTTATACAAACTTTCATCCCCTATTTCAATCCTTTCAAATATTTTTTTCACAATAAAATATTATTTTTTCTCCAAGATCTATTCTAACCATATAACAAATTTCAAGATAGGGTTATTGGTTTAGACATGAAAACGTAACAGACAGACAGACAGACAGAGTTACTTTCGCATTTATAATATTAGTATGGAATAGTATGAAATTAGTATGGATAGTATGGATTATTAGAAACAATGATAAGATAATGTTCAGATGTTTGTGATGGCGTAACTAGGCAACAAACATTTGTGGCGCAGAAGGACTGCCTCTGTAGCGCAGTGGTAGCGCAAGCGACTCCTGTGCACGAGGTTGTAAGTACCATCCCCACTCGAGACAAAACTGTCTGTGTGTACTTTGTGCCTGTTAATTGTATATTTTGACTTGACTGGCCTGTTGGTCTAGTGGTTAGTGACCCTGACTGCTAAGCCGGAGGTCGTGGGTTCGATTCCCACCCAGGACAACCTTTGTGTGATGAGCATGATTGTTTGTTCTGTGTCTGGGTGTAATTTATCTATAATATGTATGTATCTATATAATTATATAAAAAATAAATAAATAAAAGTATATAAGTAGTACATCAGTTGTTTAGTACCCATAACACAAGCAAATATAATTGCTTAATTTGGGGCTAAATGGCGCTGTGTGCATGTGGTAGAATATTATTATTATTTGTATAGTCTCCCGCGACACAAAGCTTGTTCCCTAGTGCGGGCGTTGTATAAAAAGATGAAATTAGTTTTTTCTTTATTTCATCTACTGCTTAAATTAAAGTGACGTTCACTTTGACCAGGTTCGAGATAGCTTCATTCTTACGTTGCCACTTATAACCAGGTCAGGCGCCCTACCGCAACCGCGCAATCCACGCTGGTTTCAGCATGAATGGGCCGGATCATCCGAGGAAGTACTACCCTCTCATAGAAGATCGACGTAAGGGTAGTAGTATCCGTACTACTGCGTTTCGTTCCGTGAGTGAGAGCGCCGGAGGCCCAATTTACTCCCTTTCCTCTTTCCTTACCTCCCTCATTCCCTTCCCCTAACCCCATTCCCAGCCGCCATAGTGGAGGCCACCATACCAGCAATTTAAGACGATGGCTTTTGGTATGGTGGCTACCACTTCTGGATTCCACTGACTGCTTACCATCAGGCGGGGTGGAGTCACTTTGTTGTCACTTAATATAAAAAAAACCTTAACTTGTCTCCATCCTTGTTTTTAATGGTACAAAAGAAGAAGACAAAACACAAAGTAACATTAAAAAAATACTGCTTTATGAGGTGGTGCTAGGACCCCAGGTCTACATTATGAACTGCCTGCTCACGCCGCGGTATTTGGTTCGTGGCCTTTTGATGATGAAGTAGTTTCATTTTGCAGACTGTACTACATCACAGCATCGTACCACATGTCAAATTTTCTAAACGACATGTTTGTTCCATGTCATAACAGAACTGTGATCCACCAATAATAGTTCTAACGTTAGGTATTGGTGATTTCAATGTTTATAAAATCTCTTGCAATCAACGTTTTATTTTTATGTCGAAAAAATCTTTTAGCATTCTTGTTTGTTTTTTGTCTATCATTTCTGATAGATGGACCATAATTGATTTACTTGTGTGATTATTAAATGTTTATTAAGTTGATACCTAACTCTCTCTTTTTACAGGATAGGTCTATATCCTTGGAATCTCCTGACAATTTTTTGACTGAAGTTATTGATTCATCTCTATATTCTGAATCTGTCCTACACCAATTAAAGGTATAATACCTTCTTCAGTTTACGTCTTTTAAAGCGGAAGAAAATTTTATTTCATAATTAGTTTTTTCAATCCGATCATTTTAAGAGATGCTCGTTTCGGTAGCACTTTTTAGGTTCAATGTTAAAAATGTGTTCCCAAATAAGTACAAACAAGAAATATATACAAAAATGTACTTTAAATTTACTTTTTATTATACGATAATTTGAAATTCATACCAAAAACACAGTGCGAAGGTATTCATAAAAAATGGTCACCCTATATGTGCAGGTGCCTCGAATGTCCTGCCATGAACCGGCAATTATATACACATTACATTCAAATGTATGCGTTTAGTAGAGCGAACTTATACGACAGCTTTATCGATAGAAAGGGATATACCTAATATAAAAAATAATGTACACAATAAACGTACTTAAAAGGAAGTAGGTACCTTTTATTTCTCAATTGGATTGGAAATTGACCTGGAAATTGCAGTCAACTTACTTGATTACGCAAGTTGACTGCAATTTCCAGGCCGAAGACTAAAGCAAAGACGGTAAAGCTGGAAATGTCAGGTCAATAAAGACTAGAAAAATATTTTACTTTTTAACTATACTTTCAAAGTTTATCTTGGACTTTACTAACATACATACTACTGATTAAAATTAAAAAATGAACAGCGCTTCTAGTGTTTACACTGAGAACTAAAATTGATATAATTTAGTTCTCACAGCGAACACTAAAAGCGCTGTTCATTTTTTAATTTTGTGTGTGTGTGACATTTTTGCTACAATTATAATACTATAAACTGTAAATAGAAGTGATCCCTGAAAGAGCACATCTCTAGTTACATGGTTACATTATGCGCAGTGTGTGCACGTGCCACAGATGTCCGGTGCGCTCTGCGTGATCATCTCAAGTTTCACAATAATATACTTGGTACCTATATCTACAATATCGGTTGTACGAGTATAGTTGATACTTGCCCAAAGTCTGTTTATAATATCACAACTTAATGGTTCAAAGTTAAACTTTAACTAATTTATTTAGAGCATAATTGAACGGTAAGGTCCCTAAAAGAACATATCAATCTATTCGCCTACGACAAATTTGCTGGCAATACTATAGTCATGAGAAGATCTGTACGGTAGAAGATTCTCATTGGTTTCAACATGAATGGTTTGAATCGACCGGAGAAGTACTACCCTCTCATAGAGTATTGACGTAAGTGTAGTAGTACCGGTACTATTGCGTTTTTTTAGGTGAGTGAGAGCGCCGGATACCCAATTTTCTCCTTTTCCTATTTCTTCAATTGCCTCATTCCCTTCATCTATCCTAATCCCAGCTGCCAAGGCCACCATATCAGCAGCAGTTAAAATTTTGCTATGGTAGCTAACGTTTTTGGATTCCACTGACTGCTTACCATCAGGCAGATTGGAGTCACTTTGGTAAGAAATTCTTGCTTTATTCTTTTTCCTCACCTCCCTTAATCCCTTCACGTATCCCATTTCTTTTACTGTAGACAGTGGCCTCGCAGAGTTCCTGGCATTGTTTCAGCAATGCCAGGGACTCTGCGAAACTCACTGACTCTGAGTCGTCATGAGCGACAGTTACCCCTTACCATCATGTGGGCTATTTGCTCGTAATGTCAGCAATAAAATAATTTATTCACAAATTGGTAGAAATTTTATTTAAATTTTAATGTGGTAGCGTTTGTTTGTTTTATTTCAAAGGTAGTTTGCGTTGCGTGATTATCTTGTACTGCTATTATTAATTGAGCGAGAAATCTTACAAGCTTTCCCTTTCATTCAAGTTATTGAAACATCCACTCTGGGCTATAAATAGACGCATGATGGCAAAGACATTTAAAACCAACTCAACAACAATGTTAAAAATCTGATTAATTTCTATCATGAAATTGTAATAAGGAAATTAATTCTTCTTTATATGCGGTAGCAGCGGACGAATGACATTGTTATTTTTACCAGTGTCAAGTGTAAATTAATCTTTTTGTTGATGATTAGAGAAACATAAATAGAAAACTCTGAATTATATGAAACTATTAACCAATTTCCGCAAAAAAAAACATTGATTGTATTTTTTTTTATCTACAACTTCGTACTTATGATTAACACTTGTGATATAAGTAGTATCATTTTGATATATTGTCGAAAATTTTCTCGAACGCCAATTTAGGACCACGTGATTTAAAAATAGATAACTTAAAACACGTGCCTTAGAAATCGTTTTAAATACTCATGATATAATATAAAAAAACAACTAAATACCTACTTAATGAACGCATGGAGGTCACTTGTGGTAAACATGCCTTACTTTGTTGCAACGAAGTGGTTTAAAATAGCGCACACTTAATGTAGTAGCAATTAGTAAGTGTAGGTACTGATCCTCAAGGATACTTATATACTTACTTTAGTAAATAAGTCGTAGAATTGTTAAACAGAGGTATTTCTTTCAAAGCTTAAGGGAAATATACAGCTCATCTGATGATAAGTAAATAGTTACGGTAGTCTTTTTTTATTACTAACGGTGGCAGACGAGCCATCAGCACCTGATGGTAAGTGGTAACAGTCGCTTATGGACTTCTTCAATGCCGCTGCCTATCGTGAAGTGGGGAGAAGGGAGTGGGGAGGGTAGATGAACAAAATAAGATAGATAAAAAGGAAAGACAGAAAATGAGGCTATTTTTATATCTATATTAATATAGATATTAAGGACACGGACACAAAACAATGATAACAAAATAATAAGATGTAGCCTCGTGAAGTAGAAAATTGATGAATGAAAATAGTTTTTGGAAATCAAATAATGTGGTTTTATGATAAGTAACAAATACTGCTTTCTTTACTTTTCGCTATTTGTTAAAGTTAAAGCTTGTGCATACATAGATTTGGATTCCATATTGATGTTTTCCCGAGAGACTAAAACATGGGGTTTCTTGAGTGATGAGTTAAAAGGTTTTTATACAGTCGGTGACGCGTGATTGATTCTCCTGATGTAAGCGTCTTGCAGAATGTTTTTTTTTACTACCGTCGTAAAAAATCTGACTTTCCCGGAGACAGTTCGTTCGATCGGTTGTTTTCTTTTTGATGAGTACCCACACCCCACTTTTCTAGAAAAACTCATATTGGTTCATCAGTAATATTGTTAATTCTGTTTTTCTGAATTATGTAAATAGTCAAGCCATCATTTGAAAATATTGAAATGGTAGTTTGGCAAATCATACAAAATTGGACGGGTGTCTTTGATTCGCTTGCCAAATGAGACGATTATGGTAAACCATCTACGTGTTAGTGTTAGGTGTCTTTACCTATCTGAATTGTATTATAATATTTTGTCAGATTATATTGTAGGTAGTAACGTTAGATTGATTATATAATGTTAAGTCTAGAAGATGTAACCACCAGCTCTTCAAACGATGACGTAAGATGCCGCGAAGAGAATATTAGGTAACGGACAGGCTTATGTCTCATAAGTGAATAGATTTAAAGTAATGATGTGATAATTTTCCATAGAATATGAAACCCAAATTAATACAAAATATACTGCTGCGAAAAAAAAATAAGCTGTATGTATCTTTTATACGAAAAGGGAGTACTCCTAGTTACTTTTCATCAGTGCGTTATATTTAGGACGGATATAAGGACGGCGAGTGGAAGGAGTTTATTTGCGATTGCTCAGGGGTGCGGCTCGTTCACTCAATATTGTCATTGAAATCAGGGTTGCCCGAAAATATTTACAAATAATTCTGGATCGTGACTACCACTAGGTTAAGAGGCCCACACATACACAAAGTTGTGATTTTAAAAACGTGTTGACTACGCAACAATTCGTTCGTAGCTTCCCATCGTATACTCATACAAAAGAAGAAAGAGAGAAAAGAAAGTAAAAGTAACGAAAATGTATTTGATATCTATCCTCATCATGATATATATGTGAACTCACTCCCCCTGGTACATAGGATCACCCATAGCTCCCAAAATATCAGTGTTATAGACATTTGCCGACCTTTCCTAGAAAAAAGGTTCTGCCATCCCTAAGCCGGGATTATACTTGTGCAATCTGTCACTAGGAGTGCGGTAACCCCTGGGGTTGCGTTTATTGTGTGACGTCACATCGTCGCATCAATAACAGTTAACGGCCCTTAACTGACTTTGAAGAAGTGTTTGCACCAATGCCTACAATTCTTCCTTTATGTAATGCAGTCGAAGTAATTTCACAAAGTTCCGCAGCGTAATTTTCGCCACGTGTAATTTTGAGGAGGTAGTTTATCACTGACAAATTGTGCTACATGTGTGTATGCTGTTATAAATAGAGTTGAAATTTATAATATTGTTACAATTTAAATTAAACTCAATAAAAAGAGTGTCTATGTTGAGGCCTAATTCTCCCCTTTCCTTTTTACTCACCTCTCTCATTCCCTTCACTTACTCCACTTCCTTCACGGTGGGCAGCAGTTTCGTAGAATCCCTGTCATTGCAGAAGATTATGAGCGACAGTTACTACTTACCATCAGGTGGGCTGTTGGCTCGTATGACACTGACAACTAACGGCAATAAAAAAAACAGTTGAAAAAGTCTGAAATCGCAATAAATTTTTTAACGTAATAATTTATTACACTAAAGTTACACTAGCTGATTGTGTCAGTAGTGAGTGTTGTGAGGCTAAGTTTAAAAATCATAGCAAATTTTGACGTCACCGTCGATCATTCTCAGGTTCAGTGGTGTATAAATAGTACGATAATTTTTGTATTGAATTCTCGGGTTCAATTCGCAAGTCGAGCAAAATAATATTCATATACATTTCTCATCCTAAGCATCTGAATGCATTGCTTTGGTATTTCAGTCCGGAAATTATTTAGGCCAGGACTGTTTTCGATGGCGACGCGAAGGAACTCATATCTCAAACATTATACTCACCAAAGATGTTGCGTTTTGAACCAGAAATACTTATCAGTATCGTTGACAGACATATGACAAGCGACCTGCATTATATTTAGCAAGCTGCGACTCTATTGTAGAACATGGAAATTCCCCTACAGGCTCACGTGCAGAGGTCCTTGCTCCCGCTTATATTTGCAAATGGCGTCTTCGGAAGACCTCGGCTTAGAGATATGGCCCGTTCAATATGCAATAATATTCAATCAGATGCTCTAGGTGCTCTTTACATAATACATGAGCTATTCAGACTTAATGTGGTGTATGGTGATCACTTGTTGTTTGTTACAAATTATTTGGAACGAGGTTTCGTTTTTAAAATGTTTTGTGTCTCAATAGACTTACGTACGGGGATTTAAGGTAACACATTAAAATTTCTACTGGTTTCTGCGATTTATATATCGATGAAAAGTAGTCAGTTACAAACAATTTGCTGAATAAAATCGATTTACTCTTTTTTATTCGTGAGTTAATACAATATTAAAAAAGAGTAACAATTTGTCAGGATATTCAAAGGAACGCTGCTAATATGCTGATTATAATAAAAAGGTAAAATAATAAAAGGGGAAAAAGATACGACACGATTATAAAAGACCTTATAACAAACGAAGTCCTCAAAGCTTACTTTGTTGTTCTTACAATATTATTAAAAGGAACCGAGATATTTGCATCTTTAAGTACATACGTACATACAAAACAGTTCTAGGTATTGAGATCGGCTAGAAAATAGACAAGCTTTTAATCGAATGTACGCCATGGCTATATTATTACGTTGATATTCTGTTAGAAGGTAATAAGTAGTTCCCAGTAGATCCGGTCCATCCACGATCAAATCAACTCTAAGAAAAAGATCAAATCAACTCTAAGAAAAAGACTCTACTCCTGTTTAAAATAGTCGTAGCGGTCATTCCACAAAAGACAAAGCCTAATATAAAAGAAATAAAAATTACAAGTAGATACTTTTCAGGCTCTGCTTCTAAAATTTGCTCCAACTTAAAATATCGACCGAAAGTGTTTTCAGTATGTTTGAATAATATGTTTACGATGTTGTACAATATTTGCATTAATATGACCCAGCCTCGGGCGCGACCGCACATTTTTGACAATAGAATTACAATGAAGCACTGATGTTTTTCCGAATGTTTGATCAAGATCACAAAATTCACTTTTGTCGGGGAATATTTTATTTAGCTGTCGGAATTCTTTTGTGCTTTTAATCTTGACGACCTTTAAAAGGGGGTAAAAACATTCAAAACGGGTGGTAATCAACGAAAAGAATAATAATTGACATCATATTTTGTCTTGAATAGCATTTTTGTATAATAATTATGGTCAAAAGCTTAGGAATAACAAGTTTTCAGTGTGTGTGGTATTGTGGTTGATGCGTTGTCCTCTGTTAAGAGTAGTGAGTTCAATTCTCATTCGACTAATATTTGTGTGATTAATATCTTAAGCTAACTAAAGTACATTATGTATTATTTAAGATAGCTAGCCTAAGATGTTATATGTGGTGCTGTATAAACCATTTCATCAATATAGATCTTCTAGTTTTCAATTTTGGCAAAAATGATTTTATTACATTAAAACGGATTTATGTATACATAGATATTCGGTATATGACAGTCACGAGTGATAACCAAAATAGATCCATGTGAGATTTGGGCCTTTTATTCATTGAAACACTAAAATAGCTTTAGGGCACGTATCTACTAAAATCTACTATCAGCAGGTCAATCCACTTCATTACAATAGCAAAAAAGTTAATAATAACTAGAATACGTATTGACACGTGTCTTGACTGTACACGAGGTATCTTGGCAACGTTTGCGCCATTAATCTCTATTAGAAGATCATCGTAGGTAGGTTTATTTTATACCATCATATTTGAACACAACTTAAAGCTTCAAAACAATAAAATTACCTTATGAAATTTTGGTAATATGAAAGACCTTGGTAGCTGACCATGTCATAGCAATTTGTTTTCCACTTTTTTATCTATTTCATTAGTGCGCAAAGTTTCAAACGGAAAAACAAGAAAAAGAAATGATCGCAAAAAATATGACAGATACATATTTCAATGTCACTTTATGTGTGCTTTTATTCTAATTATCTGAAGGGCGCACGAGTCAAGCATTGCGTCAGTTGTCACGCATTAGAGTCATAAATACTGAACAAAACGCAAACTGTCATAGTTGTCAAATGAAACAAGATGGCGGCGATGACAGCGCGGGACGTGGCCACGTGTACGTTCTGTAGATTAAAATAAATAACACTATACATGTGTCCGGTTAATATTGTAGTTATTTTAAGATATTTATAAATATCTACGATAGAAAAGTTTGGAGAACTTTCTTTTTATACTGTCATGTTAAAGGAAATGGTTACTGAGAACATTGGTTTGGTTAAACACGTTAAGTATCGGTTAACATCTTATGAATAGAATTAGAATGATGTGTTTGTTAATGTTTGGAATATTATTACTTTGCTTTTGTGGCGCAACAGTTTTGTGCATTACTGTTCTACTTTACTTTCTCATCCGAACGCTTTGTCGAGTTCGGACATGGCGATATATGACAATTTTTAACTCTTTACTATTTATTGATTTTATCTATGTGCTGGCCGTGATCGTGAAAGAAGCAATGCAGATATAATCAATAGTAGAAAATGACTGACATTTTACTTAATCATCCATAGTTATGGCATTACAGGCTATAATGAACTTTGTATTGCAAAAGCAACAGATGACAAAGAGTGTGATGGAACCTTGCCCGTGATAAATTACAATGAATTTCCGCTCAGGCAACAAGCAAACTGTTAGGCAAAAGAGAAAGCATATAGCACAAATGATGTTATGAGTTATTAATGTTCACATAACACACTATAGGTACCTAAACCATAATTTAGTATAGAGTAGCGATCCATTCCGATTTTGCACGTGGATGTTTGACGTGCGTGATAATGTACACAAATCTTTGAAATATATTACATACATAATAAACTTTTCGAAAGTAATTCTTTGAATTAAAGAAAACCGTATTAAAATTCGTTGCAGCGCGGTGAAACATTCAGAAGGGAACAGCGACTATTTTAAGGCTAGAGATATACAATATCGTGGTTATTTCATAATATCCTGTTATTTCTAACTGTTAGTGATAATAAAAATATAATCAGGAAAGCAAGAAAACCTTTGATAAACGATCAAACGTTTCTAAACGTATTCAAATACACAGCCGTTGCCAAAACAAACAAGTATGACGTTGTTTTTTTTCATATCGTAATATTTTACATAAGTTATGTTTGCTGCCCCTTCTGGAGACTTCTATCGTTCCTACTTCACTTACCTGTTTACATTTACATACGATTTTAGAGTTGATATAATATTAAGGTAGACATTCAAAAAGCAGTAGTTGCTTCGTGAATGTGTTTACTAAACATTTATTTTTGAATTATTGCCACATTTTGAGGTTACTGCGAGTATAAGGGAATTTGACAATAAGGTTTCTTGTGACCCTTCTCTCACAAAATTATATTTAGGGATAGTCATTTAAATCTTGTATACGGTGAAAAGATTTAATCAGTCTGGCTATATTAAATTGCCTTAGAAATTTTACTATACGTACTCAGTTATATCACGTTCGTTTTCTGGACATAAACCCTAAAAATTTCTCCAGTCTTACTTTTAGTAACATCAATTAAGAGGGCTATAGTTTCCTGCACCATACTCTCATCTTCGACCACAGCTAAAAAACAACATGTTAATCCAATATGTTAACCGCGAATTAATTACCCATTAGTGGTTCGTAAATCACCGTAACTTTTCGGAGCACATTCGCCATTTAAAAATAGTCCGTGCGCACGCGCCGATGGACGGAAAACAGCGCGTTGGACGAGTGCCAGCGATATGGATGGAATAAAATGTACTGGAAGGGAAGTCGCCGTTTATCATTAGTCTTTGTCGTGGACTTGGCAAGACCTTGATGAAATGTGTTGCTATGCTGATGGAAAAGAAGGTCTTGGTTCATTTCGTTTACGTAACTTATTTATTATGAGCGTATTATCTCGTATTGGTGAATTGTAATTTCACTTATAATAAAGTAAACTTAGTTTTATATATTTGTGGCCAATAATTTTTGCACTTCGGATAAAACTGAAACATTAAATATAAATAAATTGTAAAATGTGCCGGCTTCTATAATGAAACGGTTGTTTTGCGTCTACCCAGATACTCCACACTATAAGACAATACACACGGACTCGGATTAACTAACCGTGGAACGAAACCACAATGTATATAACTGACTAACATGCAGCAATAAAAAAAAACATCTATTTTTAGAACAAAATATTCTTACAAAAACGAACCAACTCCCTAACCCTCGAAAATATAATAAAAATGCTTCATCTAGAAATCTCTAGAGAGCGTTTGAAGCAAGTGTCAAAATGCCAAACACCTAAATTGTGAACCCAACGGTTGTTCAACCAGGTTAACTACCATTCAAACAACTCGCGGAGATAAGACACGGCACCTCTTGTTATGAGAGGGCAATTAGGATGTCGCTACTACAGATAATAATTGTATTGTCCTGAATGGGTTGTCGAAATTTTGAATACGGGCTTGTAGTAACAATGACAGTAAAGCATCTAAAATACATATATTGCTAAATTACAATAAGGTACCAGATGATAATCACAAATTTCGAAATCTTGAATAGGTACGGCAGATCTAAATACTGTATAACAATATTGTCACGAAGTTCTTATGCAAATTAAAACAACAAATAATTTTCCGCTATTGAGAATGTCTGCCATATCTATAACTTATATGCCCGCGGCTGCGCCCGCGTGAATGTCGATTATCTCCTTTTTTAAAAGATAGCGTATGTAGTTCTCAAAGGTCTATTCTATCTCTTTACTAAATTTCATCACAATCAGTTCACTGGTTTTGGCGTGAAAGCGTATAACAGAAAGACAGACAGTTACTTTCGCATTTATAATATTCTAACTCAAACTCAAAGCATTTATTTCATTTTGATCATAAATTATGATGCCTATGAAAAGTTAAAATTACATAAAGTCAGTTAATTGACCTACAGCCAGTTCGCTGACGAGGTAGGGCTGTGAGAAGAACTGGCAAGAAACTCACGCCACTCTTTTCAATCGCCAGATAATTACAGTTTTTTGCATGAATTAGAATTTTAACACTAAACGCAACCAAAGAACCATACAAAGTAATTATTACAAATCAACCAATTAATTTAATTACTAAAAAAATAGATAAGAGGGGATTTTAATAATAATATAGTATAGATTCCCAGGTGGTTAGTAACAGTACAGTAGAGTATAATTACTATATCACATTACATCTTATCTTGCGTTTGTGGTTTCCAATTACAATTTATCAAGTGCACAGAGACAACAAGCACCGTTTAAACGATCATGAGATTTATGAAAGAAGGTCGTGATTTTAATATTAGCTTGAATTGCAACACATTGTTTTTTTAGATATTTATGCTCCTTTTTTGTTTGGAACACTTCAATTACAACTTGAATGTCTGTTTTTTTGTCAGTTGTTTTGATAGTAGAATAGCACGTTGTGAATTTTGCATAAGTGTTAATAATATTTTCCTCACGATGTTTTCCTTCACCGGCAGTCAGAAAAATGTCCATGATAAAATTAGAAAGTACATATGATTTGAAAAATCACGTTGGTGCTTGCCCGGGTTCGAACCCTACCTCGTGTTTATGAAGCCTTATTCACTGAGCCATTTCGACTTTATTTATATACATTTATTTACCGTAGAGAGAAGTACGAAAATTTAGGGTGACTTAATGTGTTTGTGCTTTTATTTTCTTTCTCAGTACTTACGCAATTACGTATGGCTTTTTTCTTTATTGTCTAATGGGACCTAAATCAGGTTCTTCTGTTTTTTTAGCATTTATCTTTCTACATCAATTGTTTTAATTGCTTAGATATTTTCCTTCATTTTCAGTTTTCCCAGGCGAATATACATTTGTCTTCACTTTAAATATATTATTTTATACAATAACGATGCCAAGAATCATCAGAAAACATCTTCAATATGTTTGTTAATTCCGTTAAGTTTGAGACATGCACTCACATTATATTTCAGTCCACAGATAATAAACATCCCGTGTCAAATATCCCGAACTCAGAATTTGGGATCTTTGTTATAGCTTCGGTCTTTGTTCGCAGCTAAATCTGAATATTACAGATGCAACGAAATATTTTTTATTTTTATACTTCTTAAATCTGCGGTTACATCCGCATCTTTGCTTACTGCTCTGTTCCCGTTGCTAGAAGCGTGATGTTACATAGCCTATAACCTTCCCCAGGAACTAGGCTATCATACACAAAAAAGAATAATTCAAATCTACTGGTAGTTCCAGAGATTATCACGTTCAAACAAACAAACTCTTCCGCTTTATATAATAGTATAGACAGATTAATAGATATTTATATACTGAATGAAAGAAGTTATTCAGCTTGACTGCTTGACTCTTGACAACAATTTAGCTATTATTGTAATAAATAGGCATATTTAAATCAATTATTATCCAGAAGTCCATTTGTATCGGTACTGACCACACTTTTAATCTCTGGAAAATAGCCAAGGCAAATATGTCTAAATTTGACAGAATTCACGGCGGATATCATTTGAGTAGCGGTTTATAAATGCCAAGAAATAATTACATTACATTTATCATACAAAGAGGAAACTTGCCAATAATAAAATCCCTATATTTTGCGTACGAATGTTGATCGCAATCACAACTAGCGTATATGTATCGATATATCACTGTATCGATACGAGACTATACGATAAAATGGGTATCGATATTTGCAAATACAATGCCAATATCGTCTTCTTATAGTATTGAATCAGTTTCATAACATAATATTTTTATTTGGTCATATAAGTATAAGAAACATGAGCTAAGTGTCTTGTGATATTTGAATCTTTATTCAACATAAACACTTGTTTTGCTAACGACATGTGGTCACAAATGCAGCAAGACGATTAAGTAATACGATATGAAGAATAATTTATAAGTAGTAAACTTGAATAGGAATAAATAAATAAACTAAATTTGAAGAAGAACGTGTTCATAAGTATTAATAGGTTCAAAAAGCACAATTGTGTCAAATTTATGGTATATTGTCCTCCTTTAAGAAAGACCTGGGAACAAAATGATTAACAACAGGGAACAAAATACTCCTTAGAAATATTAGTCTAGGTAAGTAAGTACATATTTTCCAATAATCCAAAATTACCTAACGCATGATACGAACCAAATGCCTGTCCATAAACACTCGATATGTTTACCGGTTCAACAAATTACATAGCCCTGTTATTCGCTGAAGATCCTATCAAAACATGTTTATACCAACTCGGCCAAAATAATTATAATTTATAAAAAAGGTGGATTACTAGCGTCATCAGTTTGTGATGTCACAGATGCTGGCAACACGCCCGTTCGGATGACACGTGTCAGCCAATGTTTACACCTAATATTTAGAGATAAAGTTTGTAAGTTTGTGAGGTTGTAGGGGGTAATCCCTTGATCAACTGAACTGATTTAAGAAAATATTTTTGCGTTTAAAAGCTCATTTCTCGAGGAAGGTTATAGACTATGTAGCATCACGCTTTAAGCGACGGGAGCGGAGCAGTAACCGAAGATGTAACTTTGTTTGTGTGAAACCAAAAAGCTAGTTGTAAATAGTTGATAGAAGTTTGATTTAGTATAATGTTATTATGGCTGTTATGTAAATATCTGGCCAAGTAGTTTAGCTTATCAAGAAACGGCCTTTGCCAAATCAAAAATGCGAGAGCAAAAGCTTACGCATCGTATGCTATGATATTCATTTTGACAGTTCTATTTGAACAAAGAACTTGTAGGTATTTTGCTAGGATCTGTGGTTTGTTTAAACTGTTGAGACGTCAATGAGTTGTCAAAATACGGAACTTTCTCGGGCAGCTTGTTTCTGGTAGAAAAGTTTAAAAAAAAAAAACTTTGTTTCAATATATTCACAGCCTTGTGCTGAGGAAAGGAGATAAAAAAGTTTACGATTGGTACACTTTTTTATGATGATGAACGAATTTAAATGGCGTTATTACTTTTAAGATTTTGTACCCTTTACCCTACATTTATGTTTTAAATTTTGTTTTGCCCGTGAGTGCCGTAAGCCACTAATAACAAACAACAGACATCAATGTTGACCTCGTAATATATATCACGTTATTGTGGTCGCCAACCTGTCTGCCAAGTGCGACTGAAAACTAATCTCTTTGCTAGCTTACTCATATATTTAGCTGAAAACGACTTCAGACTTGTGAATTAATAGATTTTTATTGCAAACTCAAACTCAAAGCATTTATTTTATTTTGATCATAAAGTATAATGCTTATGAAAAGTCAAAATGACATGAAGGCAGCTAATTATCTACAGTCAGTTCGCTGACGAGGTGGAGCTGTGAGAAGAACTGGTAAGAAACTCACACTACTCTTTTTAATCGCCAGATAATTACAGTTTTATGTATGAGTTACAATTTTAAACTATAGTGAGCAGCCAACAAACTATCTTATGGTAAGTGGTAACTATCGTTTATGGAGTTCTGCAACGCCAGGAGCTCTGCGAAGCTACTGCTTACCGTGATATTAATGTTCTCGTTAAACCTCTTCAGATAAATTGATGTAGTAAATCTTTTCTTCTTTTCAAATGGAAACCTACTGTCATTATTTATTCTACTTCTTTAAAAGGACAACTCTAGTACTAGGGAACCTTGAATCCTTGTGTTGGGGGGACTTTACAAACAGACCTAGACTTGGGACAAACATATATGGATCACATAAAGTTTTGTCTCATGTGGGGATGGAACCCACAACCTCGTGTACAGCAGTCGCTTGCGCTCCCACTGGACCACGAAGGCAGTCAAAAGCTGTTCAGGTCACCCATCACTTAGTTTAAGGCATCCGACTGTTATCAAAACGGTAACAGCAGGGATCGACTTAAAACAGTGACTTATAGTTATACTTATGTATAACATCGAAGAAAACATTCATGTAGTATCCACGTGTAAACTTCTGTGTAACATAGTAGTCTTCGCGCAACGTGCGCCTGCGCCGGCACGATTTATGTGTTTATACTAGCGTTTGATCTAACGTGGAATCGAACCAGGGAATAATAAAATACACACTTTTCATAGAACTCATTGTATAGATTAAAAATATGGTATAAGATAACAATCTACTTTATGTAACATCTGTGTGGTTTTCCTTTTACTAGTTATTATTCGATCCCGGGGATGTTATGCTATGTTTTCGTTATAGTCCAGGATTCACGATATTTTTAATTGTATTATTATGATTCTATAAAAATCAATGGAATCCTAATGGTGCTCACAATTTCAATTTGTGAAATGTAATTTTTTTTCAGCACCATAAGTCTGTAATGCATAATAATAATACCAGCCTGTTTACTGTCCCACTGCAGGGCAAAGGCCTCTTCTCATAGAGAAGGAAAGAGCATTAATCACCACGCTTGCTCAAGGTGGATTGGCAATTTCAGACTTTTAAGTCCAGGTTTCCTCACGATGTTTTCCTTCACCGTCAGTCAGAAATGTCCAAGATAAACTTAGAAAGTACATATGATTTGAAAAATCACATTGGTACTTGCCCGGATTCGAACCCACTACCTCGTGTTTACGAATCGGGTGCCTTATCCACAGGGCCATTTCGACTTTTTTCAAATTGTAATGCATACTTAATATTATGTATATGAAAGAAACTCTGTTTGTCTGTCTGTTACACTTTCACTCCTAAACTGCTGAGCCGGTTTTTATGAAATTTAGTATAGAAATAGACTAGACCTTAGAGAACAATATAGTTTATTTTTATCGTAAATAAATGGCTGGAAGAGGTT